>JAKSZT010054382.1:1975187-2302644 GCA_026826555.1 Tolypeutes matacus | reverse complement strand
TATGTTCTCCCAGTGTCTTCTTTATATCCTTAATCTCTTCCTTCAGTTCTTTAAGTTGGTCCATGATATTTGTTTGGATAGCTTTGATTAGTTGTTTGATGTACTGCATTGCTTCCTGGTTTTTATTTTGTGCACTGGACTGGTCCATTTTTCCAGTTTCTCAGAGTCATTTGTATTTTTCTGTTGCCCTCTGGTCATCATATTATCTTGATGGGTTTGTTCAGTTGATTAGCTTTTCTCTATGCTCTAGAATTTTATTTAGCTGTTGGTTCTGCGTTTGAGTTAAGTTTTCTCTTTGGCAGTTTTTCTTATTTTATTTTCTTGCTTCTTTCTATGTTTCTCTGAAGGCAAAAGGTTAGGGCCAGAGGAATCAAAAGATGTAAGGAAGGCAGAAGGATAATAGAAATATTGATAAAAGTTAGAAGAAGGGCAAAATGAGACTTAATGAGATGAATATTTAACTTGTGTAGGCAGTGTAGAGTACTAGGAAAAAATATGGAGTTCCTACAATGGACTGGGAAAACAAATGGAGGAATATATATATATATATATATATATATATATATAGTGATTTAGAAGGCTAGAATTATGAGGAGGGAGATTAATAGTAGAGAAAGGTCTGAAAGGAAAAAGTTAATACTAAAAAAAAGAAAAGAAAAAAGAAGAAGAAGAAAACAAAATAGATGGGATAGAAATTGACACCCTTAAGTTGTGGGCCTATGAAAAAATGTTGTCTCTAAGAGCCACAACAGAAAACAGAAGGCAGAAAGATGCAGGAAGGATAAGCGGTAGTTTGTAATACAGAATCAATATATACAGCGAGTGGGAAATTACTGAATAAGAAGCCCAGCAAAGAAGCAACCAGCTGGCAGCACCTATTTAAAAAAAAAAAAAATAGAAGGAAAAAGGAAGGGGGGAGGAAAATGGGAATAATAGCAATAGATCAGAAAGTAACAGAGAGAAACCAAAGATCCACACAGGCAAGCAGTCAAACAGAGCTAAGGGGGGGTCAATGATTCCCCTTGGGTCCACGTGGATCCTTCCTGCCTACTTGTGTTTATCAATGAATTTCCCCACAGGGTTCTATATGCAGGTCCTGTAGCAGCTTTTAGCTATTAAACTAAATTAAAAAGAATTTATTTTACATTTGTTGAGGTGACTTCACTTTTTTTTTTTTTTTTTTAGCCAAATGCAGGACCCAAAATAATTCCTCCTCTAGACCAACCCCCTTACGGAAAGGACCCTAGCTGGGTCCATGGAAATTAATCAAGCACGTCCCACTTTCCGGACTCCCCAGGTTAGCTGAAGCTCTGATGTTAGTCAGTGTGGAGTGCTAAAGACGGCGGTATCCGCCCCTTCTGGCGCCGAGCTCCAGCGTCACTGGGCTGCTCAGTAAATCAGTTTGAGTGCAGATTCGCGCCTGTCTCAGCCTGATGCTGCTTCAGGTCGGCTTATCTGCTCTCCAAAGCTATGGGGCGGTGCAGGCAGACAGATCAATGTCTAAAAATATAAAATACCCTTCCCTGTCTTCCAAAAGAACCCTCCCTTTTTTGGGAAGTGTCCCTTTCTCCTGGCTCCGCAGCGGCCCGGGTCTTGTCCCTGGGTGGCTAGGGAAATCAGCTCCGTTCCCCAACCAAAATCCCCCCTCCGGTTCACCGGGTGCTGATTAGCTCGTTTGCTCTGTTCACACAAGTTCCAAGGGATGCCAGGCAGCCAGATCCCCAGAAAATAAAACTTTTTCGCCCCGCCCACGGCTCCAAATGGCTGTTTTTTTTTTCCCTAACCGCGGGGCTCAGCCGCCTGTGCCAACCTCCACCGGCAGCCTCAAAACTCACAAATCTCCACCGTTCGGTCCACGCCGCTGATCCGCGTAGATAGATGTCCCAAGCTTCTCACTCCACGCGTGCACAGCACAGACCCCCGGGCAGGACCCCGTCCACAATCTGCCTTGCTCTGGGAGCTTGCAGTGTGCGCCCTCCTACACTAACGCCATCTTGCCTCAGCTTTTTTCTTCATTGTGCTTTGAGTTCAGGAAGAGGAAATCCCTTCTCTCTCTTTTTTTCCTTTCAACCTGCTGAACTCCCTTTAGTATTTCTTGAAGGGCAAGTCTTTTGTTGACAAATTCTCCTAATTTCTGCTTATCTGTGAATATTTTGAACTCTCCCTCATTTTTGAATGCCAACTTTGTTGCATACAGAATTGTTGGCTGGCCATTTTATTTATTTATTTATTTATTTATTTATTTATTTATTTAGCACCTTGACTATGCCATACCTCTTCTTGCTTCCATGTGTCAATGGCTTTTTATGAGATTTTTTTTTTTTTTACAAGTGCACCTTGTTTTTTTCTAGGAATATATTTGGGGGACTTTATATTGCATTTGTATGTTTCCACCTCTAATTATTAAATCAGAGTACTAGATAACCCTATCATCCTTTTAAGAGTCACCCTGGATCCTCATACTCTGAAAATGCCTTGCACAATGACATGCAACTGATTCTGCCTGAAAGGTGGTGATGGAAAAGCCAGCGAGTTTGGTTTTACCTGGACTTAACTATGACCCTGTCACTTGCCAGGTGGCCCTGGATCTCAGATGCCAAGGAATCCCTTGTTGCTGGCAGCTGCCAGCTTATATGAAAAAGGGAAAATGGAAGTTTTCAGAAGAGGGATAGGGCCTCAAATGTATGGAAGTGGCAAGGAGGTACTAGCATGTGGGATGACGAGATAAAATGGATCACCTGTGCAAAGAGACCAACATGGAGGTAATAAGAAAGATAGTTTAAAAAGCTACTCCAATTCTCCTTGTTGCTCAAATGTGGCCTCTCTCTAAGCCAAACTCAGCATATGAATGCATAACCTTCCCCCCAACGTGGGACATGACTCCTGCGGATGCGCATCCCTGGCAACGAGGGATTAATACCAAGTGCCAACTGGCAACATGATTGGAAAAACACCTTGAATAAAAGGGGGAAAAGGTAAAGAGAAATGAGTTCATGTGGCTAAGAGACTTCAAAGAGAGTCGAGAGGTCATCCCAGAGGTAATGCTTATGCACACCTCAGTAGGCTCTCATAGAACAGCAAAGTGGATATCACCCCACACAGAGGGGCTCCTGAGAGCTCTGGAGACACCCAGGTCCTAAGTAAGGGAGGACAGCCCCAGAGATTGATGCCTTATTAGTGGGCTCTACTTTGGAATCTGTGCTCCTGAGAGTGACAGAGTTGGACTCAAATAAGTCCTCCCTGCACATCGTCCAACAGTCCCTTCTATTCAAACCTATATGTGATTCTGGAGTTTTTAGGAGTACTTCCAGAGACTGGAGCCTCTGGCCTACCTATATGCCAGCTGTGCCTGGAATCTCGGTGGAGCTGCAACTCCTACCCTACAGCTCAATGGACTCATCCAAGTCACCTGGCGAGGAGACAATGATGGGCAACGGCCAGCCCAGGGAATGGAGAGGGCCTGCAGCTGCAGGCAGGATAATCCCATCCACTGTATCCATGGGATATAAGCCCTCTCTCATTTGGAGGTGGAGTGGACATCGCCATCTCAGTCCCCTCAGGATTGGGGGAAGAGCTATGGACTAGAGTGGACTTAATGGTATTCTGTTGTAGACATATTGTGATTAAGCAATGGAAGAAATTATAACAGTGAGGTGGAGCTGGTGGCCACTGGACACTTTCGGGGCAGGGAGGGGAAGGGCAGTTCAAAAACAGGGGCTTTTTCGGGACTTGGGGGTTGTCCTGAGTGGCGTTGTGCCGACAGATGTAGACAATTTTACATCACCATATACCATGCAGAAGTGTGTGGGAGAGAGTGTGGTCTACGATGTGAACTGTGGTCTAGGCTTGGTGGCAAGGCCCCAGGACGTGTATATCCATTACAGGTGATGTGCCACATTGATGCAGGATGTTTGTGTGGGATGTTGTGGGAGGTGTGGGAGGTGGGGAACATGGGAATCCCTGTAATTTCTGTGTAATATCTAGGTAATCTAAGCACCTTAAAAATATATATATATCTATATATATGTATATATATATAAATAACATTTATGTAAGCAATTGCACATATATGCATATATATTTATATATCATTTTACAAATATTGGTATGTATTATGAAAAATTTGATTTTTACCCACAATAAAAAAAAAAAAAAAGCTACTCCAAGGTCTGGGTTCAGATGGGGTAACAAAGACGAAATTGTATATGCTTGCTGGCAAAGATGGGTGGTGAGCAAGAGACCTGTGTGCATCAAGGAGGAAGGGGTAGAGCTAACAGTCAGCTTTCTAGTTCTTTATCATGGCCCTAGCTCCCTGGTGTGTGATTTTACCTAAAGCAGTTGGAAAATGCTAGTGGAAAGGTGGTTTCACATGCAATAGTGTCCACAGATGCTGTTTCAGACACTGAGCCTTTGGAACCCTGGGGTGTGGCCTTGTTTGGGGGCAGGTGGGATTGCACTGTCTGGTGGCACAAGAGCAATGGGCTCTACTCTTCAGAGTAGAGAACAGATTCCCTCTGCCTTTGTGGAAACTCAGTTTTGTTCTTTTTGACTTAGGTGAGAAATATTCTCACCAACTAGCGTGAGGCACTTTACAAACCACAATAACTCGCACTAGGAACTACATGAAGAATAAACGTTTGTTCCTACTGCTGCAGAAATAACTGAGAGGTGGTCTTTGCTCTCATCTTTTGTGAACTGAGCCCAATTTCTTTGCTGAGGGGTCCTGTTATTAATTCAGTCATCCACTTACTGAGTCAACAAACATTTCTCAAGTAGAAAATGGGCAAATAGTTACTCACATCATTGATTGGTGTTATTATTATTATTTTATACATATAACAGGGTATAGCAGTTTAGGGCCAATGCATTAGTTCAATGGCAATATCAAGAACAAAGTGTTGGGAGGCAGATGTGGCTCAAGCAATTGGGCTTCGGTCTACCACATGGGAGGACCCGGTGTTCCATCCCTGGGGCCTCCTGGTAAAGGCGAGCCAGGCCCACACAGTGAGCCAGGGCCACACTGAGTGACGCAGCAAGATTATGATGCAATAAAAGAGGGACACAGGGAAGAGTCAAAGCAAGATGCAACAGAAACCAGGAACTGAAGTGGCGCAAGCAACAGGGTGCCTCTCTCCCACATCAGAGGTCCCCAGGATCAAATCCCGGTAAAGCCTTGAGGAGAAAAAACGAGAAGAGAAGGAAAGAAACAGACATAGAAGATCACCCAGCGAATGGACACAGACAGCAAACAGCGGGGTGGGGTGGGGTGGGGTGAGAAAAATAATTTGAAAAAGAACGATGTCTGCCTATCATTCTGATTATTTTTAATATGTTGCTTTTTCCTCTTATGATTTCAAAATGACTGTTGTATCCCGAAGTATCAATTATCCATTTTAGTCAGAAAGAAAAAGGAATGGCGTTATTTGACAAGGCTGGCTACATAATTTGCAGGACCCGTTATTTAAAAAGCAGGGAAAAAGTGATGTTAAAGTTAGTAAAATATAAAACCTTTCCTTTAAAAATGTTTTATTACTTATAAAACATAATAGTAATACATGAATAACACCATAAACAAACAAATCATAAAACAATTATATTTTAGTGTTAAAAACATATAAAACAATAACTAATCATACTATTAATCATACTATTTTTCTTGCTTGGTTTTCTTCAAATTCATTTATTAGGGCCTCAAAATTTATCCTAAAAGTAACTTCATTTTCAAATGATGTAATTGAAAGTGACATTAAGTCACTCTTGGCAAATGCAAGATTGCAAATAATTTTTAATAATTTTTAATTTTGAAAAGAATCTTTTTTGATGCAACTGTTGCTACTGGAACTGTTGAGTATCTCATATGCTGTGACAACATCATAGGCTGTGACATCACAGGCTGTGCCAACATCATAGACTATGACATCATAGGCTGTGCCAGCACCATAGACTATGACATCATGGGCTGTGACAACATCATAGAGTATGACATCATGGGCTGTGACAACATCATAGGCTGTGCCAGCACCATAGGCTGTGATGTCATGAGCTAGGACAACATAATGGGCTATGGCATCATAGGCTGTGCCAACATCATAGAGTATGACATCATGGGCTGTGCCAGCATCATAGGCTGTGACATCATAGGCTGTGACAATATAGGCTATGCCAACATTGGGAAAAGTTTGTGATCAATTTTAGACTTGATTCTCATGGGACAGTATTTCTAAAGTCAGTTTTGTGTAACTAAATTATATTTTAAATATAAATTTGTACTATGGCATTTTAATGTCTCCAATGACATTTCCTGTAGCTTGAGGAGGGTGAATGAGAAACTGACAGTGTCCTCATGCTTTGGCTATAATTCAAAATGCCCGTTTGTGTATTCTATCATTGCATCTTCAATTAAAGGAAAACATTAATTTTTAAATTGCCCTGCTCATTAATACTTGGTTCAAAGGTAGCATTATATGGGAATAGTGCTGTCATGAAATGCAACCATCTTTAAATTTAATTTCCATTTGCTTTTCAATGTTGCAGCAGTTTTCTGAACCAGAGATTCTAAACTCTTTGGAGAATTCTTAGAGCTCCCAGATACGTTTCTGGCAATGTAAATGTGCATGCTTTTATTTTGTAATAATTTACTATCCTGTCCTGCCGCTGAGGACGCAGAGTTAATATTTGCACCGCGACTGGATTGAAGGGTTGGGAGACAGAAAGTACTTCTTACCAGCCCCGCAGGCCGCACCCGCCTGGAGCACCCTCTCTGCCGCAGTCCCTGCCTTGAGGCCACCGGGCTGCCAGCATGCCCCAGGCCTGCGCACGCGCACCTGGCTGCCTCCGTTACTCAGCGCCTGAGCATGCGCTGTCGCCCAGCTCCATTGTCCTGTAGACCTTCATTTATGAAAAACGAATTCAAAGACAAAATTATTAAAAATTTCAAAATGGCAATAGCAGAGCATTAAACCGAGTGCAGGGGCTCTTCAGAGAGCAGAGCCTTTGCAATTGCGTAGGTTGCGCGCCCTGTAATATGCGTCTTTTTAATCGGTAAAGGAAATGCGTTCCCAGAATCTCTGCTCAGACCTTGCTGTCCACTCCTGTCCCGTGGTCACCCCTGGGGCCAGGCACCCTGGGAGAGTGGTTATTTTGGAGCTTCTCTAATGGAAGCAAAAAAGGGAGAAAGGGCTCAGACGTGAGTACTGGTTTAGCAGGTCAGTAGTCTGCTGTAGACAATTGCAGGACTACTTGTGGTAAAAGTGTACCAGGCAGAATTAACAGTGAGCATGGCATCCTGAGCTGGAAGCAAGCTCGTGTGTGTGTGTGTGTGTGTGTGTGCGCGTGCGCGCGCGCGCATGCAAACGCTTGAGGGGCAGCAAGAGGGCCAGTGTGGTTGGAGCAGAGTGCAGGAGAAGAAGAGTATGTAGAGAGAGAGGACCAGGTACTATATAGCTTTGAAACCTCTGTGCTTCTACCAAGGATTTTAGTCCTAAGATACTATAACTGGCTGTCATTAATTTGAGCAGAAATGAAATATTTGGGAAAATATTGGGTAGTTTACATAATCATTGAAAAGGCTAGAGAAGCAAGATAGATACAGGGTAGAAATAAAGGCAAGTGTGACAGTTTGAAATTCTTTTATGAATCCCAAAAAGAGAAAGATTCTGTTTTTGAGCTAATCCATTCCTGTGGGTGTGAGACCCATCTGACTGTACATCACTGAGGTGTGACTCAGGTTGAGTCACTGCTTTCTTGCTGAGTCTGATAAAAATGGAGATATAGGAGAAAGGAAGCTGCCATTTTTAATCCTACCTTGTGAGAGAAAGGAGAAAGTAGAGAGAGAAAGGACTCCAGGTTCACTTACAGCTGCAAGAAAGCAGAGAAGCCCCAAGAGACTGAGAGGAGGCCTGGAAAGAGACGGGCCCTTTGTCTGGGGCTGAGCTCTGGGAGACAGTAGATCAGGGGCTCTTAACAAGGGGTCCGTGAGCTTGAATTGAAATTCAAAAACACATTATTCTTGTGAGGACGTGTTGGTGCAGGTGTGATATATTTATTAAATAATACACAGTATAGTGTGGACTTAGTGTGGGGTCCGTGGTTTTCACCTGACTGGCAGAGGGGTCCGTGGAACAGAAAAGGTTAAGAACCCCTGAGGAAGATTCTAGAGGGGAAGCAGAGACCTCAGCATTGCTAGGCGGCTGTCTTGCTTTACCAAATGGCAGCTGACTTTGGTGAGAAAGCATCTCTGATGGTGCCTTGATTCGGACATTTCATGGCCTCGGAACTACAAACTTTTACCCTAAATAAAATTCCCGTTATAAAAGCCAACCCATTTCTGTTACTTTGCATTGGCAGCCTTTGGCAAACTGAAACAGCAAACTATTCTGCTAGAGCCACAGCCAAAATCATGCCGGAATTTCTCTGGTGATGCTCCCATCATGTCCACTCACACGCTAGATCCTTCAGCTGTACCACAGACACTCTTGGCTCTCTAGGCTACCCCTGGACACTGCCATGGTTTTCAGAGAGAATGTTTTCCTAACCTCATTTTTCCATTATAATTAGTTCTTCCTTCAAATTCCAAGGTCTGAGTAGACAAGCCTAGGCCACATGTGTATGCCTTAAATGAAAGCTAGGCTGGGAAAGGCATATAAGTTCCAGGTTCTATAGTTGGACTCTATATTTTATCAAACTTAACATGGGTCTTCATATGCTAGGTTTCCCCCAAAATGGCAAATATTCTTCCTCATAGGGAGACAAGGCCAAATAGCCCCAGTTACTTCTAGCATCAAGATCAGTATCTACTTTTCCAGTAGTTCTGTATGATCCCAAATCAGTATAATGCTCCTTATAGACTACACTGTAAAGTTAACTAAGGCTAATATATCCTATAACAATAATGGGGTTAAAAGAGGAAATGAGGGAAATTTTTGTAAGTATTAACAAAAGTGACATAGGAAAGGAAATGTCTAAAACCCATATTTCCTCAACGGTGATGGGACTCACTCTTGTATTTATGACTTTTATTAACCAGCCATGTTCTCTTTTTCTTCAGCCCTTCAGCCGGTCAATATTCTTTGCCAAATGGTGTGATACCAATGCTCCTTGGTGGACCGGCATGCATTTGGCTGCAGTAATTTTTCACTGAGTTTTGCTATGGGCACAGAAGTACAAGGAAACCTGCTACGGGATCCTCAGGTTTCATACATGCTCATCCAGGTTATCCTTTCCTCACTTATGATCAGGGTTGATCAGTGGTACCAAAAATGCAAATCTCCTTTTTATATGGCTATTCCTTTTGAATGAGGAGTCGAAAATTGGCCAGGTGTCAGTTTCGGCATCTAATGAAATGGAACTATCTTTATGCTCCCCTAGAGGAGGCATTCCTTCCTTGGTTTCTAAAACATCTAATCAAGACATGGTACAAAAAACCACAAAAATATTATAATGGGAATTAGTTGTGAGAGTGAGATATTCTATGCCAAATCCCACTTTTGTTCCTCTACCCATTTGGGCTGTGGGTGAAAAGCACCATATATTTTTTTTGATGGTTGAATGTAACTCACTCTCTAGGACACAGTCCAACCAGTCAAGTTACCGCATCCCATCCAGTGTCATGTCCGAATCTTCTATAAGCCATGCCATTCAGTGAGGGGTACTCGGTAGTATCAACAGATCCTGTCTTAGTATCCCAGGATAGCTGGAACAAAGTACCACAGAAATGCATTGCCTCACAGCTCTGGAAGCTACAAGTCTGAAATCAAGGTGTTGGCAGGGCCTTGCTTACTTTTAAAGGCGAGAATCCATTCCATGCCTCTCTCCTGGCTTCTGATGGGCAGCTGGCCAACCATGGCGTTCCTTGGCTTGTGGCAGCGAAACCCAGTCTCTGCCTCCATCATGTAGTCATCTTTCTCTCACTGATGTCCAAAGTCCCTCTCCTTATAGGAACACCAGTCATATTGGATTAGGGCCACCCCAGTCCAGTTCAACCTCATCTCAACTAAGAACATCATCACAATTCTGTTTACAAATAACTTCACATTCATGGGACTGGGGGTTCAGACTTGAATATGTCTTTGGGGGGGGGCACAATTCAATCCCTAACAAACCCCAATGGGGCATCAAGTGATTGCTTTCCTGATTTCACTGGAAAATGATTCCTTGTTAAAAATGCAATGCTGTGCTCATGTAATTATTTCCATTTCCTCACATTCACCATATAGCCAATATTTATAAACTGTAATATAAGTCATAAACTGTTGTGGATTAAATAGCCCAATTCTTCTTTCTGTCACCCTGTATAAAAATTTTAACCCACAAAAAAAAAAAAAAAAAAAAAAAAAAATGCAATGATGCAATGCTGTGTTTAATACCATAATTGGGAATAAGGCATTATGTAAGTACAAGGTTGAAGGTCCTAACAGAAGAATGGCAAGAAAGGAAAGCAAATTCAAGAGGGAAATAATCAGGTTTGACTTGGTGAAAAAAGCCCATTAAAAAAATAATCATGTATAGCTTCCAGTCTGGGGTGGCTGGAGAAGGAAGCTTGTTGACTTACAGAGTGGCTAAGGAATATACCCAATGGATGATTAAGGGCCTTTTCCATTGTGAGGCCTTTGGATGAAATTCGTACGGGACACACATTCTCACTCTATGAGCCTGTTTTGAGAGATTAATCCACTTACATCTTGCACAAATATCCTTATCACACATCCTGCATTCTTACTCCTTCAAAGTCCCTGACCATCCAGACAAACCGTTAACCACTTCCCAGTTTATCTCTTGTCCAGGATGAGTAACGAGATGTGCCACTCACCGTTCTAATCAGTGGAGCGGGTGTAGCTCAGTGGTTGAGCACCTGCTTTGCATGTACGAGTTCCTGGGTTTAATCCTCAGTATCTCCTAAAAAATAAAGTTCTAATCACTGGGAGAATTTCTTTTCCCTGCTGTGTTGAGCTCTCAAACCACAGTTTTGTTTGTTGTCAGCATATTTTGCTGAGGCCCTTGAGAGCCTGGCTCTATTTTATCCCTTCCTGGTGAACTGGACATAGAGAAACTCAATGAGGCCATGGGTGTGGGTTAAGGGTAGTAGAGCAGACAAAGAAGCAGGCATACTAGTAGGGCATGAAGATTGCTCTTAGGACTTGATTTTAACCTGTTTGGGCTCTGTATATTCCACCTCTGCTTGATGATGGCATGCTGCTAAGAATTCCTGATTTTATGGTGAGGTGAATCATATGAATCTCAGTTCAGTAAGGAAAACTTGGGTTCCATCTTCACCTGGTGCTGCGTGATCAGGTGTTGAGTTTCTACAAAGACCCAATAGTAATCTAAGAACTATTATTCAAAAGGAGAATAGGCCTGGATTTTCTCCAATCTCTGACATTTCTGTTGCTCTTCTCTTCCTTGAGATTAACCTGGATTCCATAAAGGTCATGATCGCCCACAAACATTTTAAGCATCATTGGATCCACTGAGTCATAAGGTGGAGTTATAGCATAGGCCGTCTTGAAACCCTGCCTTGCTCTATGTTATACTCTTGGTGGAAAATTGCTAGTCTCTAGGTAGCTTCATCAAAGCAGTACACCAAAGGTACATATGTTGTCTCAAAAATTAAAATGAGCTCACCAAGCATTGTGCCACATTCCTTGTGTCAGAGAGTGCAGTGTTTTCTGTGTATGAAGTTATTTGTCCTTTAGTAGTAGGGTGCTCTCTGGTATGTCTCAGACCAATGGACCCCAGTACACCAGCTGAGGGAGCACCCCTTGTGCCGTTGTGGGCTTTGCTTTCCATACTTGGGCATGTGAGCCTCCCTAAGTGATGCAGGATCTGCTACTTCCTGCTCTCCCGGTCCTCTCATAAGGTGTCATCAATATACTGGACACATGATGGATTGTTTCCTTTTGCCCCTTTATATAAATGGAATTCCCATGCTTCTCCACCTTGATGATACCCCCTTAGAGGCTGAGACCTAAGGCTCCCTTGTTGTCTGTCTTGGATTCAATGACTAGGAAGGACTGGCAGGACAGTGAAGGGAAGGAGAAGAGAGAGCAGGGTGTTATTTTCCCTTGGCTGCTCTTCCCAGGCCTTGGTGTTTGCCAGCAGCTGCCCTCCTCACTGAAGACCACAACTCCCTGTGGGTGTCCTCCTCTTCCACTTCAGGCCTTTCTAGCTTCCAGCAATCTCCCTCTCCATTTGTCCCTTGGAATTTGAGTGTGATGATGGCTTCCTCTGTTGCTAACGCCACGGTACTCCTGCATCTCTCCTTGGTGTTCCTTGACCTTGTCTAGGCTTTTGCAAATAGTCCAGTCAGTAAATCGTCCTTAAGACTTATTTTAAATGTGCCGTCAAGTTCTTGTTAGGCCTTGAGTTGTAAAGTACATGGTCATTCTGACCCTAACACAGCTTTTAGGCACTTGTGCTTCCCCTGACTGGTAACTGCTGCCTGGCCCCTGCTGCTACACCCCTGCTCTTCTCACCATAATTAAGGAACCTCTTCAGCCACACTGTCCCCTACCACAACCCTGACCTTCAGAGAAGAATTTAGTTTGGACAGAGAATTGTGCAAGTTAAATCCACTCCAATATTCCTTTTTCCCCAATTGCCAGAGTCCTTCTTTAACAGTGCATTAAGAAATTGCTGGCATGGTAACTTCAGTTAGTATGGGCCTTTGTTGAACCCACATTTTAGTTAATCAACCAAGCATCCAAGTAAATCCCTCCCTGATGCTTATGCTAACACACTGATTTCAGAAATGCTTCAAAGGGGCTCTACTGTTATATTAAGAAAAATGTAAAGTTATACTTTTTCCTGGGCCTGGGGCCTTCAAAATACATTACTACACATTTTTCAGAATTTTTCAAATGTAAATATCTTTGTTATTTTGGAGGATAAGCTTTCCTTCTTTCCTGGCCCTTGGGGGATGCTGGCTCCGTCTAAGTCTTAGGGAGTAAGGTGTGAAAAGACATGGGGTCTAGAAACAGAGAAAATGAAAACAACCCCATGACTGAGGTTGTTTACATGCCCTTTAAGAATGCCAGGAATAACCTCTTCAGATGGCAAGGGGAAGTTACTGCAAGTTCGGGGTTTGGAGTCTTCTCGGTCAGTTGGTACTTTACCCCCAGCCCCCATTCCACTTCCTAGGATTCTGTGTTTTTCCACCTAAAATACTTATTCCACAAAAGACCTGGTGATTGTAAAAGTTACAGATGTTGAAATCCATAGCCCCTTATTTCAAAACCTTAGTTTAATTTCAGCTATTTCTGCCCTCTAACTGCTAGTGTTATTGTGAAGTATAGTCATAACAAGTCCCAAGTTTTCAGTACATGCCTTGAGCTATTTTTTTTTTAAACTTCCCCCTCTTATGGATGTATCTATGTAGCTCATAATAGCTATTCCACTCTGTAGTTCTTGATTTTTTATGCCTTTCTTACTGGTCTGTGGTCATGGCTATTTAGTGCCCCCAAATTTGCCTTTACTTGGCACTTTAATTCAAATGATCACAGATTATAATATAATTAGTGGTTTCACCAATGTCTGCCATCTGGTGACAGAGCCCAGTCCTTTATTTTTTTTTTTCCCACCAAAATATGACAGTTTATTTGAAATTCTATTTGATACCAGAAATCAGGTTAGGATGTGTAGCCGTTTGGCAGTTTGATGTAATTATGAATTCCAAATATATATATTGGCTTATGCTTGTAAACTGATCTTTTTTTTTTTTTGTAAACTGATCTTAATCATGATTAAGTTATGATTAGGGCGTTGACTGGGCCATGTCAGTAGGGCGTTGAGCCCCACCCTTCGGTGGGTGGGGGAATCAAATATAAAAGGCAAGGCAAAGGACAGTGGGAGCAGTTTTGATGTTGGAGTCTTGAGCTGGAGCCCCGGGAAGTAAGAGAGCTTGGTCGTGAGTAAGGAAAGAAGGCCCTGGGATAGAGACAAGCCATTCGCCTGAGAATTCACAGCTGGCCTTGTGGAGAGAAGCAAAGCCTAGAGAGCCTCATAGTCTACAGCTGACCTTATGGAGGAAACAGAGGAGCTGAGCCCGGAGAGAAATGCAGCCCTGGGAAGAGAGGAACCCAAGAAGTCTGAACCCTGGCAAATGTCGGCAGCTGTCTCGCTCCAACATGTGGCAATGGACTTTGGTGAGGGAAGAAACTTACACTTTATGGCCTGGTAACTGTGGACTTCTACCCCAAATACCCTTTATAAAGACCAACTGATTTTCTGGTATTTTGCATCAGCAGCCATTTGGCTGTCTAATACAGGATATGAAATGCTTTTTTTGGTTAGAGAAGCTGTGAGCTTACAAAACAATCACGCATAATGTGCAGAATTCCCTTACATCACCCCTCTCCAATGCCTTACATTGTTGTGGAACGTTTGTTCCAGATTATGAAATAATGTGATTGCTCTATTATCACTAACTATGGTTCATAGTGTACACTTGGTGTGTTTTCTCCATACACCTCTATTATTTTTAATGTGTTCACTCACTTTAATAATAATACGTTTGCCATATTATCACTGTGGAATGTAAAGTCAGTTAAACAAGAGAATTTCACAAGTGCAACAAAGCATTCTGTAGTATGTCTAGTTTGCATATAATGTCTGACCAAACCAACATGCTCATAAATCACCAATCAATTCCAGTACAGGAAATGTGTTGTTTAACGTTTGTGAATCTTACAGAGAAAATAAACATACTATGCACATTTAAAGTCCTCATTTGCTTTTGGAGTAACACTTTAATACATATTTCTATTTAAATTTGACATTTAAAAATTATTTGAATAACAGCAAAATATATAATCCTGCAATCACAAAAGAGCTAAACTGGAATCCATAATTAAATTATTCTTATGTTTATAAGTATGATTCTAAAATAAATACTACTTCTAAACAGCTCTGTTACCATGTTTTTAGGTTTGATTTAAACACATGCACATTTTCAGTTGTGGGAGGCTTCACAATGTTATATTCCATGCACTTTTCTGAAAGGGTTCTTTAAGAGTCAACCAGCCCTAGAATCCAAAATACTAGACCAATCCTCAAAATAGGCAGAAAAAAATTAAGTTAATTTGGGTAAATAGCACTTTCATATAACAACCAAACAATATGATATTCTGCAGCAACTGGAAGTACTTCGGGGTTGGCCTGCTGTCTTTTTTAGATAATTTCAATATATGAGCCTAAGAATGTGGGTATTTTGTCATTATCATGAGAATTTGGGTGGCATGTTTCTTCTGTGCTAACTTGACTCCCTTGAATGACCTTAGTGAATGAGTAGCTAGTAATTTGGTCTCCAGGCAAATCAAGCCTGAAAGAAAGGAAGCCAATATTCAAAATACCATGTTAATGTCTGAACCTACTCACATGATTTATTTTCAGCAAATACATGTCACCTCAATCTGAGGTGTCTAACTAATACAAATACCACCACTGAGACCAAGCCAGCGTCTCTTCTTCTAAAGTTTAGGTTTTTCCAGTATTCCTGATACATGGACTAGACCATACCAAGCGTCATTGCTTCCACAACAAAGCCTTGGGCTGCCACCGCTTGGTGAGCTGGTGAACGGACATTTTCATGTTTCCCCTGCTCTTCAGTTTGTATAATCCATACGCAACAATTGCTGCAAAACCTGCATCCCAACGGGGGCAAATGATTCCTCTTTAGCTTTTCAGATAAGTTTAGATCCCTGATCTTCATCATATGAAGACAGAAAAACATCTGTGTCAGTTGACTTAATGATTAAAGAATCTTCCACTAGTGACGACACCCCTGAAACTCCCACCGGCTTCTCATACACCCACTATTATTAACACTATGTATTGGTGTTATACATTTGTTATAGTTCAGGAGGGAACACTCTCATATTTGTACTGTTAACTGCAGTCCATCTTCCACCACATGGTTCACTGTGTTATACAACTCCATGCCTAGTACATTCTATTCAAAGTGTACACTCAGTGGCTCTCATTTTCATCACAGGGTTGTGCAGTCATTGCCCCAGTAAACCTTTGAATGCTTTCCTTAGTTCCAAAGAAAAAATCCCATGCCCCTATTTTTTGACCCTTAGTTGAGATAGTGCCTTCTTTGACATTGATGCAAGAATATTACAATATTGCTGTTAACTCCCATAAGTTACATTATTTCAAATTTTCTCATGCTTGTCCACATTCTTACCACCTTGTAATAGACATAAATTTGTTCTAGTTCATAGAAGAACATTTGTGTATTTGTACTATTAACCATGTCCTCATCCACTATGTTATTCAGTCCCTAGATTATTCTCTAGCTTTCTTTCAATTACATTTATATCCCTAGACTATCCTTTGTCAGCCACAATCCCATTTATAAACCAGCCATGTTAGTTATACTTGCTATAATGTGTTACCATCAACTCTATCCATTTCCACACTTTTACAGTCAAGCTAATTGAAAATTCTACATACATTAAGCATCTGTACCCCTTTTCAGTCCTCATCCTATCTCCTAGTACCCTATACTCTAGGTTTTAACTCCATGTGTTTATTCTTCATATTTAGTTCATATTAGTGAGACCAAACAATATTTATCCTTTTGTGTTTGGCTTATTTCAGTTAGCATAATGCCCTCAAGGCTCATCCATGTTATCAAATGCGTCCCAATTTCATTTCTTCTTACAGCAGCATAGTATTCCACCGTACATATATACCACATTTTGTTTATCCATCTCATTGGTTGATGGACACTTGGGTTGTTTCCATCTTTTGGCATCTGTGAATAATGCCAATATGAACGTTGCTGTGCAAATGTCTGGTCACATCCCTGTTTTGAGTTCTTCTGGATATATTCCTAGTAGAGGGATTACTGGTTCATATGGCAGTTGTATATTTAGCTTCCTGAGGAACCACCAAACTGTCTTCCACAGAGGCTGTACTATTTTACATTTCCAGCAATAGTAAAAGAGTCTTCCTATTTCTCCACATCCTCTCCAGCACTGTTGTTTTCTATTTGTTTAATAATAGCCATTCTATGAGGTGTGAGATGTTATCTCATTGTCTTTTTTTTTTTTTTTTTTTTTAAAGATTTTATTTATTTATTCATCCATCCCCCCCCCTGCTGCTTGTGCTCTCTGGGTCAGCCAACCACGCTGTGCGGGTGGGCCCGCCCCCACCAGGAGGCCCCGGAACCGAACCCGGGTCCTCCCATATGGCAAACGGGAGCCCTACTGATTGAGCCACAGCCACTTCCCTCTCATTGTCTTTTTGATTTGCATTTCCTTAATATCTAGTGATGTTGAGCAGCTTTCCATGTGCTTTTTGGCCATTTGTGTTTCCTCTTTGGAGAAATGTCTATATAAGTCTTTTGCTCATTTTAAAAATTGGATTTCTTTTTCTTGTTGAGTTGTATGATTTTTTTTAATATAGCATGGAAATCAAACCCTTATTGGATATGTGGTTTCCAAATATCTTCCATTGAGTGGTTGCCTTTTTACCTTTTTGACAAAGTCCTTTGAAGTGCCAAAGTGTTTAGTTTGAGGAGGTCCCATTTATCCATTTTTTTCTTTCATTGCTCATGTTTTTGTTGTAAAGTTTAAGAAAGCACCACCCACCACCAGGTCTTAAAGATGTTTCCCTATGTTTTCTTCTAGGAGTTTTATGGTTCTTGCTTTTAAGTTTAGGTCTTTGATTCATTTTGAGTTAATTTTTATATATGGTATGAGGTAGGGGACTTCTTTCTTTCTTTTGGGTATGGATATCCAGTTGTACCAGCACCACTCGTTGAATAGATTTTTCTGCCCCAGCTGGGTGGGGTTGACAGCCTTGTCAAAAATCACTTGACCATAGATGTGAGGGTCTGTTTTTGAACTACCAGTTCAGTTCCATTAGTCTATTTCTCTATCTTTATGCCAGCACCATGTTGTTTTTACCACTGTAGCTATATAACATGATTTAAAGTCCAAAAGTGAGAGTCCTACAACTTTGCTTTTCCTTTTTAAGATGTTTCTGGCTATTCGGGGCCCCTTACCCTTCCAAATAAATTTGATAATTGGGTTTTTTTTTTTTTTTCTTTAAAAAAGGCTATTGGAATTTTTATCAGGATTGCATTGAATCTGAATATCAGTTTGGGTAGAACTGACATCTTAACAATATTTAGTCTTTCAATCATGAACACAGAATGTTCTTCCATTTATTTAGGTCTTCTTTGATTTCTTTTAGCAATGCATTGTAGTTTTCTGAATACAATTGCTTTACATCCTCAGTTAAGTTAATTCCTAAATATTTGAATATTTTAGTTGCTATTATAAATGGAATTTTCTCCCTGACTTCCTCCTCAGAATGCTCATCACTAGTGTATTGAAACACTATTTATTTTTGCATATGAATCTGGTATCTTGCCATTCTGCTGAATTCATTTATTAGCTTTATTAGTTTTGCTGTAGATTTTTTGGGATTTTCTAGGTTTAAGATCATATCATCTGTGAAGAGCTGAAATTTTACTTCTTCCTTTCCAATTTGGACACCTTTAATTTCTTTTTCTGCCAATCCTTTATTCTTTTCTGTATTTTCATAGTCTTAAGTCCAAACCAGCTCATGTAACCTACCCAGAGTTTTGGTTTGGGATTTTAGACTCATAGAAAATTCTGGCATTTGAGAACAAAGAATTGACATACTCTTATTGGAAGGGGACCATTTCCCATTGGGAAGTGGCAGGGATTCTTAACATGTGTCTGCGTGTGCCTGAGACCCCTACCCCATTCATATGCTGTACTGCACAGGGCCAACCCTTTGATGGTGGCTCTGGAGCTGCTGAACAGACCCTAAGAGGCATGGCTTGGGGCCTCATTGAATGGTCCTGGGGCTCTTGCTTGGAACTGGAGGACAGGAAGAACCAGGCTTTGAATAAACCAGGAGGACCTGACAATGGGCTTCTCAGTGATAACCACAATGGGCTGAGGAGGAGAGTCCCTGCCCTATTCTCTATAAAACAGAGAGTATAAAACTATGTATATAATGAGGTAGCTGCTTCTCCAAATATAATAATGTTAAGTTATGAATATGAGGATAAATAAAGTCCCTTAAAGTTGCTTAATATTTGTTTGCTGATTAGTTTTATTGCAAACAAGAGGCACAGCTTAGGAAAAATATTTGGCTTAGGTTGATGTTGAAATAAGCCCTTTAATTCAACCTGTGTATAGCTATAAGAACTTAACATTGTTTAGTGTGAAGAACTGTAGTATTTACTTAAAAAGAACTAAAAAACTATTTTAATATTCACATGGCTTATCTACTGTAGTAGGGACCATGCCATGCATTTTGATGCCACATTTTACTTAGATCTGAAAAAAATTTCACAAATCCGGGCTTGAATTTATTTGTGTTATTATATTTTTCAGGGTCCACAACATAATTCCCATTAAAAATAATTTCCAGGTATTTACTGAGATTTGCTCCTTATTTGTTTCAAGCAAATTTATAATTGATTGTTGAAGAATTTTTATGATGGCTGCTTTTAAATCCTTGCTAGACAATGCTGTCTGATTCATGTTAGTATTGGAATCCATTGACTGTCCTTTTCCATTCCAGTTGTGATTTTCCTGGTTCTTCGTACGACTGACAGATTTTGATTGTGTCAAGGACATTTTGTCTTTTATCAGGAGGCTCTGGGTACTGTTTAAATCTTTAATTTTAGCAGGGAGTCACCCTGTTTACTTTTAGCATGCATGTCTTGGCTTACTCTCATGGGCTATAATTCCAATGGAAGTTTAATTTTCAGAGCCTCAGGTGTGCTATTTTGGTCTGGTTGGTTTATCTGGTGCTGCTGGGGATCTCACTGGTCCAAACAGGTGGTACCCGAGGGGATGAAGCAGCTTCCCCAGCCACTGCTGGGTGTCTCTTGGTGGGGAAGAGAAGTGATGGAAATCCCCCTACTGGTCCCTGGACTGCCCATTCCCAGCCCCAGGTGTCTCTGGGGTCACTGGCTAGACTGGGGTCCCTGTGACCTGTTCTACCTGCTCACCTCGGGATCTCCTGGAGGAGAAGGAGAGTCAGGCCTAGTGGAGGACGGTGCTCCCTGGCTGCCCAGGTGGTCCCCCTTGCTGGTCGGGCTCCCTGTTGATGTCGGAGGTCTGCTCAGCAAGCTGGCAGAGCAATGAGTCTACCTGGGCTGCTTCTGCCGCTAGGCTGGGGTTGGAAACGTTGGCTCTGGGTCTTTTTCTGTTGGGAGGGGGTGCAAGGTGCCCTGACTTTGAGATGTTCTTCCAGCCCTGGGCTCCAACCAGCTTGCCTTTTTCTCACTGCTCTGTAGTGTTGGCTCTCAAGCCATGGTAAAGCTCAAGGTGTGCCTTTGCGGAGGGACAGGCAGAAATGGCTGTGGACCATATCTCCTTGATCTGGAGTCCTCGGCTGAATTTAGTGCTCCAAGTTTACCAATGATAAAATTCATGTAATTGCCCAGGTCACTCAATTGTAAACAACAGAGTCAGGATTCAAATTCTGGTCTGTCTAAGCCTAAATCCTATGTCTTTCTGCCTTACCAAATTGCCTGTTAAAGGGAAATTTCCACAAATTAATAGTAAAAACATGTTTCCACCATCCACCATCCATGCTGGCCATAAGGGGTTCATTTATTTAAATGGATGTCTGTACCTCAACTTCCCTACCCAAAGTGACAGGTAGAGATTGGATGACAGACACAGGCATGCATCTTGGACAAAGAGATACTATTTACCTGGACACCATTCACCAATATAATCAGCCCCTGGCTTCCAAAATGCTGTCTTCTCCTTGCCTCTGGAGCGTGTATTCATCTGCTACACAATTAACACCTTTTCATCCAGATGCCCCACAGAGAACCCTCGCTTTTCAATGTGGAATTGAGGTGGGAAAACTTCTATTTTTCTGACATCTGATCCTGAGGTGAAAGGAGGGTGGTCACCATCATGGGGTTTGAGATCCCCACGTGGCCACATAGACAGTAAGACCAAATCTGTTGTGCAACTGGTTTTGTAAATAGCCCAATTAAAGGGTTCTGCTTTTTGAGTGATTATATATGGAAATAAGATACAAGTTATATTGAGAATAGAAAGACAACATTCCTCCACAACAGTCATTCTTAGCACGTTCATATTCCTGTATCATGCCGTGAAAGGAAGCAGTAAAATATATCAGGATTAGGACAGCCTTCAATAATGGTCCTTTGCTAAGCTAAATTTATCCTGGCATGATGGCCCCTTTATATAACACTATAGGATACGTATCTGACTCCTTGGCTTAAAACCACAGAGAAATAAAATTTAAAACTGACTCCTGTGAGCAATGGTTGGGTCTGCTGATGGAAGTATCCTGTGAAAATCCCCTTCCTTCTGTGAAACCTCTAATTTTCAGAGATGGAGATGGAGCCTATTGTGGAATTCTATGCCCCACATTGGCTAAGAGCACATTATCCTCAGGACCTTTGCTTTGCCCATTTCCTTGAAAAGCAGAATAAAAGCTTCTCAGTTTAAGAGCACAGAGTCCATGGTGAACGAGCCCTGACCTTGGCTGACTCCAAGAAGGCAATTTAAGTGCAGGGAAGTCTCTTGAAATAGGTTGATAAGCAATATGGGGAGGATTTTCTCTGTCAAACGGGAACTAGATATCCTTGCCCCAGCCTAGTTCCTTTCATTGTATTTAGAGGATATCACGATAGGGAACAGCAAAACCATACTTCCATTCCTCTATTTGGAATCCCCTCCCTTAGTCATCTGTCTTGGAAAGCCTTTTCATTCTTCAAGGCCTAGAACCAGTACTGGCTGTGAGCTGTGAGGCCCAGCACTATTTTTACTCAGCTTGGCTTGGCTCTGCTTACCTGTCACAGCATGCAGTGTTGCCTCCTGCTCATGCTTGAGATTTCAGCGCCAAACTTCCCTGTCTGCCAGACCTGATCTTCCAGATCTGGTCCTCTCATTTTCCACCCGAGGTTATGTCACACTTGGTCAGGACATATCTGCATGTTTGCTTCATGTCCACTTGTCCTTCCCATAGTCATTTTGGGTTTTGCCTATTACAATCCCAGGACAAAGCATATTTTTATAATAAAAATAAACAAACATTTGTTGAATATTGCAGTGTTATATTTTAAAATCAAACTGAATTCACTAGCAGCACTTCAACAATAATCCTTTACTATACCAACTCTATGACTGCCACAGCCAAATGAGTAACCAAAGGATATCAATGGGAGTTCAAGTGAGCCAGCATTAAATTTACTGCAATGGCCCTTGCCAGATGTGAAATCCTTAGACTTAGTATGCCAAACAAAACCAGCGCCTCATCAACGGTAGTGGGAATGTTCACTCTGATGATATCTTTTTAAATTATTAATTTTCTAATAGAGAAGTTGTAGGTTTACAGGAAAATCATGTAGAAAGTGCAGAGTTCTAATTTTAAAATTTGTCAAGTCCCTGTAGAGGCTACGCTTCTCCTTTTTGGGCTTCTCTGTCATTAGGACATACTTCACAGTTTTGACTGCAGTTACTGAGGGATTTCAAGGCTGCTCTGGAAGGAGGGGAAAGAGGCTAGTTTTTGTGTTTTGTGAGCATTAACCACCCAATGTTTGGAGCCAGTGGAAGCCATTGGTACCCACGAAGACATTTAGTCCTTCAATTCTTGTGTTTTCAATTAGAATGATATTTTTCATCTCTAATAAAAGTTTTACTAACCCTGGCTTACCTCCAGATGATTCTGATGGCCATGCCTTGGGGAAGGCTGCGGTGCATGGAAAACTCCGCACATGTTCTGCAGGGCCTGTGTGAAACTTGGGGCATCTGTGTGGTGGGAGGGACTCTGAGGCGACTTCCCCAGCTCTTCCTCTCTTTCAGTAGAGGCCACCTGGGGAGCCAGAACTCCCGTCTCCGCCCATCAGCATTGAGGAGGCCATCACACCCTTGGGTGTCAGGGGAGATGAGTCTGTGAAATGTCAAAAAGACAAATTGGTGTGGAGTTGCACTTTACAGTATTTTTTTCAGGACACCCAGATCCCTGTAGCAGCAAGGAAACCATTTCCCTACAAAAGCAAAACCAGCTTTGAAGCCTGGGAGTTTTGGGGCAGCTTTTTTTTTTTTTTTTTTTTTTAATTAATTTATTTTTTTATTGTGGGTAAAAATCAAAATTTTCACAATACATACCAATATTTGTAAAATGATATATAAATATATATGCATATATGTGCATTTGCTTACAAAAATGTTATTTATGTATATATAAATATATTTTAAGAGGTGCTTAGATTACCTAAAATATTACATGGAACCCACTGGGATTCCCATGTTGCCCACCTCCCACATCTCCCACCACATCCCACACAAACATCTCCCACCAGTGTGGCCCACCACCCTCAATGGACTTACACATCCTGGGGCCTTGCCATCAACCATAGACCACAGTTCACATCGTAGACCACACTCTCTCCCGCACAGTTCTGAGTGGTGTGTGCTGATTTAAAATGGCCTACATCCGTTGCCACAACGGTACTCAGGACAACCTCTGAATCCCAAAGAAGCCCCTGTATTTCAATTGCTCGTCCCCTCCCTGCCCCAAAAGTGTCAAGTGGCCAGCTTTATAAACAGAGGTTGGCTAGAGGCTGCTGATTGGAGCAGGGATCTGCTAGTCTTAGAGGGATGGGTTAGGTGTAAGCCGGGCTTTCTCTTTAATTGGGCCAGATGTGCTTAATGAGAGTCTTAATTGGCTTTTCTGGGCTTGAGCATCTCGGTGGGGACTTTCCAGAGAGGATGTTTGTTACATAATTTTATGCTAGTACAGAGAATTTAACTTTTGTGTTGGTTCTGAGAAAAAACCCAAGAGCTACTTTTGGTTATATTTATCATAAAAGATCAACAAGTCTCTAGTATGACTGATCCCGCCCACCCCCCCCCCCCCAAACAAAAAGGGAAAAGTAGAGAGAGGACATGAATCACCAGTATCAGGGGGAAAATAGGGCACATCACTACTATTTGGATGCTTGATTTTGTCAAATATCTTTTCTGTAACATTTGATTTGATTATGTGGTTTTTGTTAGACTGTTCATTTGATTGATTAATGTTTTAGGTCCTGGCTGCTAAATCAAATACCATGTAATGTGTTGGCTTAAACAATGGGAATTTATTGGCTTGTGGTTTTGAGGCTAGGAGAAGTCCCAAATCAGGCATCATTGTTTTAGTTTGCCAAAAGGCTGCCAATGCAAAGTACCAGAAATGGGTTGGATTTTATAACAGGGGTAAAAGCTTACAGCTCCAAGGCTTTGAGAAGTCCAGCTCAGGGCACCATAAGGGGTGCTTTCTCACCAAAGTCAGCTTCCACATGGTGAAGCAAGATGGCCACCAATCTCTGACAAGTTCTCTGCCTTTCTGCAGCTGTAGGCAAACCAGGCATAGGGCTTGTTTCTTACCAGGCCTTCTCTCTCTCTCTCTGGGCCTCAGCTCTTTGAGCCTTTTGGGGGCTTCTCTCCTAGTAGCTCAGCTCTGGGCAAAACTGGAGTCTTTTCTCTCTCTCACATGGCAGGATCAAACATGGCAGCTTCCCTTTCCCTCTGTCTGTCTCTTTCTGTGTCTCTGGGTTTATGTCAGACCTAGCAAGGGGGTGGAGACTCAGCCCGAGTCATGCCTCACTGATGTAGTCCAATCAAAAGCCCTAAAGCAATCTTATCAAGTATCTAATCAAAGCACCCTCAACTGAATTTAATGCAATCAAAGGGTATCACATCCACAGGAATAGATTAGTTTAAAAACATAATCTTTCTCTTTTGGGGATTTATAAAATAATCTCAAACTGCCACAGTCATCAAGGTGATGCTTTCTCCCAGAAGCCTGAGGGCTTCTGGGGTTGGCTGCTAGCAATCCTTGGTCCTTGGTTTTCTGTCACATGGCAGTGCCCATGGCAGCCTCTTCTGGCCTCTCCTTTCTCTTCTGGGTTCTGTTAACTTCCACCTTCTACCTGCTCACTCTGACTTTCTCTCTGTGTGCCGGAATTTCATTCTGCATATAAAGGACTCCAGTGTTAGGACTAAGACCCATCCTCATTCAGCTGGGCCACACATTACTCTAAATAACCTTATCAAAAAGTCTTACTTATGGTAAGTTTACATACATAGGAATGGATTAAGATTAAGAATACAATTTTCTGGAGTACATAGCTCCAAACTACCACAATTACATTTCTTAAATTTTGAATATTAATTAGCTTTGTATTTTTGGAGTAAAACTCTCTTGGTTGTGGTATATATTCTTTTTATATACTCTTAATTTGGTTTGCTATTATTTTATTGGGGATTTTTGTGTCCTTTGTTCATGAGAGATATTAGTCTAGTTTTTATTGAGCTTTTTGTTTTTTACTTTATTGAACCTTCAAATTGGATTTTTTAAAAAATTATTTTTATTACAGAAGGTGTGAACTTACAAAACAATCATGCACAAGTGTGGAATTCACATACAATACCCTTTCACCAATATACTACACCATTGTGGAATATTTGTTACAGATTATACACACATGCCTTTTTAAGAGATCGTGACTTCTTGTTGAATCGACCCCTTAATCATTTTTTTAATGTTCCTCTTTGTCTTTGATCATTTTCTTTTCTCTGAAATATATTTTATCTGATTTTCTTATTATAACTACTCCATTCTTCTTTTTGTTAGTGTTTGTATGGTACGTTTTTCCCAGTATTTTACCTCAAACTTACCTATATCATTATATTTGAAGTGAATTATATTGAAGTGAATTAGGTCACGTTATAAAAATCCTATTCTTCAAGTCTCTGTCTTTTAATTGTATGTTTAGACTATTTACATTTAATGTATTTATTTTTATTTTAGATTTAAATATATCACTTTATTATTGGTTCTAGTATTTCCTTTTGCAAAATCAAGCAAATATCCCTATTTGAATTTATTTTTACTAGTCATATCTATCTATGAAGGTGTAGGCCATATTGGGTTCTAGATTTATGTGGTGGTGGTAGCTGACCAAATTTATGCCTCAGGTGAGCCCAAGCTTTGCTCCTCCTTTGTGCTCAATTCACTGAAGCGCCAGGATATATGGTTCTAAATATTCTCCAAATTATCCATATTGCTTTAGTGCTTGCTTATGCACATACGTTCAAGCCCCCCACATTATTTCTGGCCCTAATAGACTCCCCTTATTATTTTTTCCAGATTTTCCATATCTTTAAAACAGTGTGTTTTTTCAGTATTCAATCAATCATAATATATTACATGAAGCATATATTGCCTCACTTAATCTTCCTAACAATTATATAAAATAGATATTAAAAGCCCTATTTTACAGATGAGAAAACAGATAAGGAGAATATAAAATGATATGCCTCCTGGAATGAAACACATTCTCAGAAATCAAAGGATTTTAGAGAAGGTATAGTATGTAGTCCAAAGGCAGTATTCTGAGGATTGGAACCATAAAAAATAGACATTTCAGAGGGTGCCAGCACTGTAATTTAAACTTGTCAGAAAGTGGCATAGAAGACGGAGCTTTTAGTTTCCACTTACTAGGCAGCTGGTTCAACGCACATGAAAGCAACCATCAATCATATCACCCATGCCTACATTTACCCAGCTTATTCTAACAAGATAAAGTGGCAGAACTTCTAGGCTACAAAGAAGGTCAAGTATTTTATTGGCTTAGAGAAGATAACGGCAATGCATATAACTGGCAAAAGATAAGTATTCAGAATATATAAAGAATGCCTACAAATCAATATGAAAATGAACACATTTTACAAGTCGCTAATTCAAAGCTAATTGAATAATTAGCTGATAATTGGACAATTCAAAGAAGAAAGCTAAATATCCATCATACAGATAAAACTATCCCAGGAATCTTACCAATACAATAGCATTTCACATCAATCACATTCACACAAATTAAAAAGCCTGATAATAACTAGATTTTGGATAAATATAAAAATTCATACCCTGTTGTTTCATGTGTTAATTAGTACACCAATCTGAAGTAAATTTTGAAACTAATAAAATTAAATATTCACATTCCCTTTGACACAGCAGCAATTCCATCCCAAATTACATATCTTAGATAAACTGCAAAACAGGAACAGAAAGAGATTGTTTAAAAATGCAATACATCTGAAATCACTGAACTGATGACAGTACAACTCTGTGATGAAACTGAGAGCTAGTAAGGCATGGGACCGTATAACACAGAGAACCCTGTGGTGGATGATGGAGCGTGGTTAAGAGCAAAAATATGAGAATGTTCTCTCATGAACTACAAGAAATACACAATACTAATACATGGTGTCAATAATAGGATGGTTTGTGGGAAAAACACCAAATATAAGCTATGGACTATCGATGGCAGTAATATTACAACCATGTTCTTTCATCATTTGTAACAAATGTGTCACAACAATGTAAAGTGTTGTTGGGGTGATGTATGGGAATCCCGTATGGTTTGCATGATTGTTTTGTAAACTCACAACTTCTCAAATAAAAAAAGAAATTAAAAAATACAATGGAGATGTCTATGTTCATCCTTGCTGGCTGATTTTACCTAAGAGGCCAAAGGCAAAGAAGC
The DNA here is from genome assembly GCA_026826555.1 of Tolypeutes matacus. Taxonomy (NCBI): domain Eukaryota; kingdom Metazoa; phylum Chordata; class Mammalia; order Cingulata; family Chlamyphoridae; genus Tolypeutes; species Tolypeutes matacus. Next base: position 2,275,076 of record JAKSZT010054382.1, on the reverse strand, counting down.
AATTCCAATTTGTCTGCTTCCCACCACCTGAAGCCCTTGTTCCAGGTTTAAATGTCTGCACAGAGAAGCCAGATCCTAAGTAACTGAACCTGCAAGCATCTCAGGCCATCCCTGCAACTAGGCAATTTTTCTGTTAACTGCATTGAAGGAGAAAATGACTTCAGAAGATGCTTTGGATATTGTCCCCATTCTCCAGTGGAACACCATCCACATCATTTGGCAGATGCACGATAGGATTCTCATCATATGAACAAATAATCTCTATGATTGCATTAAATACTTGTATTAAGGCACCAAGGAAACGTTCATGTTACATTAATGCTGAAGAGGCTTCTGAAGACAAAGTAAGCCCTAATAAGAGCCCCGGGTCATCACGCTGTGCTTAGAGAGAGCTTAAAAACTCATGGTATAGCAAAAGGCCTATACAGCTTTTGGAATCAGACATTTCTGGGTATTTTACTCTTAGAAATTCAACCTTTTAGAAATTCAGTATCTTCGTAAATAAAAATTGACCTAAATGATGGCCACATTATGGAACATTGTGTGGAAGTATGAAATTGTAAATGAAGGCTTTTAGAAAAGTGATTGGCACAGAGTAAGAGCCCAGTGAATACTAATCATTCTTCTAATATACTTAAAATAATTCAACCTTACAAAAACTTGTAGAGAATCAAAAAACAAACATTCATTTTTTTTTTTTTTAAGATTTTATTTATTTATTCATTTATCCCCCCCTTGCTGCTTGTGCTCGCTGGGTTAGCCAACCACGCCGTGCGGGCTGGCTTGCCTTCACCAGGAGGCCCCGGGAACCAAACCCGGGGCCTCCCATATGGTAAACGGGAGCCCTACTGATTGAGCCACAGCCGCTTCCCCAAACATTCATTTTTAAAAATGATAATGTCTTTCCAATTTTTTTTTTTAAGAAATAAATCATTATTGGTATAGATAAAACTCCTATGTCTCTTGCCTGACTCCTTTTCACCCATCTTCCCCAAACTAATTCTTATTTAATTGTTCATCATTCCCATGCATTTCTATGTTTTAATTGCTAGCTAGCTATAATAAACAATAAAATGTATTGGTATGGAAGTTTTGAGCTTTAGATAAATGATAATGTTCTATTTTTTATGAAAAGAGTGAATTTAAAATCTAATGAATTTTCCCATGTGAATAATACATTGTCTCAGAATAATATATTAAATAGTCCATCCTTTCTCCAATAATTTGTAATGCTGTCCCATTAATATACCAAGTTTATTTATAGGCATATGCTTAATTTTGAATTCCATTCTGTTCTATTGGTCTCAACATATACTCCTGTGTCAATACCATGTTGTCTTAATCACAATAGCTTTATGGGAAATCTTGGTATTTTGTAAGGCAATTTCTTCTACATTCTTTTAAATCATAGTGGCTAGTCTTGAGCTTTTCATTTTCCATATTAATTTAAATCTGATTAAGTTATGCACACATACCTCTCAGACTTTAATTGAGATTCCATTGAATTAATGGAATAATCTGACAGAAATAACATTATTGTGGTGAGGTGTCATGTACCCCAGAAAAAAATCTTAATCTTGTTCCTATGTGTGTGAAAATATTTATGAACAGGACTTTTAAAGATGTTATTTTTAGGGAAGTTGTGGCCAACTGAATTAGCGTGGGCCTTGATCCATATTCCTGAGGCCATAGGAAGAGAAGAAACCAGAAGCTCAGAGAAGGCCATGTAGGAAGTAGCCAGGACATCAGTGGAAATGGAAGAGCTGATGGCAGGAGAGGACAGTGCCATGTCATGGAGGCAGAGGCACAAGCCAAGGAACCCAGGGACTGCGGTAGACAGAACCAGAACATATAGACTCTGGAAGAAAGCAAATATTGCCTATATCTTGATTCTGGGCTTCTTCTAGCCCCAAAGCCCTGAGCCAATAAATTCCTGTTGTTAAGCCAAAACAAGTTTGTGGTATTTGTGATAGTAGCTCAGACAAACTAAGACAGTTATAATCCCAATCCTTATAATTTATATATTATGATGTATCTGGACATATTCAGTTATTATATATTCTTTAATAGTGTTTTGTTAATTTTTCTATCCCGTTGTTAAGTTATAAGAGAACTAAATCCCCAAGGACCTTAACAAGAGAATCTGTCAATACTGACCAAAATCAATGAATCAAGAAATGGCTTGTAATTAGATCCTACAGAATAAATGTTCTATTCTATGCAAACTGTGAGACTCAAGAGTTGATATGAAGTCACCTGGATAAAATAAAGGAAGTTAAATGTTATATATTTGTGTGTAGAGGCTTCAATTTATTCCTTGTTTTGTAAACACACACATACACACACACACACACAGAGAGAGAGAGAGAGAGAGAGAGAGAGGAGACTGAGATGACAGATAGATGAAGAGAGAGAATGTACATTCAAGAAGAAAGCAACTGGCAATCTCTCAGAAGGTGAAAAAATATATGAGACAGAAATTACCTATGCTGCCACAGGAAACAATCAGGCAGATAATTCTGGACAGGCTCAAGGCTGTTGTAGACAACATGGTCTCTTTTACAAAAGAACTCAAAAAAATAAATACAAGGGAGATGAAAAATGAGCTGTAAAATCTCAGGAAATAAATGCAAGAAGAATCAAATCTATCAGAGATCAAAGCCATATTAGAAGGAACACAAATTAGAATAAAACCTATAAAACCAATTTTTATAGAAATGATATTAGCCAGGGGTGAGAGAGGAGATATAAGACATATGTAACTGGTGTACTTGGAACAGACCAAATGCGTTATAAAATGAAATCAAATATAAAAAGTCAAAAATCTCTTCTGAAATAAAGAACCTTGTTATCTGTAGAGCAAAGGGGCAGGTCAAGCCACAGAAGATTTTAACACAGAAAAAACAATACTGACCAATAGCTTCATAAAATTATTGACTTTCAAAAGTAAATAAAAGACGTATGTGGGTAGTCATTAAAGTAGATAAAGCAAATTAGGTAGAGTTTTGGCCTCAGACTTTCCACATAAGCACTCATCCCATTAGAAGAGAAAAGAAATTCTGTGGGAAGGAAAGTGTTGACCTAATAATTAGATTTTCAGACTTGGCAGTTTGAGTCTAAAGAGATATTTATAGATATTTAAGAAGGTTAGGACTGAAGCGTGTGAGCTCGCATTACCCAAACAAAGAAGAAATCAAGCCGCATAATAAAACTCTAGTGAATGATAAAATCCATCCACACAGGAAAAAAAAAAACAAGACAGTACTCAGGATTAGAGACAGCGTGTTCAAAGCACTTGGGGAAGGCATTCCAGCCTTTTAATTCAAGATCAAAGGTAACTCCACTGTGAAATTTGGTTTACAGAAAGTAATTGAATATAGGCATGATAATGTAAAATAATAGAGATAACAAAATTGCCTAAGAATCCAAAGAAGCATTGAAGGAGGTGTAAGTGCACCAATTTTCTCAGACTTTATAGTCAAGAATCAATCAATAGATAGGAACATTGAAATATGCAGTTCAAAAATACAATGCCTCAAACTGCTAATTTTTAATATCATTTTTTCAAAGCGTTAGAGGCATGACTTGAGAGCTAGATATTTCTTATGTGATGTGCTATTCAGGATTGTCTGAGACAAGTTGCAGCCACAAACAACTCCAAAATCTCAGGGGCTTCATCCAGGAAGGCTGCAGCTCTTCCTGTTACAAAGTGTGCTGCAGGTCCAAGCATTGAGGTCCCATCATCATGGTACTGTATCGGCTGGATGAGGCAAACTCCCTGGTTAACATGATAGGGAAGAGATTGACAGAGGGCCCTGGAATGCAAGGGAAAGTCACATTGGCACTTTCACTTGGGACCCACTGACCAGAACTAGGCGTGTGGCACCACCTATCTGCAGAGGGCAGTGAGCACAGAAGGAGAAGACAGATGCCTGGAGAGCTAGAAGCCTGCACCAAAGTCAGGAATCTCCTTTAATCCACATTAGCTATTTTTCCATTTAAATTCAACTGAATTACAAGCTATTTTTAATGAAAAAAGCGGCACATTGAGAATGATATAATTTCTCATAATTTTCTTCATTTCCCTTCCCCCTTTCTTCTTCCTTCCTACCCTTTCTGGTATTCTTTCTTTCCTTCCCTCCCTCCTTTCTTCCCTCAATGTACAGATATGAGTGACACTTGTAATAATATTTACCAAATATTAAGGGTTATTTATGAATATCGATATTCTTTTATTCTTTTTAATTTTCTGTATTGTATCAGTTTTTAATATCAGGATATAGTATTTTCACAAAAACCAGAAAAGCAGATTTAAAAAAAATTCTGATATAATAATAGGTACAATTTGAAAATATTGAAGGAAGTAGATGAGAAAAGGTAGATTTTCAATGATAGTTTCCAACATCAATTCTTATATATGTAGCATATTTATGACTCCATATACTGATTCTCTTAAATGATAATTATAGTATCACACTTCCTAGAACTTCCTGTCTGTTTGATGCTTCCAGAAACAGGGTGCTCTGATGCCTGGCAGACACATCACTGTCTTATTAATAGTTAATTTCCATCTAATAAAGTACACTCTTTTTCAGGCTGGCCTAATACATGCATATGTCACAAATGCATGGACCAATTGTGAGCATCGCCATGCATTGAGAGTGATTATCCCAGACAATCTCCATTTATCTCTGACCTGCTCAGAATACACCAGTTTCACATAGAGTTTTGAAACTTGACTGCTGGCTATTGTTCATCAATTTCCCATCTGTTCTGCTGCCTCTAGCTTCCTGTCAAAGTTTTGCTTGAGCTTTTTCTCTTCACGTTTTCCTACTTCCCATGGCAAATCTTGCCAACAATGACCCCTCAACCCCTCAAGAGTTGACTTCCTGCCCCAGACCCTGGCTGGGGCTCCAGCAACCTGACTGAGTCTTGTGAGCAGGATGCTCACTTAGAGGCCGTGGGGGACGGTGGTTAAACACGGAAACAGTTGGCGTGCCCTCGCCAATGCAAGTTCGACTTTCACTGGCATATGACCTCGCAGACATACTGACATTCCCAATGATCCATTTCCAGGTATGTTTAATGGAGATCAACATGCCTTCCTTGTAAAGTTATTTGAAGGATAAAATGAGATAACTTACATAAAGTGCTTATCACAATGTGAGCTACAGGGAAAACGTTCACTGAGTACCTTTTATTTATTATCAAATAGCAAAAGCAAAGATTTTTCTAGGACATCTAAAGTACGGCCGAGTCTGGGGTGAAAATTGCTCTTTCTAGACTAATAACTTTAAAATATCCTTTTGCTTCTATGTCTATGAGAAGTTGTGGATGGAACTACCTATTTGAGCACCTACCAATACCTTGAATTGCATTTTCTTGCCTGTGAAAGGTATTTTAAATTGCCCCATGGGTAGTGTTCATTTCTGAGAAATCTGTTTTATTCTGTTTCCATGAGATTCTAGCTCTTCATCCTCAAAATGTGGATGAAGCAGCTTTCCCATCACAGACGAACACGCATGGCCTACAAATAGGAAGATGCTGTTTAGGGCGCATGTTTTTAGGGAGAATCATTGTCACATATCTGAGTCAACACTTATTTTGAGAAGAACAAGTTGTTCAGGAAGGAAATCTATTTCCATATCTATAATGAAAGTTTTATTTAAGAAATGCAGTTGGAATAAATCACTCAAGAGAAAGTGGTTACAGTGCACATCTGCTGGTATCAAATTTAACGCTATTTGTATGTGAAAAAGTAGTTGAAACAGTTTTGCTTTAGTCCTAGACCCACTGGGCAGCCTCGGGGCATATTAAGGTGTTCGGGATTGCCTGCTATGCTAGTATGGGGTCTCCAGGGCCATTGTGCAGATGCTCTGTGGCTCCCAAGCAAGTGGACAACAGACACCAGACAAAAACCCATGACGGTTCTTGGGTTGGGATTTTGAGATTTGTGTGAGAATGTTGCTCCTAGGTTGAATAAAATCAAAGTCTAAAGAAATGCTTCTCTGAGTAGATACAGAACTAACTGGAGATTAAGATACTGGGCCCCAGGCTACGCAGGCTCCTGACTTTTGATGCGCTCCATGGAGTTTTATTATCTTACCAGGCATCTCTTCACTTTACAGAGTTCTTCTCTACCTCACTATCTCATTCTCTAACTCAATTTTTCTCTTCCTTTCTACATTCTTTCCCCCTCCCCTTTCCTATTTCCTCTTCCACCTTCGCTTTTTTCTTTTCTCTCTCTATATTTTCTTTGTAATCACCTTCTCCCTCCCCAGGCCCCAAGGTTTCTGCAACCTCCTCCTCTTCTTTCATTCAATTTTTCCCATTTTCCCTGTCCTCTCATTCCCTCTTCCTCTCCTTATTTCTTGTATTTCCTATTTTCTCTTCTTGTCACTAATTGAATGAGGGTTAGAAAATATATCTTACTGTCATTGCCCAAAAATGGCCACATCTGTTCCAATTTACCTCAGAGACTTTTGCAGACAAGAGCTGCGCTGCCTGCCTTCTTGGCCCAGGAACACGCGAGGGCCCTGGAGGCTGCACGAAGCAGAGTCCGCAGAGCTGGCTGGCCTCTCTGGAAGAGCTCTGCCATGCTTTTTATTAAGATACATGCTGGGGAGTCCTGGGCTGGGGGCACACGCCTTACTCTCTCCTCTGTCTTCCGTTTCTTTCCACCCCATATTTGTCTCCCATCTGCATCCCTTTAGAGCTTCCCTTCTTGGAAGAGCGCACTCTTCCAGAGCCTGAGGTATCATCGGTCAATTCCACTGCTTCTTCAAGGTGAGCCCAGCATCCCACCTGCTCAGCCCAGCCTCTCCTCCTTTGTGGATGGCTGGGTCACATCAACGTCTTCCTGAAGGCCTTGGTGGTGAGAAGCAGGAAGTATTTCCGGGGTTTTTTGGCCCCTGCCACATTTTGCAAAGCAGCTTTTATAACAGAGCACTGAATAAGGTGTGAAGTGTTTGTCCCACTCTGAATAAAGTAATACTTTGTCCTCACTTGCTTTATTATTTGTGAGTAGCCTCCCTCAGTGAAGACATGTGGACAGAAGGAGAGTTATCCTTAATAGTTAGGCCTTATTGCATCAAAAAAATCAAGTCACAGAAAAATGAGAGAAGCATGGGGATTTGTGGAGTCAGCTGACAGCAGCTACTGGGGCCTGTGTGCAAAGAGCCCACACTGCAGTCAGCACTGAGCTGCCAGGGGAAACAGAAAGAGGCTTTGCAGTGTTCTGTGCATCTATATCAGATAGGCACAAAAGGGAAAAACAGACATCAGGAAAACCTGTGACATAATGTATTACTGCAAATTCCTATATGATCTAATTTTGAAAGTCTCTCTGCAAGAGAGGAGAGGTAACTCCATGTCCAATTCTCATCCCAGGGTCCCAGAAAGGCCTGGAAAACTTAGTATTACAATTCAGTCAACTGAGTTTTGTAAATTAAATTTTTTAAAAATCTTGAGATAACTTTAAATTCTCATGCAGAAATAATATCAGAAATAATAAAGGCAGATCCTTTATTATTTCTGTGTGCACTGTACAGAGTTTCCTCCAGTGGTAAGATTTTGCAAAATCGTGGTCCAGTATTACTACCTGGCTATTGACCTTGCTTCAGTCAAGATGCAGACCTTTTCATCACTACAGGATCCTTCAGGTTGCTCTTTTACGGCCACATCCACTTCACACTTGCATCAAACCATTCCTTATCCCTGGCAACCACTAATCTCTTCTCCATTTCTATAAATTTGTCATTTGTAGATGGAATCATAGCGTATACCATTTTGGGATAAACTTTTTTTTTCTCAGCATAATTTTCTGGAGATTTCATCCAGGTTGTTACATGTTTTAATATTTTGTTCCTTTTTATTGCTGAGTATTTTATGACGTGTAATTTTTCTGGGTTCACCAGAGAAACAGAGCTGGCAGGAGATACACACACATAAATACCAAGAGAGTTGTTGTAAGAATTGGCTCCTGTGACCACAGGGATCGGCAAATCCAAATTCTGTAGGTCAAGTCACAAGTTGGGGACCTCCGATAGAAGTTTCGATGAATTCCCCAGAAGCTGGCTGGCTGAGGTAGAGACAGAATTCCTCTTTGTGACTGCTGAAATCATCAGTTCTCTCTTTAAGTCCTTCAACTGATTGGATGAGACTTCTTTTTTCATTGCTGAAAGTTATCTCCTGTGAATGTGAACCTGTTTATAAATAGGACCTTTGGAAGATGTTACTTTTGTTAAGGTGTGGGCAGCTTAAACAGGGTAAGACTTAATCCATATGGAAGCCTTATAAAGAGACAAAATCAGAAGGCAGAAGCCACAGGCTCTCTATCTGTCTTCTTCAGTGAAATGGCTCTCAATGTCATTTGCCCATGTCTAATTTGTTGGTTTTTTTCACTATTGAGTTTTGTGAGTTCTTTGTATATTCCAGATGCAAGTCCTTTGTTTTGCAAATATTTTCCCCCACTCTTCATTTTATCAGTCCATCGTCTTCACATGATCTTTTGCAAGGCAAAAGTTTTGATTTTGTTGAAGTCCAATTTTTTTTTTTTTTTAATTTTTACTTTTATGGGTTGTGTTTTGGTATCAAGTCTAACAACATTTTGCCTACCCCTAGATGCTGAAACTTCTATTTTTTAAATTACAGTTTTATAGTTTTAGGTTTTGTGCTTAATTCTGTGATACATTTCAAGTTAATTTTGATATAAGAGGATGAGTTTCATTTTTTGGGTCTCTCTGTGCATGCCCACTTGCTTCAGTACCACTTGCTGAAATGGCTATCTTTCCTCTGTTGAATTGAGTTTGTACTTTTCTCAACCATCAGTTGAGCATAATTTATCTATTATAATCTATCGATCTATTTGTCTATAGCACAGTCTGATTATGGTAGATAGAGGTCTTGAAATTGGGTCGACGCCCAATGTTATTCTTTTCAAAATTGCTTTAATTATTCTGGTTCTTATACTTTTGCATATAAATTTTAGAATAATTTTGCCTATATCTAGAAAAATATTGTTGGGGATTTGAAAGAAATTACATTAAGCCTGTATATAAATTTGGAGAGAATTGGTATCTTTACTATGTTGAGTCTTCCAATCCATGAACACAGTATGTCTCTTCATTTATTTAGAACTTGGGTGATTTCTTTCATCCATGTTTTGTAGTTTTCAGCATGTTATTCCTGAACATGTTTTTGTTATATTTATATCTATGTATTTAATTTTTTAATTATAAAGAATGTGCATTTTTTATTCCAATGACCACATGTTCATTGCTAGTATATAGAAATGATTGATTTTTATGTTATCTTCTCTTGTGACCTTGTGGGGCTCACTTATTAGTTTCTTATAGATTCCTTGAGATTTTCTAAGTAGAAAATCATGCCATATGCAAATAGGAACAGTTTTATTTTTTCTTTCCTAAATTCTATGCTTTTCATTTCTTTTTCTTGTTTTATTACACTTGCTAGAATGTTCAGCATTATGTTGAATGAGAGTGGTGAGAGAAGACATATTTGCCTTGTTCTCAGTCTCAGAGAGAAAGCATTCATATTTTCACCTTTAAGTCTGATGTCAGTTGTAGAGTTTTCATAGATGCTCTTTATCAGATTGAGGAAGTTCCCCACCTTTCCTAGTTTTCTGAGAGTTTCTATCATAAATGGATGTTGAATTTTGTCAAATGTTTTTCTGCATTGGTTGATATGATCATGCATTTTTTTTCTTTAGCCTCTTGATGTGATGCATTACATTAATTGATTTTCAAATGTTGAACCGGCCTTGCATAACTGGAATAAATACCACTTGGGCATGGTGTACATTTTTTTCTATATATTGCTGAATTCTGTTTTGCTAAGTATTTATGCATCTATTTATGAGGAGTGTTGGTCTATAGTTTTTTTTCTATAGTACTTGTCTGGTTTTGGCATCAGGGTAAAATTAGCTCCAAAATGAATTAAGATGTGTTCCTTCCTCTTTATTTTCTGTGAAGGATTGTATAGAATTAGGGTTATTTCTTCTTTAAACATTTGGTAGACTTCTCCAGTGAGACCACCGGGTCTTGGAGACATCTTTTTTGGGAGTTGTGGTGGATTGAAATTTGTACCCAGTCTGTAAATGTTCTAAGTCTTCATCTGCATTCTGGTGGGGGTGGACCCTTTGTAAATAAGAACTCTGAGATGTTGATTCAGTTAAGTTGATTCAGTTAATCCTGAATCAGGTTGCACTTTAATATAGGTTACTGGACTCTACAAGCAGAGTGAAAGTCAGAGGAGAGAAGCCACAGGGAGTCACCAGAAACTGGCAGACAACAGAACCCAGCTGAGAAGCCAGGAGAGGCTGCCATGTGCATTGCCAAATGACTAAAAAACAAAGACCAGGGTAATTTTATTCTGTTACTATGCATACAATCTACATTTCCCCTTTTAATCACATTCAGATATATATTTCAGTGCTGTTAATTGTGTTCACAATATTGTGCTACCACCACCACCATCCATTACCAAAACTTTTCTATCATTCCAAATAGGTACCACATACATTTTAAGCTTTAACTTCTCATCATGATATATTTTTAAGTGAAAAATGGTGATGGAGGCTAATGAATATGACATGAACCTATTTTTGTGTCAACAAAATAAGAGAAAATTAGCATATTACATGTGGGAAACATATAAATATATAGAGCTATAAATATATAAGTTAAATATGTAAATATATAATTATTACACAATTGCTCTCTTGAAGTAAAGTGGAAGAGTTTCATTTTCTACTTTTCTACTTGTTTAAGTTTTGATTTTTCATTTTTCCCTATGACATAGCTTTCTTTATTTTCTTCCTTTCTGCTTTCCTTTCTTCCTTCTTTTCTTTCTCTCTTTGATCACATTAATTGATAGTAGGACAATTTTAAAACCAAACAAGGTTTTCAACACAAGACTCTATGCCTTGGCTACAAAAATCTGAAAGGTAACATCTCCATGAAAAATCAGTAGTGCTCTGATTTTCTTTTTTACTCTGTAGAAAAACACTTTTCAATTAGCCTTACACAATTCTCTACACAGACATGTTCTCATGGACTGAAGAGCTTCAATTTTGTCCTCTACACTCTTCAAGTACAGCACCTGGTTTCTCAATTTCACCTATTTTCTGAGCAACCTGAAAGATATTTCAAATGTCATCCCAAGTAATCAGGGCAATTTTGATGTCTTTCTTAGATATAAGATTTATCAGTTGTGTATAATTTTGACTCTCTGGACAAAATATATAGTCTGTTCAAATGCTCTTTTATCTATGTCATTCTTACAATTTCCTCTTGAAGCTGATGGGGGAATGGGGCCATAGGAACCACCAGCTGGATCCGATCCTTACTGCCAGCTGTGATGATATCTACATGCTTCCGTCTGGATACGAGTATTTTATTAATTGGCTAGGAAAGAAGTTCAGTTCTCTTGAATCAAATAAACCTGAATTTGTTCTTTGGTCCCAGTAGCAATGCTTCCATGAGTCTAGAAACTCCATACATCCCAGGAACTCACTAACACTTTTGGCAGAATGTTTGGTTTCATATCCATTTCAATTTCTTTGATTAGACCATCATTAATGTAGAAAATTGCATGGTAAATATTTGTAAAACATAAAGAAAAAGTAACAGAAAAGATATTGATGATTAAATAAATGTAGGGAAATAGAAAGGGAAACTGCTCAACAGTTTCTAAAAGGGAATCCATCATCTTGTTAAAACAAAGATTTAAACATCTAGGTAGGACCATAATCACATTCTGAAGATGACATATAAGGAAATACAAGTAAAGCTGAGAAAAGACCCATGACACATACACGATAGCTAAGCCAGAACCTTGGACATTATTTGCAGTGTTTTGTAGATTCCAGGTTGCCCATTCATTGATATAACTTGCCGAGATGCCATGTGCGTGTGGCAGGTGCTGTCACACACGTGCCAAACGTAGCCCTGTTTGGTCTGATGATCAAAAGCAGCCTTGATAAAGTGCCTGAACAGATGCAAGGAGAGTATTACCAGAAACGAGCCTGCCAGAAAAGCACGCAGGCTTTATACTTTGGAATCAAAGCCATTAAAGCGATATTTTCCTTAGAAAGACATTTATTGGCAGCTTGTGTAGCTTGGAGGTGGCCTTCCCGGTTATCACTATTAATTTCTCTTACAAGGTCACCAACAGATCAAGCAACTGTTTGTACATTTTCTTGCAGTGGCAAAGTAGTCTCAGCGAGAAAAGGGTTCACCTTTCTCCATCTCGTCATCTATCCTTCTTGGCTGTTCGCAGTTCCATAGCCTGTTCTGTCTTCTGCGGCCTCTCTCTGCATGGTTTTCCCTCATATTTGAGCCAGATGACATGGAAAGCTGGTGACTAAAGTGTCCCACTTGTGGAAGCTCAGGCACCAAACAGAAGACCTGCAGTAGGTCAACTCCACTTGAGCATCTGCGAGAGTTCATTTCTATAAATAATGTTTACTTCAGAAAACAAAGAAATTTGTAAAAGAAGAATCCAACCCTTTAAAGACATTTACTTATTGGCATAATTTTGGAGTACTCCAAATTTCCTTTATATACCTATAAGCATGATATGATTAGTTTTCTTTAAACTGCTGAAATATTATGTGTTATTCATGAAATCTTTCATACTGCATCATGGTTGAATTTTCTATTTGACTTGTTATTATCTTATTGTACTGTTTAATTTAGAGATTTTATTGAGATTTTTCTATCTCTAGCTAACTACAATCAACTTATTTCTGGTTTTGTGAAAATGTTATTGGCTTTAGAGATTGAGTTGGTCAGGCCTTTGGAGTATATGATATACTGTGAAACCTTCAATGAGTAATGTGGTAAGTCCCTTTCATCACACTCACGACTTTCATTAATGCGGATAATCTTTAGCAATTTTATTTTTCTATTGCTCCATTTAGGTTTTCTACTTCTTACTGTTATTTTTGGTGTTAATTTTGTGGTTGTTACTCTATTTGTTGGTCTGTTTTATAGAATATGACCCCTTTCATTGATATTTCAAATTTTATCACAAAACTGACGGCAATCCATTATAATTTGGTAATTTTGTCTGTTATGATCTCCCCTCTCATTTTGACTTCCTATCTTATTTTAATTGCACATATCTGTATTTTTACTTATTTTACTAGACTTTTTAAGCAGCTGTATTTTTTTAAACAAATCAATTTTGTTGATATGTATTAATAAAGCATACCATTCAACCCAAGTGTACAATCAGTGGTATTTGGTATAATCACATAGTTGTGCATCCTATTTTTTTTTAAATTTAATCATCAATTTCACTAGTTTTTAGTTCTCTCTTTTTCCCTGCATTTCATGTATGATTTCTTCAAGTTTTCTTTGAGCTTCTTTTCTTTTTTTGGACATTTTAGCTATTTTGCATTTCAGAACATGAGTTTTTAGTGAACATTCTTCATTGTGGAAAAATAACTGATCTCTGTCTAAAAAGTGCTCATTCCATGTGGGAAACTTGGATTTAATTAAGAGAAGAACGAGTGGAAACGGTGTGGCCAGGCCTGCCAGCCTGGCCCCTCCCTGCCTTGCCATGCAGGATTCTGGTGCGAGCCTCCCCAGGCCGTCCTGATGCGCTTTCCACGTGACCACACGGTGAGGCGGGGCTGTTATTTAGGGCCTGAGGATGGTGCAGCCAGATGGCACCGGATGTGCACAGCCAGAGACCCAGGGCATGAGTTCCAGGAAGCATAGCTGAGAGAAAAGGCGGCATGGCTGACCCTGCCTGTCTGCAGGACTTCACCCTGGAGTGGCGGGAAGTCTGAGGAGCCGCCGCCCTTGAGCGCTGCTAGGAGGAGACTGAGCCATCCAAGAAACCATGACTCTTTCACTGTTCCAGCCAGATGCTCAGCAACAAAGGCTATCAGAAGGCATTTCTGAGCTAATTACGGTAAAATATAACTACCGGCAGTAACTTTATGCCCTGGAGAGGTCATTTCCATCAAGCTTCCAGCCCACTCTTTTGTAAGACCATTCCAAATGAGTTCTTCAGTGGACGGTGCTAAGGTGTAATTTACAAAACACACAATCATGACTCTCAGGAAAATATAAAATGAGCACGTGTCAAAGATTTTAACTCATCAGATAATGAGAAAACCAGTAAGATACGGTGACTGGTTCAAAGGGCATTTAAGAAGCAAGATTATTTATAGGCAATTTAACAAAGAAATGTTAAGAGAACATTGCTGAGTTGGATAAAAGCTGGTTAACATCCAATAGATCATAAATCTTTGAGCTTATCTGTTCCATTGGAGAAAAATTATTTGTGTCACTACTGGGCAGAAATCTGTATGTTAAAGAACTTCATTAAGTCTGTAGCTTTTAATTAGTATTAAACAGTGAAATGTACTAAGTGTAATCTCCTAAACAAACCTTAGTTGGCCTTTGTCCCTATAGGTTATGGAAGGAGGTGCCACCCAGGTTTTCATTTCCCAGTTTTCAGATCGTTTTTCTGCTAATGGACAGTGCACCAGAGCAGGTGGTGAGGATACCAGGTGTAAAGCTTTTGATGATTAAATCTCACCGTTGCTTGCAGTACAAAACTAAAGGGAAGTAAGAGCATGTTTCCTTTGAAAGTCTGAGAAATCATTTCAACCCCAATGCTGAAAAACATTCTTTTCCAATTTTTACCAAGCCATGTGGAAAATTATTTAGGCAGCTAAGCAAGGAAGAGCCCAGGATAAATCAACTTTTACTGGAGAGAGAGAGAGAGAGAGAGAGAGAGAGAGAGAGAGAGAGAGAGAGAGAGAGAAAAGGTGGGTCTGATGCCACCATAGCCTAAAGACTTAAGTACTCGCTGGGATGGACCAGACAAGAAGGAATAAATGTTGGTTTTCCTGAAGCCTAAAAGCAATTCTCAAGCTTTATCCTGTAGGAAGAATCAGCTGGAGGTGGTGGGGAGGAGGGGGATGGATGAAACTGATTCTGGGCCTCTCCCCAGCAATTGTCCTCTGAGGCAGCAGAAGCAGCCTCACCCGATATGCAGATTTTCCGGCCCCAGGCTGGCTGTTCTGAATCAGCAGCTGTGGAGTTGGTGGGGTGGGGAAACAATATGTTCTAAAACCTTCCAGGTGATTCTGAGCACTAAACTGGAAGGGGGTAAGTGAGGGGGCAGAAATTGGCCACGCCTCTCAGGCTGAAATCATGGCCTCTAACCTCGAAAGCCCACCCCACAGTCCCCTCATCCAGTGCTTCACAAGCTTGTCTTCACACTGTGGTCAACTTTAGAGCTTCAAAAGTGCTGACGCCTGTGTCCTGCCCCCGGGGCCTGCTAATTAGCTGGCCTGGAAGACAGCCTGGGCCTTGTGGGTTCTTAAAGATTCCAGTGGCCTGTCCATTTACGCTTCCACTCTTTCTTCACACCCACAGCCCCTTCTTGGTTACCCTGCTTTTCAGCTGGTGCCCTTGCTTTGTTTCTCACGGAGAAAACAGAAGCCAACAGAAGGGAACTCCGATATCCTCCAACCATCATAGCCACGAGCCAACGCTGACCTGTACCCGCTTGCTGTGTCCCCCTGGTGTTAAGGCCGCGTTGCCAGTGTCCCTGGCGAGGGCCAGTCCCACATTGGTCACTGCCTCCCACCACCTCTTACCTACTCTAGGCCATCGTGCAGCAGCGCGCCCACTCTTTCCAAAATCACATCCCTCGTTTTCCTACATTGTTTCTGTCGCCATGTGTACCGCAATGCCTGATACACATATATGTGTTGGTGTATCTACCCACATGTGTAGATACACACATCTATATCTTTATTATTTTTCTCCTCCTACTAGAAATTGAAAACCAAGGACAAAGACCTCGTTGTTTCTGTTTACACAATTTCTCCACTACTTAGAACAGATAGTGGACACTCAAGAAATATTTGTTGCATGAATACATTTTTAGCACTGTTTGCTATGTGGTTTTCTGCCGTCACACTGCTCCACGTGCCAGGTGGCTGGCTCCTGAAGAATACATTACCTGGTCTCCTTGCCCACTGGCTGAGAGCAGTGGAAGCTCGGCAGGAAGCCTGAAGGCTGAAGGAGAGGGTGCAGTGTGTCTTCCCAGCTGGCGACCTTCAGGAGCCTCATGGCTCGCTGATCGCCACCAGGTGGTTCCTCCCCATCCCCCTGGGTAAAGAGTGTCTCCCCTTCCACTGCCTCAGGGCTCCCCACAAGGTGTGTCTGCTTGTGCCCAGGTGAGCCAGCCTCTCTGCTGGCTCCTTTAGCCCCGCCTATACCTCTAGCCCCAGTCCCCTCATTAACGCCCCTTCATACGGACCATCTGGAGAGAGTTAAATCTCTGTCTGGAGCTTGATGGATAAAGCTGCTCTAGGAATCAGCTGTAATTTTATTTTAAAAATATAATTGCCAACTTGAATGAATCTCCACAGAATTTTACTGATTGAAAAAACAATCAGAAAAGGGGTACATACTGCATGATTCCATTTATCTAACATTCTTGGAAAAACAAAGTTATAGAAACAGAACAGATTAGTGGTTGCCAGAAATTTGGAACAGGGTGGTGTGAGGGCACGGAGGGAGGTAGGGGTGACTGTTAGGGCGACAGGGGGTCCTTGTGATGGAATGTTCTGGATCCTGACTGTACAATGTCAATGTCCTGGTTGATACTGGACTAAAATGTTACCATTGGGGAAACTGTGTAACGACTACAGAGCCTCTCTGCACTTTCTTACAGCTGCATAGGAATCTATGATTAAGCTTAGAGAAAGGTAACGTGGTTTTCCTTAATTCCATTCACCCTACCTCCAAGGATACACGGGGAACCTCACTATTCAGATTGTGAAGCCATAACTGACTGCTCCGGTTCACCTGTGATAGGGCTTCCCCCTTGTACCTGGCTGCTCCAAGGTACTCATATTGGAAACCCAGGCCTAGAAAGAAAAAGAGCCCTGGCAGCTTTAGGGTGACTTCTCAGTGCCAGCTACTATACCAGGTGTTTACACGTTAATGCACTAACACTTGGAATCACTCTTTAAAGTAAATATTATTATTATTCCCATTTTTAAATGAGAAAAATAAGGCTCATAGAGGTTAATTGACTTGTATGGTTTCATGCAGTAGTAAGTGGTAAAATTAGGATTCTCACTGGTTCCTATTCTACTCCAAAGACCTCACTGTAGGCTATTATAAGGTACCTTGGCAAACAGTCAAGCCAAAGGGCAAATATTATTTTGTCTAATTAGCTTTACAAATAAAAATTAGCCACTCTGTGTGTGGAGATCAACTTATAATGTGTATGTATTTCCAGGGCCTCTCTTCTCAGGCAAAGATGTGTACTTTGCTGAGGATACAGAGAAGCCCAGCTGTTTAAATATTTATATAGCGGTATTCTAAAATGTATGCCTAGCCAGGAAGCCTTTTTTTTTTTTTTCCTTTTTGCATGTAGACATAATTAAACAGGCAGATGAGCCCATGAAATATTTAAGGCTCCCGTATAAAGTCTTAAAGGAATCGTCTCTAAACCAACAAGAAGAGGTTAGAAGCAGCTCCATTCCCAGCGGCAGAGAGGAGAGTCTGTAGGAGTGCAGGAGTCTAAACACTCACAGCAAGAGCTGGTGTTTCTTCAGCACACACTTGAGTAGGTGTAGAGACTCAGGGAGCAGACTTCACTTCTGGCCCCGGAGGAGCTTCCAGCCTCTATGCCCCAGAGGCTGACAGTAAATAGCACTTAGCATAGGGTCCAGGAATGCCCTGAGTAAAATCATGCTTGAAAGCCAGTCTAACAAGACCTGACATGCATGGCCTTTGCTGGCCAAGGGCTTCCAATGCCATCGGCTACCCTGGCGGTTATGGGGTTGTGCTGAGAGTAATCGTACACCCATTCTTTTGCTGAATGCTTTGCTACGGACTCTGCCTACTGGCGTTTCATTAAAAGAGATAATGAAAATTGCCTTAATAAAAGCAAAACCCAAGATGCAGTGATAACAATAACAAAAGTAATCAGAATAATAAGGGTGATCACTATTCGTGGACTCTCAAATTGCGCCTGGTGCTTTACCTAAGTTTCTATCTGTGGTTCTCACAACCACCCTGGCATAGGAACTGTTTTTATCCCAATTTTCCTGTGAGGAAACTGAGGCTCAAACTCAGAAAGTGATATAATTGTAATTAAACCATGAGCGTGTCTTAACCAAAATGTCATACATGACTCTGCATAGTAATTAGGATTCTGGAAAGCCTTTATGGACATCTCTCATGCCCCAAACCCAAGCCCTCTGCAAACACATATTTATCACTTCACAGTTGTTTCCTCTCTCCCCTGGTGCACTGTGAGCCCCTCAAAGGCAGGAACCCTGTAAGAGGAGGTTGGAGGCCAAAACAAGTGTTTTCCAAAGGAATGAGTAATAAATGCTATTTAAGTTTGAATGACTAGATGGTGAGAATACTTCTCTTTCCTCCTCAGGTCCACCTGCCTGTGAGAAGCCTCTAGCCCCAGTGGTCAGTCCCCAGGGCACCCACAGAGCCTGCTGAAGGCAGCGTTCAGACGTGTGCTCTGGGGGCGAGGAAATCCAACCCTAATTGCTAGAGGAACGTGGTCCAGAAATGTGCTGCCATGCTGCCACCACTGCCTGCAAATCCAGCAGTCTGTTGTCGCTGCTGGAACAGGCCTCTGGGTGGTCTAGGGGGCTTCGGCGACCACTGCAGCTGGGAAACGTCACTACTGTCTGCCCTGCCCCAAGCACCAGACTGGGTGCTTATTTCTCTTAGAACTCAGACCCACCTGCCTACCTCTAGCTGGATAGCTCCTCAAACAGCCGCCTCGTGCCAGCACTGGGCTCCAGTGCCCAGTGCCACTGCCCGGAAGAGGCCTTGAGTATAGGGCAACATCAGGGCTGAAGACAGAAGCCACGGAGTCTGTGGTCATCGGCAGAGGGTGTAGCTTAACAACAACAACCTGGCAGGACCAGATTCACCTGAGTGTACAATAGCACAGCTGGTGGGTCACCAGGCAGGGTAGGATGCCAGGGAGGCCCTGCAGGCAGCTGGGGTTTAACTTGTGCCCTGGGGATGAGTAGGTAAGCTTTCCCCTAACCCTAAATATCATTTGGTAGAGGAGGAAAAGACTGCAGAAGGAATTTAACTTTGAATAGCTTATCTAAAAGAGAATGTTGTAAACTTGAAGGGACCAAGACTAATCATATTTTACAACCTCACCTTCCATCAGTTCAAGGGAGACCTTGAGAACAAGAAAATAAAGTCCTTGTGCTACATATCTGCACAGCAGTCCAGGAATCCTGACTGCACCCAGCCTGAGACCCTGCTTCCTGTCCCACAGTAGAAAGCTCTTGGTGGGAAGGCAGGAAAGGCTCAGAGGTGAACAGGGTCCAGTGAACAAAGGAGAGGCCAAAGCTCTTTCCAGGAAGTCGGAACAGTGAGTCAGAGGGCACAGGGCACATAAAGAGTGGACAATGTGTTCTGGAGGTGGGAAAGGCCTGTGTGTGTGTATGGTGGGGGGGTGGGGGGCAGAGGCGAGGAGGAGTACAAGGGGAGCAGGGAGGGGCAAAGGCTGGGAGAGCACTTCAAAGACATGTGAATAAGCTTACGTTCACAATTGTCTGTCTTTGCATTTTTCCCTTTGAATTTTATGGAAAAATTACAAAAACATGTTGACCTTGTATACATTTAAATATAGACAATTTTACATTTTCCAGATTTGTCAATTTGCAGCTGAAATTTCAGCTGGCTTTTCTTGGAAATGCCCCTGGCCTTTTAATTTTGGCACTCATGCTGAACTGAAGGAAATCTGGGATGTCTGAAGGGTTTCTCTAGAATTAGGAACCAGTGAAGTGGATGACGGTCACTCATCAACTAACCAGTAAATGGCTCTCAAACACTTGCCCAGGAGGAAGACATGAGTCTTGATGAGGCACAGAGTGTGTAGAAGTACATCTAAGAGTTTGCGTTCCTTCTTTCCTCATGTTGACCTGCAAGTGGGATAGTTTGCTCCAAACAGCTCTAAAATGTTTTTCACAACTACCTGCATGCTGGAGATTTTCTAATGTCCCATTGTCTCTGGCACCCACAAGCAGGTGCTTCTGATATGCTTCTTTCTGTCCCACAAATATTTCCTGGTAAAAGCCAGCTATCACTCTCAGCCAGATCTCCAACCCTGCTTGGGCTTTCCCAGCCCTTCACCAGCTCCCTGTGTATTTCAAGGTACAGAGTCCATAAAGTTTCCCAAAGGAGCTCCTCTGGGAGTGACCTGAAGGGTGAAAACTGATGCATAGTGCCACGCCTGTGGGCTAGTCCACCTCTCACATAGGGCCCCGGCTCCCTGCTTCAGTTACTTGCAAGTTGGTCAGTGAGACGCCCTCTTTCCCTTTCCCGCCTCTACACATACTCTCTCTCTCTCTCTCTCTCTCTCTCTCTCTGAGTGGCTTAAAAAGAGCCGCAGAGGCTCAGAACCTGGTCGCCAGGACCAGCAATCAATCATCCCCAAACATGGATATAGGGAGGGAATATCAGGAATTGCTGCTGGAAAACCCACCCACAGGGAGAAAGGAAGATAAGTTAAAGAGCAAGGCTGGAGGCAGTGCAGATGGAAACGGAGAAGGGGGCAGCATGACATGGGCAGCAGAATGGACCTGAGCGAGCAGCTAATGAGGGTGCTGGCAGGAAGGAGGGCGGTGTGAGGGGCCCGAGAACAATGCGGGAAGGTCTTGGGGAACAAGGTGTCCCCCGGGGAAGTCTGAGGTCACAACTGACAGCTACTCTAGACAGATGGGCATCTCCAGATATGAGAAAGCTGAACAGGAGGTCACAAGATCTTAGATAGTCTGAACCCAAAGTAACATTCTTCCCCCTTTGCTATCTCTGAGGGATTGAGTAAGCACAAAGGAGCCCACCAACAACACACGCTGGCTTACAACTCAGCCTCCTGGGCTCAATGGGGCCTCCAGGGCTTATGAAATCACAGAAAATGGAGAATACCCCCAAGTTGAATGGTCTGCTCTAAAATTCCACGATGTATGCCTGGAAGAACTGACTGAATACAGTGACATTTTGGCCTGATAGGAGAGGCTTTAACCAGCCAGAGCACAGCGATACAATTTTCAACCCATTTTCAAAGTTACTAGCCAGTTCTACTTTGGAGCAAGAGGTGACAGTAATAAATAGTGAGCTACACAAGGTTGACCCAGAGATCATAATAAATAAGTTTGGTTGGTTCAAAACATCCCAGAGCAAGATTGGAGTTAGTTATGAAGGAGCATGTGTTTCCATGAAGTACATATATGTGTGAGAAAATTGAGGTTGCTGAAGCTAGCAGAGAATAACTGTGGCTTGGCAGTCAGATTTGTGTGGATTTGGTCCCAACCCTGTCCTTTGTGCACTGTGTGACTTTGGGGAAATCATTTAATCAGTTTGGTCCTCAGTGTATTGATTTGTAAAATGGCAATAAAGTGATCCTTGTATCTTGGCGTGGCTCTGAGATGGAAAGCCCACACTCCTGAGTGAGGGACAGGTATAACTTGTAGAGAGAGCTTGTCCAGAGGTTGTGTGCTGGTGCAGAGGCATGGCTTTCCCACTGGAAATGGGATTTGAGTGGCAGGCTCCAAGGGAGAGGTGGGAGTGCTCTCTTGGCCATGAAGTCAGTCAGTGTTCAGGAGAAACTGGCTCTGGATATGCCAGTGGACAGGAGCCTGGGATGAGGGGACACACAATATAGATGATTCTGGGGCATCGAGGTTTAGAGCTAAGGAGACAGGACGGGGTCACCCAGGGCCCGTGGCCTAGGTCAGGAGCACGTTGGTTTGGGGTCACAGTGTCATGCCTCAAGGGCCAGAAGGTCGAGGCCTGGGTCCAGCCTCCATTTCTGACCACCCGAGAACTTCAGAAAGCCTTGTGTCAATGCCACGCTCTTTCATCCTTGCCGGGGCTGACCCTTGCGTCAGTCCTGAAGGCAGAGCAGGGCATTCCGGAGGCAAAGGGTGGTGGGAGACAATCAGCAGTCAGAGGGGAGACAACCTCCAGGCAAGAGTGACTGTCCTCTCTCCTTCTCCCCTGGAGACTCACTTTCCGGGGCCCAGATGTAGAGATTCTGGATGTTCTTCACTGGACAGGGGAAAGCCAGGAGCTGTGTGGTGACAAAGCATGCTGTGTGCATCCTGGGAAGCAGCTCTGTCGTCCCTCAACTTCAGAAAAACAAAATACAATTAAACAGAAAACAGCCCCCCCCCACAACAACACAGAACGTTTCTTCCAAAACAGCAATTAGACTGGCCTCTTCTCTAGTGTTCTGGTCTCTGCAAATACTCCCATTGCTAGATTAGGCTGTCCCCAGGGGCTTATTAACGTGAAATTGACTGACTTTGGTGATGAGCTGGCATTCTTCACACTTGGCCTCAGCAAAAGACGGGGAAGCGAGGAATGACCTGGCCTTCCTGACAATTAACCAGGTCAAGCACAAGCCGCCTTCGGCAGCTTTCCTCTTCTTTCTCCTCATTTCCCTTCCACATTCTACTCTCCTTGTTGATTTGTTTCTTCATGAAATTTTCTTTGTATTATTCATCTCAGAATACCCAATAAACTGACATGTTATATAAAGTTATACAGTGATAATCATTTAATTATTTATTAAGAAATAAACTTAAAAAGACAATGAGCATTAACTTCCACTAAGCACTTTCAAGCCATTAAGTGCTGTGCAGGCACTTTTCTCACAGGCCTGACACAGGTCCTGGGCATACAGAACCATATTAAATAAAGTACAGGATGTCTACATACCACCCCGTTGCTAGCATCTTTGATTGGTGTGGTTCATTTCTTAACCATAGCTAACTTGGGGTTCATTGGATGGTGTAGTGTTATGGGCTGTTGTGTTTTTTGTTTTTTGTTTTGATTCTAATACCATAATACAACCTAACATTTCTCCTTCTTATCACACTTAGAATTACATCATTTCTGTAATTCCAAATAGGAACGTCGTACGTTTTAAGCCTGAGCTCCCAATCCCTAGCCCCCATCTCCTGGTAAGCTGTATTCTAGATTCTGACTCTATGAGTTTGCTTTTTCTAATTATTTCATATCAGTGAGATCGCACAATATTTGCCCTTTTATATCTGGCTTTTTTCACTCAACACGATGTCTCCAAGGTTCATCCATGTATCAGAACCCTGGTTAATTTTTAGGGCTGAGTAATATCCCAGTCTATATATCCCATATTTTATTCATCCACTCATTGGTAGGTGTCTTGGGTTGCTTCCATCTTTTGGCAATTGTGAATAAGTCTGTAATGAACATCAGTGTGCAAATATCTGTTCAGGTCCCTGCTTTTAAGTTCTTTGGGGTATATACCTAGAAGAAGGATGTCCAGAGCATATGGCAATTCTATACTTAACTTCCTCAGGAACTGCTGAACTGTCTTCCACAGGGGCTGCACCATTTCACATTCCCACCAGCAATGAACGAGTGTTTGTTCCTATTTCTCTGCATTCTCTCCAGCAATTGCAATTTTCTGGGTTTTTTTTTTTTTTTTAAGCTTTATTTATTTACTTTTTAAAAAAATTTTATTTATCACTCCCCTCCTGCAGAGGGTTCTCTTTGTCTGTCTGCTCATTGTTTGCTCACCTTCTCCAGGAGGCACTGGGAACTGAAGCCAGGACCTCCCACATGGGAGGCGAGTGCCCAATGGGCTGAGTCACCTCCGTTCCCCGCGGGCTGTGGCATCTGCTGGCTTGTGGCATCTGCTCGTTTAGGCATCTAGCTCATTGCAGTGGATGCAGCATCTGCTTATCTTCTTTAGGAGGCACTGGAACCCGAACCCAGGTCCTCCCATGTGGTAGGCAGGCACCCAACTGCTTGAGGCACATCTGCTTCCTCTCATCGTGGTTTTGATTTGCATTTCCCTAATGGCTAATTGTATTGAGCATCTTTTCATGTGTTTTGGCCATTCATATATCTTCTTTGGAGAAATGTCTATTCAAGTATTTGGCCCATTTTTAAATTGGATTATTTGTCTTCTTGTTAAGTTGAAGTATTTCTTTATATATTTTGGACTTAAATTCTTATCAGATATGTGGTTTCTAAATATTTTCTCCATTGTGCAGGTTGTTGTTTTACTTTCATGATAAAGTCTTTTGATACACAAAAGTTTTTAATGTTGATAAGGTCCCATTTTTTTTTTTCTCTTTTGTTGCTTGTGCTTAGGATGTAAAGTCTAAGAAAGCATTGATTAACACAGGGTCCTGATGATGCTTCCCTATGTTTTCTTTTGGAAGTTCTATAGTTCTAGCTCTTATATTTAGTTTTTGATCCATTTTGAGTTGAGTTTTGCATATGGTGTGAGATGGGGGTCCACCTTCATTCTTTTGCAAATGGAGATCCAGTTTTCCCAGCACCATTTGTTGAAGAGTCTTCCCCAATTGAGTGGTCTTTGTCTGCTTGTCAAAAATCAGTTCATCATAAATGTGAAGGTTGATTTCTGAGCTCTCAATCTGATTATGATTGTTCTTTGCTGAATCAGGGGACTCCTAACTTCATTGAACCCCAAGTTTCTCCAGGCTCTCTGCTCATGGAAAATAAGCCAGTTCTTTCCTTGCCATTTCAAAGGGGGTGAAAAGTCATGGGGAAAAGTATTAGGAAGGACCAGAAATATCAGAAATGACAAAGAATTAGGTGAGTTGAAAAACGCATGGATTAAATACTTTGAGAAATATGGCTGTGTGTTCTAAGAAGCTGGACTAAGACAAATGAGCTACTCAGGGGTGGTTGGAGGCTGTGGTAAGTTAGGAGAAAAGCAATCCAGAGGAAACCTTAGGACAATCAGCTCTGGGAGTGCGGCCAGCTAAGTAATCCATGACAGGAGCCGAGCAATGTCGGTGTGTGTGTGTAAGGGTAAATATGAATAGAAAAAGGAAAAAAAATCCTGAGCCAAGAAGGGAAAAAGGCACACATCCCTGCTGTTTTTTCTTAGATCATGTTCTTTAGACAACTTATACTTGTAAATTCTTTCTCTGTTCCTTTGAGATGTATGGGAATCTTTTTAAAAGCTAAATAAGCCCTTTGCTGGTTTAGGACCCAGGAATGTCTTTCTCAAGGACTTGGGAGCCACCTCTGAAATGTAATCATCAAGGAAATTAGCACCCTTATCTCCCCATTTTCCTGGGAGTTTAACTTAGGCAGCCTCTGGCTCCAAATTATTTCTACCAGTCTTAGAGATATGAGCAGTGTTAGTAGTCCTTTGGATGGAGGCGATTAACAAACACGAAGGTCAACCCAATTGCCAGGTGAGTTTAAAGTAAACTGTTGTGAGAGTTGGTGCTGTCATCCTCTTACCCCAAAACTAGACCATGTATGTAATGGGATAGATCTACTTGGCTATTTAAAAGGGCGAGCTTGCTTTCTTCCTTTGCCATCTCTTTAGTGGACTGCATGGGATGCATTACCTTCTGGTTTAATGTTTATTCAATAATAAAATTGTTTTTCTTTCTCTTCTACCTTTGTGGAGAGGTTTTCCTAGGTTGGGAGAAGATTTTACTTTTCATCTTATTTCCCCAACATATAAAACCACTGCTACAGGCTGGGAGAAGAAGGTCGTTCGAGTGGTGAGAACAGAGAAGAGGTCTGCAAAGTATCCTCTGTCCTCTGCTTTAGAATTTCTCCAAAACATGCAGCCTGTAGCGTTTTAGAGTTTACAAAGCATTTTGGCAGAGGCTGAGTCATTTGTGATAGAATGATGCAGTGGGAAATTTTGACATCTGTAGTCCTCCGTTCAAATGCCTGTTTTGCCTCCTCCGGAGAAAAAAAATACCCACAGAAAAGTGCCTCTGAAAAGTCATGTGACCTAGACAGCATCAGACAGTGAGATAGTAAAAAATTCCCTGTGGGTCTGAAGCTCTCTGCAGTAGAATGGAGACCTTGCACCTTCCATTGACTGGGAAAGCACTGAGGGCCGCCATAGTCCTGGGCACACAGGACCAGTCCTGCAGAGCTTCCCATGCACCATGTCTGATCCTCACTTGCTATCCATGATCTTAACTAATCATGAATGGGGCTGTTGTCCTTGATCCTCCTTGCCAGGGACCCCTTGTTCTTGTGTTTGCCTTAGCTTCCAACATGCTTTACCAGCCCTTTATGCCAGGTCTCCTCTTTGTTTTTCAGATTATCGTCAGCCCTGGGATTTTTCTGACAGCTCTTACCTGGATCCCAGGAGTGGAAACTTGGCAGGTGCCCCACATTCTGAAGGATGTTCAAGGGAACAGCTCACAGTGTGCTTTCAAAACCTGAACCCTGGAGCCAAACGCCTGGTCAAGTCCCATCCCTGACGCCTGGGGCTCTGTGACTTAACGTCTCTGAACTTCACTTTGCTCATCAATAAATGGAGATGATAATAATGCCTTTCCTCATCTTGTGATACAAACAATTAGCACAATGATGAGCACTTATTAAATGGCTAGTACATGCTAACTTATTATTCATTATAATTATTATTCATGACATATTCCACCTCTTTTCCTGCTCAAACGAAACCACAACATTAATGTCCAAATACATACTCAATGCAGACATCATGTGGTCCAACATCCATCTAGATCTTTCTGGCCAACCATGTGTTCCCATAAAAAGATTATCTGAGAAACATACTATAGAGTCTGTGTCTATTTACATTTCCACCGGCTAGAGGCAATTACAACCATTCTGCTGAGGTCAATGGAAATTGAGCTGCATTGATTCCCCAGTGAATCTGTAATTGCTGATTCGATCTCCATCACGTGGATTTGGCAAGCACATCTACATAGAATGTGTTCACTTCTGTGGCTGTCTGAAATGCCCACTAAAGCTTCTTGCCCTTCCTTCTGCCAAGGGATGGTGGCCCAGAATCCTTGCTCTTTGGGGGATGAGAATTACTAGAAGACCTTCACAAACACAATGCTAGGAAACAATTTGAAGTTGCCCCCACCCAATCTGGAACATAAGATGCTGTCAAGTGAAAACATTAATAAATTGAAAGAAGGTAAAAGTCAATAAAAAATTACAATTTTTAATGTCTTGAAGGGAAATTATTAAACAAAAGTAAATGATTGCTTTTGTCTCATTTTGTCCCAGAAGGAATCTGCAAGACAGAGAGGGCAAATGAGCCTTAACTTTCTTCATGTAAGATCAAAGAGGTCTTTGAGGGATGGGTAAAGAAAATCTACTTGAAGCTAAGCTATAGATTTAAAGGGAAAGGGACTTAGGTCAAAAAGAACACTTATGCCAAGTTGCATTTCTACTTGTTTGCTTTTTCAGTGTGGTAATATCCTATACAGAAGGACTATTTTATAGAAAATAAGAAGATCTCATGTAATAAATAAAAAGATACAAGAAAGGGCCATCTTGTAAAGAGAGAGGGATATCTCTTCAAACTCATGGGCAGTAATGCAGTACTGATTGTGAGACAATGGTTTCTTTCTATATATCTTTCTTATTTCTCTCTTTTTCTGTAGACCAGGTTTCTCTACCTACCAGTCTATATAATTAATAAAAAGGGGGGCACACTCCCTGAGTTTTGCATATCATTGATTTATCCAAACAGAGAGAAAATTTCACTGCATCCATTACCTAGAAATCAACTTCTGATTTGCTCATCTTGGGTCATGCAGTGCAAGCAAATGCAGGCTCATGGCACAGTTTCCGTATACAAAATACCTGACAGGAATTCATTATTGTGAAGAAAGGAAGGTGGGAGGATACAGTCAAAATGGGATCACTCTACTCTGGGAACAGCTCTCCACTATAAACCCACTGGAGAACCAAGACATTCAAGAAGGGTCCTGTTCAGCATATTTCTGGTTAAATCAAGCAGTAGATGAAGTCAAGAAGGGCACTCGTTAGTACTTGCAGCACTTTATGTTGACATTTTCCCCCTTTCCTCTAGCATAAGAAAATGAGCCACAGGCA
Source organism: Tolypeutes matacus (assembly GCA_026826555.1). Lineage (NCBI taxonomy): Eukaryota > Metazoa > Chordata > Mammalia > Cingulata > Chlamyphoridae > Tolypeutes > Tolypeutes matacus. The sequence continues at coordinate 2,247,141 of JAKSZT010054382.1, read as the reverse complement.
GACTCTCCAGTGTTTGGTGATCTGGACTCCAGATCACCTGGGGAACTGACTCAGCTGCCTCAAGGAGGTACCCAGGAAAGCACCGAATGGCCAGGCTGAAACCTCTGTAGCCACCCCCTGCAGCCCTTGGAGTCTTGTGATGGGCTCCTCTCCTCATCTGGGTCTGCAGCCTCCCAAATGCTCACTCCTAAACTTCTGGGTATCAAGATGCTCCACCCTCTGCTTTCCTGCTCAGGGAAGCTGAGATGGACGAGAGAACGAGTGATCTCATATCCAAGTACGTTCCCGTAAAGCTGGGAGTCAGTGCTAAGCAGCTGGCCTACATCCCTTTCCTCTGGGCTCATCGTGGGCTTCCTCTAGTTTTCAAAGGGCAACGCTGCCTCCCGTCATAGACACCCTGGTGCCCATGAAAGTCCACTCAAGTCTGACTACTCCAGGTGTTGCTGCAGAAAGAAAGGGTGACCCAGTGAGGAGGGGTCTTCCAGCGCCTTCAAACCTCACCTTATAGTTCCACTCTTTGCCAGGGGAAGGGGAGCCAGAGCCAACCAGCTTTCACAAGAGCATCGTAGTGTTTCATGCGCTGCTCAGTGCTCACCAGAGCAGGGACCAAGAGAGCAGAGCAGTGAAGAAAAGGGTGGGTTTACGGTGGTCCGACAACCCCCAAATCTCCCACACAAATAATTTAGAATCACAAACAAGTTACTGGTAACATTTTATCAAACTTCTTAAATTTTGATCTGTTTTTAAAACTTTAAATAAACTCTTGATACAGAAAAGTGAGCAAAGAATGAGTGTATAGCTAGATTAATTTTGATAAATAAAAGCAACTGTGGTGTCACTCATTCTCTCTCCAATGGAAGCCACTGTCATGACTTCTAAAATCAGGAGATAATTTCTCCTATTACTGAAATGTTTACAATATGGATTCTTTTGCTCAACATTACATGTGATTTGTCTGTGTAGTATATATCTGTTGCATATGTTCATTAATTTTCAAATCTTTTCTGAATTGCCAAATGTGAATATGATGATGTATCCATGCATTCAAATGTTGAAGGACATTTGAGATGTTTCTAGTGTGAAATTATTATGGAAAATGCTGCTATAATTGTTCTTATGTATGTCTTTCTGTGAATCGATGCAGATATTGATATTGGGATTATATTAAGGAATGGAATTGTGTCAGAGCATATATGTAGATACTGCTAATTGCTTTAGAAGATATTGCTAGTACATCAAAGTGGCTTTACCAACATATAGTCCCAAAAGCAAACTATAAAAAATGTCCAGTGTTCCACAATACTCCACCAAATGTTATTTTAGTCTTGAAAAACTTGGCATTTCTGGTATTTTATTTTGCTTTTTATTATCATGTCTTTGATTAATGATGAGATGAGTGCCTTTTCAAATGTTTATTAGACATTTGGATATCTTAATTATGAGCTGCCAGCTCAGGTCTTTTTCTTAGTTTTCTATTGGGTTCATATTTTTGGAGGAATCCTTTTAATTCTGTACATAAATCTTTGGTCAACTATGCATATTGCAATCATCTTTTTCTATTTTGTGACTTGGTTTCTGACCCTCTTAATGGTGTCTCTTGATGAACATAAGTGCTTAATTTTAACAGAGTCAAGGTTACAAATCTTTTATTTATATTTATTGATTTTTGTATCCTGTTTAAGAAATCTTTCCTACAAGGAATATGAAGATATTTTCCTATGTTAACATGTAAAAGTTTTACTGTTTTACCTTTCATATTTAGTTTTATAATCCACCTGCAATTACTTTTTGAATATGATATGAATTAGGGCTAAAGATAATTTTTTTGAAATGCTTATCTGACTGACTCATGGTTGATAGAAAAGACCTTTTCTCCATTGTTCTGAAGTCATCTTTGTCATAAATCTAGTCATCATATATATATGGATCTACTTTTGAGCTTTCTTCTCTATTTCATTGTTATTCTTCTTCATATCAATACCACCCTATCTAAAGTTTTATAGCTTTATAAAAATCTTGATATCCAGAAGCACATTTTGTTCTTATTCTTCAATATTGTCTTGGCTATTCTTGGCCATTTAAATTTTCATATAAATTTTAGGATCATATTGTCAGTCTACACAAAAATAGCTGCTGGTATTTGCTCTGAATCTTCAGACCAATTTTGAGAGATGAAACTGGCTCCTTTACAATATTTAGTCTTCCAATACATGGGCATCGTACAGTCTTACATTTATATAGATTTTCTTCTCTCAATAATATTTGCTACTTTTCAGTGGAGAGGTCTTGCATAGGTTCCATTAAATTTACTCCTTGATATTTAATGTACTTGTGTGGGATTCTAGAGTAAATATTTAAAGTGTAACTTAAAATTTTTATTATATTTGTTGTTAATATATAAAAAGAGTAGATTATTTTTGCATATTGATTTTGTGTTCAGTGATATTGCTGAATTCGTTTATTAATTATCTCATTTAATCTGTAGAACCTTGGATTTTCTACATTCATAATCATGTCATCTGTGACTAGTGAAAGTTTTATTTCTTCCTTTTCAAAGATTACATTTGAATTTAATTTTGTTGGGTTATGTGATTGACTAAACCTCCAGAACCATGCTGAACCGAAGTGGTGATATTAGGCATCCATGACTACTCATTTTTGAATTCAGGGAAAGAGCTTTCAATATTTCAAATATTATATGATGTGTTCTGTACATCTTTTATAGACACACATTATAAACATATGGAATTTCTCTTCCATGTCTAATGGATTAATATTTTTGAATTATGAATGGAATTGAATTTTTGCATTCTTAGATTTAATCCAACTTACTCTGGATATATTCATATTTTTTTAAAATGCTGGATTCAGTTTGTAAATATTTTGCTTAGGATTTCCTATTTACATTCATAACTGAGGTTGTCCTATAATTTTCTTTTCTTTTAGTGTCCTTGTCAGATTTTAGTATCAAATTTATGCTGACCTTATCAAATTAGATAATATATTTCTACTCTTCTTATTTGCTGTGAACATTTGTGCAGGATTGGTGTTAGCTTTCTCATAAACGATTAAATGAATATTAGAGCAGCCATAGGAGCAAGGGGGTTTCTGTAGAGGAATTATTTAAATTATATTTTCATTTCTTTAATGGACTAAGTCTTGTTCAGATTTCCCTTTTCTTCTTTTGTCAGTTTTTGCTAAATAAGGTGTTTATTGGAGTTTCCAATTTATTTTATTTGTTAAAGTAAGAAATGAATTTGTTTATAATATAATCTTATTTTCTTTCTAATGGCTGTAAAATTTAATTTGTCCCATTTTTCATTCTGGATAATATGTGCATTTTTCACTTCCTCCCCCTCCCCTCCCCCTCTTCCTCCTCTTCCTCCTCCTCCTTCAGCATCCTCCCTTCCCCCTCCCCCTCCCGACTTCTCCTCCCTGTTTCCTTCTTTCTCTCCCCGTTTACTAATTTTGCCAGAATATTTTCAGTTTTCAAAGAATTAACTTTTGCCTATGTTGATTTCTATATTGGTTTTTTGCTCTCTATTTTATTATCTTCTGGTCTTATCTTAATTAATGTATTTCTTTTATGTTCCTTGAGTTTAATTTGTTTCTTCCCACTTCTCGATAAAGATACATCATATATTTTCAAACTTTCTTCTTTTTTCATATATTTATTTAAGACTAGTTTTCCAAGTATGGCTTTTACATAATTCCACATGTTTTGAAGTGTCATATTTAAATTATAATGTAATTCAAAGTATTTTCCAATTTATACTGTAATTCATTTTTTGACCCATTGGATTATTCAAAATGCATTTTCTATCTCTGACTCTCGTCTCCTTTTCAATCTCTTAAACTTTCTTAATCCCTGTGCATTTTTCCACCTTCTCAGAGAGGGATGTGGCAATGGACAGTGGACACCACTTGCTTCTCTTTCTTGCATTCGACAAGCAAATGCCTAGCCCCTTAGGAGAACTGAAGATATTGTGGCCTAGTCAAAGGATTTAGGGGTGCATATGGTAAGAAGGATGCCTCACTAACTTTGAAGGTATAGCAGGCTACCTGAGCAGATTCAGAGAAGAAATGATGATCTTGTCGGTATCAGTAAACCTCCCGTCACCCCAAAAATGATTCCGTCTCCTTTTTCCAGCTACAGGCCATAAAGGAATCGAATCCCAGAAAATCTGGTGAGATCTGAAGACATAGGGGCTAAACAAGTGTGGTAACCACTCTTTCTCCTCCATAAGCATTGCCAGATGCTTTCCACAAAATGTCCCCACATCTCATGCACCTGTTTATTCAGTGAGTATTCCCTTAATCACTTACCCACCCTTTCTGTATTGAGGGCTTTGAGGGATATTGTCCACTTCCCCTCCTGCTCCATCCCTTCCCACGGCACCATGCTCCGAGGTCTAGATGCTGATCCTCATGGGCTCCAAAGACTGGAGCGGCTGAGCTGATGCCAAGTGGGCCAGCGATGAGCTGCCCATCACCCCCAAGTTCCAGATTTGGGTGAAGAATGCATGTGGCAGTCAGTGTAAGCTGCTCCATTTTGGAGGGGTTTTAAGGTAGCACTAGATACCTGGAACGCTCTCCTACTGGCTCCCCTTTGACTTACGCTCTGACTTCTTACATCTTGATGTGTTAACCCATGGCAAGGAGCAAGACTATATCTTGGTAAGGCCCTGAGCTATTGAACCACGCCAGACTCTGCACTAAAGAATCCTAGCGAAAACTCAGACCTGCTGTGCTCAGTCAATGAGAGGACCAGGCACCAACAGAAGGAAATGGAGGAAGGATGCCGGCCAGGTAAGCTGGGACCAAGCAGACCCAGGCTTGGAGAACAGGACAAGATGATTTGGAGGTGCCCTTCCATATTTATGTCATGCCTGGATGTGGCTGCTTGAAGAGTTGGGGAGGGGCTGGACAGGAGCCAGCTGCCGAGATGAGACGGTGGCACTGTTAGATTTGTGCTGACCTCAAGGCATGGCTCTCTGAAGTCTGGGGCATCCCAAGCGTAATCCCCCAATCCTGACCTACTGTTGCTCTCCAGCAGCTGTTTAAAGAACCGCCAATCTCTGCAATAACCAATGTTGTTAACAGGGACTGTGGACACCCAGCCCTTCCATGAAACCGGAGTTGTGCCTCTGATATACATTCGTTCCTGACAGCCTATTTGCTTAAAGTCGTAGTCATATCTCTTTACGGTGCACGGCAAAGGGCAGAAGAGGCCTGTTGATTAGTATTAACCTTGTATTTCATGTCATCAGAATAAAATACTCTCCTGAACACGACTGGCAAACGAAAGGCCGCCGCAAGGCTTATCAGCCACTGCCTATGAATCATGAGTAAAACAATTCAATGATGTATGATTATAAGAGATATTTTAAAAAAGATTTATTTATTTATTTATCCCCCCCTCCCCCATTGTCATTTTTATTGAATTAAATTATGGGAAAAGAGTTCTTCTTTCTTTAATAATTTCCTACTGCCTGCCAGTATACAGTCCCTTAACTATCCTGTTTTGTAAGCAATGGCTTGAAGTGTCAGTCAACAAACTGCTGTCTTAAGCAATAAATAACTCCAAAAATATATAAAAAGGATAAAAAGAGAAGAATAGAAGAAAGTTAATGCTCTTTGTAATTTGAAAGCCAGGCACAATGTTGGCTTCTGACTTTCCATGGAAGATGTTTTCCTCCAGATGGGAAATGGGCTGTATTAGAAAACAGCATGCAGGGAGAAGCATGAGCCAGCTCAACAAGAGTGATCTCTGTGCTACCCAAATCAGCTGAGAGTGAGGGAAGGAAGTGATATTAAAGAGGGGTAGCAAACTAAGGGAGAAGAGAAGAGAATGAAAGAGAAAGTAAAAGGAGCAAATAGAGGGACAGGTAGCGTGGTAGAATGGAAAATGATGTGGCTTTTTTTTTCTTCCAGAGAGTCCTGAATTCGAATCCTGTCCCCATCCTTTACCAGTCAAGTAACCTTGGGAAAGTCTTTAATTTCTTGATCCTTGATCTCTGCACCTGAAGGTTAGGGTTAATGATATCTTGCACAGTTGATTTGTAAAGAAACACAGAAATGGATGCCAATGTAGGCTGAAAAACCTTTGGCTCTCTTCCCTGTTTCCAGTGTTTGTCTTCTCTAAACTTCTGTCTGTAGAGGAGAAAAACAAACTGGCCAAGAATTCCTAAGTGTTTTCAGTAAAGACACCGACCTGAAGACATTGCCTATATCTCCCCACCAAGGAACAGAGTCCGCAGTGGTCTCTGGAAGGGGAGGTGGCTAATCCTCTCACCCCACATCTAGTGTCCATTGTCAGTTCAGAAGACCTGGTCAAGCACCCAGCCCATCCAGGAGAGCTGGCTTGTTTTCTCAAACAGCTCAGGGATTTGCTGTTTCACACTGGGCCATCCCAATACAGATTAAGAGAGTAGACAGAGATTTTCTGCTCAGATGTATTAAATGAGCATGTAAGGCTCACAGTCCAATATTGAAATACAATTCACTAGGAACTAATATATTTTAATAACCTATTTTTTAGAGCAGCTTGAGAAAATTTTAGAAAACCTTTTATAGCAACATTGTACACAAAGTACAAAAGGTTTCCATATACCCTCACCACCACCACCACCCACAGTTTCCCCTATTATGGACATCTTCCCTTAATGTGGTACATTTGTTATAATTCATGAACCAACATAGAGCCCACAGTTTACATTAACTTTTGCTCTTTGTGTTGTACAGTTCTTCGGGTTTTGACAAACACATAATGCCATGAATCCACCTACACAGTACCACACAGAATAATTTCACTGTCCTACAAGTACCCTGTGCTCCACCTAGTCATCATTTTTCTCTCCCTTTGACCCCTGGGCAACTACTGATGGTTTAACCTAGCTAAGTTTTGCCTTTTCTAGGATGTCATGTAGTTGGAATCATACAGTACGTAGCTTTTTCAGACCAGCTTCTTTCACTTTGCAATGTGCATTAGAATGTCCTCCATGTCATTTCATGACTTGATAGCTCATTTCTTTATATCATTGAATAATATTCCATATATCTTCAAAACTATGAGCTGAGTTTTAAAGATGAACAGGAGTTGTCAGGAAGGGAGACTGAGAAAGCCAGAAGGATACCACTTTTGGAGACTTGGGGTGGAGGTATGTGTGTGTGGTGTGGTGAGAAAATATGGCATATTTAGGATTCTGAAAACACACACACGCACGCACACACACACGGGATGAGACAAAAATTTAGGCAAAGATCAACAACTACAAAAGACCTTGAAAACCTCAAGGAGCTTGGGATGTAGCTGTCAGGATTGAATTTTCTCAAGTCTGTTCCACAAATAGTTACTTCCAGAAGTTAGTAATAATGGTTTCATTGGACAAGAAAAGGTTTCTGTTAAAATAATTCTGGAAAAAAGATTGTAGTTATAGTAACACTCTAGTAGTCTTGATTCCTACCCCATAATCAAAACCACTGGAGCTCCAGTCCTCAAATATCTCCTCTCCATCTGCGGGCTCCAGAGGGAATCCTCTGCCTCCTGGGCACCCAAGCTTACCATCACTGTGATTAGCATTTTCTCTCGAGGATGAACCAAGGCTTAGTATAGAGGCTCTGACAATTCCATTGTCGTCTCTTTCTTGACCATACTTGTGGCTTCTGTTATCACCTCATAGCTTAAGTACTTTGGCATTTTCCTAGCACGTCTTCATTCTACTCCATCATCTTCATGCTGAATTGAGTTATATGTGCTTCTCTGACTGGTGTTAAGTTCCTTTATTTGGAAATTTGTCCCCAAACTTCCAAAACGCAGCTTAGCATTTGATTTCATGCCTTGTGTGGTACAGATTTTTTTCTACTTTAAATTTTAATAAAATTTTAAAAGTATTTCTGATGAAATATAATGGTCTATTTTATTAGGCCAAGTCAAGATATTGGGGAAGAAATTCTATTTGATATTATCATCTATTCATAAAAGAAAGGATATTTGATTCCTGAAGTATAAAAAGTGCAATATTTTTAAATGTCATGTTGACAGTGGGCTCCCTTGATATGATGTGATAAGAATGGCGATTTCCTCTGTGGTCTTTCTCCCAAAAACATGTAATTGCAGTCTAATTGTGAGAAAAATATTAGACAAATCCTAACGGAGGTATATTCTACAAAATACCTGACCAGTACTCATCAAAATTGTCATGGTCAGTCTGAGAATAAGGGAAGTCTGAGAAGCTCTCACAGCCAAGAGGAGCCTAAGGAGTCACTAATGGCAAAGTGGAATTCTGGATGGGATCCTGGAATAGAAAGAGGACAGGGTAACTAAGGAAATCCAAATAAAATATAGACTTTAGTTAATAATAACCTATCAATGTACCTGACTAATATAAGCTGTTTATGATAAGGAGAACTGGATGTGGGGTATGTGGGAAATCTACATAATCTTCCAAATTTTTCTATAAATCTAAAATGATTCTAACCTAATATTTTATTATGAAAAAGGTGACAAACTCATTTCCAGACATGTAGCAGTGAAAGCATTTCACAATGAGTTTCTTCTCATGAATATATTTAAATGAAATACTAAATGTATTTAATACATTTAATACATAATTCATTCAACGTGAATGAATTCCCAAACAATTATGCTGAGTGAAAGAAGCCACAAAGAGTACATGTGTTCTAATACCATTTATATAAAATTTTAGAAAATGCAAACCAACCATTAATGAGAAAAGCAGTTGAGTGGTTGTCTGAGGAGTGTGGCAGGGGACAGAGATGGGGGATGGAAGGGATGACAGGGGACACGTGGAAGCTTCTGGGGGTGATGCTTATATTTATTATCTTAATTGTGTTGGTGGTTTCACTAATACATGCATATGTCAAAATATATCAAATTGTACATTTAAACACATGTCATGTATTGTATGCCAATTATATATCAATAAAGCTGCTAAGAGAATTGACACCAATTAATAGGGAGGATTGAGGTCTACAAAGCAGAACAGCTGTGCAAAGCAAACACGAAATAGTGTGAAGTGTTGTGTAAACATTCAGGGACTTTCGAGTGTTAGGAATAAAAAATCCAGATTCCCAAATGAAATGTTATTTTTCCCTTCCAGTGGAATTAATCAACAAAAAAGGTCTTCTGAGAGCATATTTTAGGAAAACTCCTATGGCAAGAACGGAACATAATTTGACTTTGTATAATTTGACTTTGGTATAAAGTTTTTGCACTTTAGGAACAAATTAAAAATGTATTTTCTTTCCTCTCTAGAGGATCGAGTACATACACATGCAGACTATTAAATTTTCTCTCAGCAATCAATTATGATTTGTTGTAGGAAGAATGAACAAAGATACTATTTTCTTTTAGTCTTTTAAAAAGAAAAAAAAATAGTTTAGACTATTTTCTTTTAGTCTCTTAGTGGACCACTTGCAGTTACATTTAAGTGAAAGAGACTCAAGGTAGTAACTAAGGCTTCATGTTAAATATGAGGGCTGCTTAAAAATTTGGTTTTAACTTTATTGTTGCTTCTTCATATTTCTAAATAAACACATGATAGGCAGAATTGTAAGATGGCCTCCAGGTTTCCCACCCCTTGGTGTTCATGTCTTGCAGAATCAACTCCCCTGTGTGTGGGCCTTGCCAGTCAATATGAGGGTTCATTATTCCTGTGGTTACGTTACTAATCAGTTGGCTTGTAATTAATCAAAAGGGAGGTTATTCTGAGTAGACCTAACCTTCAGCCTTGAGCTGCTCCATGGACCCAGCCTCTTGGGGCTTCGTGCCTCAGCTTCAGCTGTTAGTGTTCCTTGAGTCCTCTCTCTCATGGCCAAATCAAATGGCAGAGCTCCCTTTTCCTGTGTCTCTTCGTTGTGTCTCCATTTATATAAGGCTCCAGTAAGGGGGTGAACGCCCAACCTGAGTCACATTTCACTGACATAGTCCAATAAAAAATGGTCTAATCAAGGTTCCTTAACCAAATCTAATGCAATCAAAGGGTCTCACACCCACAGGAATGGATTACTTCAAAAACATAACACTTTTTGGGATTCACCAAATTCAAACTTCACAAGCAGCTTGCCAAGGGGTGAGAGAAGGACATGGCCTCAGATGAAGCTGGAGCAAGGACAGGGTCTAGAGCTCACAATTGCTTTTGTGAAATGATCAGATCTATGCAATGAATACCTTGTTGGGAATGGAGGAAAATCATCAAAGGGAGGCTTTAAGGAGGGGAAGGGGCTTGAACTTGCAAGGAGAGAGTGTTGAAAACACTCATAAGAGATGGTGAGAGAATGCCTTGTGCTGAAGATAGTGGAAAGGGAGACAAGAATTTTCAAGCATTTTTTAAAAAGAGTCATCTGACTCTTGTGGCCAAATGAATATCTGGGTGAAGCTTGGATGCCTGAGCGAATGTTGACACCAGTTGCCTACTCCTCTTTCCATTACTTTTGCTTCCTCCACTCTTGTTCATGTAACTAGCTACTGAGCAACAGGACAGAGATTTCCAGGCTAAATCAATGCAGGCAAGAGCTGAGGGACGGGAAGCCTGGGCCACTGTGCAGGCAGCAGCAGAACAGGTGGAAGGATCAGAAATGTTTTCCACTCCCACCATATCCCATGTCCTAAATCTCCTACCAGAGACAACTACTCATTTCTTGGATTAAATCCTTGAAGGGACACACCTAATTTTTAACCTATCAGAATAGCATGCTAAATGCCCACTGAATTTTCCATGAGACTGTTCTATGCCACTGTCAAATAGATTTTAGATCGTCAAAGGCAAGACCTTAGACATAACACTAATGGTCACATCATGATTCTTATATTTTCTTATTAATCCTAAAGATTCAGGGAAAGTGCTTAATTTTTACCCTAAACCACACAATTTATTGCTCTGATCAATTCATTCTGGGACGGTAGAGCGAGTTCTCAGATGACCCTTCTAAGATTCCCAAAGCCTTGATTGGGTCTCTCACTCTCCTTTGTGATCAGCTGGCCCATTAATCATCCAGTAGACCCAGGTCGTGGCCGAGATCGGTGGCTGTGTGAGGCTTCACGTGTCTGCATGAGCTGCTCCGTGACAAGCAGCAGCTCTTGTGAGTCCTCCAAGGAGGCCTTTTGTTGCAGCTCCTGCTTGGATTTCTGGGTTAATGACAGGAAGACATACCAATCTGGTTCTCAGAAACTGTATTAAATTTGTGATGACCACAGATAGAAAGTGGGATCCCTGGGAGGGCACAGGTCCGGCTCCACTCGCTGTAACAACACACATCCCTTAACAAGAAACTATGGAGTTATCAAGAAAGATGAAAGAGTGAGCCAATGACTGCAGATTTGCTCCCAGTCAGAGCTTCTCTCCTCCCAGCACAACTTGGGCGTTTACAGTCTCTAGCCCTCTAATTACTCTTTATTTCTTAGTTTTTAATTTTTAATTTTTTTCCTAATTACTCAAGTGTCAGAGTCATCTGGGCTGCTGATTGGTTGGATCCCAAATGCACTTCTTCAACCACATGCCTTCTCCCAGCCCCTGAAACATCTGCATCAGAATCTTAACCATGTCAATCCCACATAATTTATGGAATAATAGGTCTCCCTGTACCTTGACTGCCAGGGATGCCATTCGAAAAATGCCTCCAAGAGTCAGCTTCTAGAGTTTTCTGGGGCTGAAGACAATGGATTATAGCAGAGGTAATTTCCATGTAGAGAGGGCTCTATGCAGTGACGAAACACAGCAGATATGTCCTCCATGCTGTCTCCTTCCCCTTTTGTGATTACAACCCATTTTTCCCTCTGCCGGATCTGTTTGACAGTTATCATGTGAAAAAATAAACTTCCAATTTTTTAGTAAAATGTCTGTTTTTATACCTCCTGTCCTTGATTGATCCATTAGCATGGATTCACTTTATCTCATCTTGCCTGCCCATTGCCTAGCACTCTAGCCCCATCGTACAATCTAATGAGCACAAGAGAAGGAATTCTCCCAGTTGCCCCTCAAAACCAGTCTCGGGCATAGGTATTTTTGACCGAGTTTGTCATATGAGAAACTTGCTCAGAGAGGCCAAATAACTTGTCAAGGTCTTACAGCTCCTACATATTGAAGCCAGGATTCAGTTTACCATTGGGGTAGCTTCTGTGAAAACTGCTCCCCACAATGTACCATTTTAATGGCCACAAGCTCAAGGTGGCCCAAATGACTCACATGACACCTAGGGAAATCAGGTACTGCCAAGTCCTGAGCCAAGAGGAAGGAGGGTGACAGGTGTTCCTCGGATTTTATAAACCGTGGGTGGGTGTAGATTAAAGTCATTGATCAACATCATAGAATATGTCCGCTGGTTGCCTTTGCGATGATGGAAGAGGAATTTGCATTTCTTATTTCCAGGACAATAATCGTCCTGCTGTCAGGATGCTGTCGCCTGCCCGGTGCTGATTTATGATGCCGAAGCAAAGCGGGTCTCAGGGGGCCGTCTGCACAGCAGGGGGAGCTTGCCTCGCGCCCGCCTGTGGAGGGGCGCCCACCCCACCACGTTAGCTGTGATCTACAGCCCCGTGCTGTGCTCCTGACAAAGCTCATGTTGGGAAGAGCAGAGGGCGGGGCTGAAGAGGCTGGCACCTGGAGAGGACGCCTTCTGCTCCGAAAGCATACTCTGCACAATAGGGGGGCTGCCTGGGGCAGAGAGACAATGGAATAGCCTCCAGGCTGCTCCTGGGCTGCCCAAGTGCAACGTTCGGTGAAGAACCCCAAACTCGATGATACTGAAGACAGGGGTTCGAGAGCACAAGGGCTTCAGCGGACACTATCATTTTATAATTGCTTCATTAAAGTTGCTTTCAGTAGCGATGTGCACCTCTTAGGAAATAGTCATTTTCTTGGGGTGCATTTGCCATGTGATCCTTGCGTGCACCCCTGACCAGCTCTGCCTTTAGACCTGGCTCACCAAAGTCAAAGGAAAACCAAAACAAAACCAAAAATAAAAACCAAGGGTGTTTATCACACTTAGCAGCAGAAAAAGAGTGGAAGGCAAATGGGGCAGTCCAAGATTTGAATTCTAGCCACTTGGCTTCTTTAGCTCCGTGACTTTGTACAAATTCTTCAAATGTCTGTGCCTCTGTTTATCTATAAAGCAGAGTTCATTGTAATAAGTAAAAGAAAAAGTAGTGGAAAGAGCACATACCCCTTACTCCCCTTTCATGAATGGCAGTCTCTTTGCATGCTGGGGTCATATCTGATTTCTTCGTTATTTCTCCCCAGATCTTCAGTTCAGCCTAAGGTCTGCCACAAAGCAGACCCTCAGCCAGTGGACAGTGGAGGGCACTCACGGCCGCACCTGTTGGAGGCACCGCGGGTCCCTGCCACATTTTATACACGCCCTGCAGGATCTTGCTGAGAAACTGCTGTGGGTTTCTCTGGCTGACCTGTTCTGTAAACCAAAAATTGACTGTCTCAAGGAAATCAAATATTACCTTGTCGATCAGTTCAAGAGCAACAGCGTGAAAAGTCCTATTAAACAGGACTGGAAGCAGACAAGAGGGAAGTAATCATTTAATCAGCACTCTTCAGCATAGTTGAGCCAAAGAAACATGAATTCAAAACGCAGCCCCAGTGAGCTGTGAGGTCCTGGTTAAATCCAGTACTTCTGCCCGTGCCCGTGACTATAACTGTGATAGTCACCTCTCTGTTGTCCGTATTGAATGTAACATATGACTGGCAGATGCTAAAACAAGGGTAGCGGTGAGATCTGCTGTCATCGTTAATATCATTTTATTATGTTCATCACCAAATGCCAGGAACTAAGCCAAATGATTCTGTGCATTGTTCTCAGAGCTTCGCTGCCGCCATCAGCTCTCGGCTACGAGGTATCACCCTCTATCAGAAGCATTTGCTAAGTCTTCCTAGCCGAGGTTCGTTCTCCTGGTCACTTGTCAGCTAATTGTTGACCCTGACCCTGTTCTCAGAGCTGGGGTGCAGTGTCCTGTGTCACTAATGATAAGAGCAAGACTTTGTGAGTACTTGCCATGTGCTGTGAACACTACTCAGTGCTTTCACTCATCTAACCCAAACAACAACTCTGTGAGCCGCGTTCTCTTCATATGCTGACCTTACAAGTAAGGGAGCCCGAGTCCAGTAAATGAAGTAACGTACCCGGGTTACTCAGCTAAGCAGTGCTGGTGCCAGGATCATAAGCCAGGCACTGGGGCTGAAAGTCTGTTCTCTTGAGGAGAAGATAGATAATAAACAAGTTAACAAATGGATATATAACTCAGATTCAGGGATTATTAAATATAATATCATAGAAAATATTGTTTGTAAGAGGTTAGAGAGTAAAAGGAGTCTTGGCGCTTTGGTAGTCAATTTATCAATAAGGAGAGAATAGTTGAACAAAAACTTGAATAGTGGAAATATAAAAGAACCTAACACATTATGGAGTGTAAGTGCAAAGGCCCTGAGGCTGGAATGAGCTTAGTGTGCTTGAAGAATACCAGAAGACTAGGGTGATGGGCGTGCTGTAAGTGTATTATGCAGCTTTGCTGCAGTGACAAAAGAACCCCAAATCTCAATGGTTTATAAACTTTAACATGCATTCCTTGCTCATGTAACATATTGCTGACAGCCCCTATTTGACATGCCATACTTGCATCAAGCTCCTGTTGGAGATGTCATGCCATCACTTCTGCTCTCATCCCACTGATCTAAGAATGCCCTGTGGCCACGTCTAAAAGTAGGGGTGGGGATCTGTGCTCCTTGGATGGCCCCTGGCCACAGGCAGAGGTGACGTCCCATTGGGCCCAGGCTCTGTCCTCAGAAACAGCAGAGCCCTTCTCTGGCCATCAGCAGAAACCAACTTGAGAGTGAAGGACAATTCTAAAGCCTGGAGCCTGACGCTGATCCATTGTGATGTGTGTCTTGGGGAGCTCTCAGGTGTGCATTCTGGTCCAGGGATTAGTTTCCTCTAGTGGGTGAAGGCAGGGAGAATGGGTTCACTGCTAACGAGTGTCCTTTTACCTGTGAATGATGGAGGGGCAGGTTGGGGATGGGGCAGAATATACCGGAAATCCGGTAAAAACTTACTGTGGATTTGTCCTGGTACTGCAGGCAAAGCACCTAACAGCACGAATTAAATGTGCTCCCCATCTTCTAGATGAGTTTTGGACAAGATAATACACACCAAGGATGATGATGCCAGGCACACAGTAAATGTTATTGGGATTTCCTTTCTGGTGACAGAATTTCCCTTTTCTGTGAGTAAGAGGCGATGTACGATTGGATTTCACGGAAGTTTAAGGGAGTACAAAAATAAAAGATGCAGCGGAAGTTGTAGTCTCTCCATTCCATGGCTTGCTAGGGGAGACGGCTACCCCACCCGGAGATGCTGTCAGACTCGGCCACGTGGTGATGCTCTCACCTTGTCTTCTTCTTGTTGTACAACACAAAGAAAGTGGTCCCTGATCCTGCCACTGTCAGGGCTTCCTGCGGTTGGCAGGCCCTGTATAGAGATCAACGCGAATAAAAAGAGATTCCGAGAAGACAGAACTTTCCTTGCAATAAAACGCCTGCGCGATTCTGTAATGGAAAAACCTCTGAGGCTACCTGTGCGGATCGTGTCAGAGGCCACAGGCTGGCCAGTAAGAGAATTTTCAGACGCTCCTCACATCCAGCGCCTGCGGAGGCTGTGGTGGCGCCTGCAGCAGGGAAACCGGGGAAAGGGCCTAGAAGAGGGAAAATTACCAGGGCAGCAAAGGAAACTGCTCTGCCAGGGAGGGAAACAAAATATCATAAAGCAAAGAGGTTCAAATGGCGTTCTTCCCTGAGGGTTTCAAGTGACAATGAAAGCTGGTGGAATTACCAAGCCAGGGGATGGAGTCTATTGATCAGGAGAAGAGAGGAGAGAAAAGCTCTCCAAGAAGGCACTGTAGCAGAGGCACTGGCATGAAACGAGAGGGCAGGGCGATTCCAGAGTCCAGAGGAAGAACCACGATGAAAGATGAGGCATGTCTTTTACCCCCCAGGGAAGAGGAATGGAAACGGGAGTCGGGAGAACAAGGGGAGGGAAATGTACTTGCCAGGGCAGAACAGCCTCCTTTATCCCTGGTGGGATTTTCAACCGCTGCTGCTGAAAGGCCTGTGGTTAACAGCGAAGCAGATGCACATAAGCTCAATTGTCTGCCTACCTTAGGGTTTGCTTCCCTCCTCGTTTAAATATTGAGCGTTCCTTTATCTGCTCAACACGTGTTTACTGGCAGCTCGCTTTGTGCCAGACAGTGGGCTGAGCATCCACAACAGAACATAATTCACAAGAGAATGACTTAAGGATGGAAAGACAGAGCCCATGCTGTACATTGACAAGGAAGAGTAACTGAGAGATCAAGTGCCTGCTGGGTGCTGAGCAGTGTTGTAATTACCTTCTGTTAGAAGCTGCTTTTTCTCAAAAGCACACGGAGTGGGTAACTATTTTGACCTGCTTGGAATGTCAAAACAGGAAGGAAGAAGCTAATTTGGCCAGGGTCAGCCAGTTTGTATCAGAACTGGGATCTGAGGCAAGGCAGATGGCTGCTGGGCCACTCCACCTACAACAGAGCAAAGAGCTGGGACCTTGGGCTCAGATTCCACAATAATAATTTAACAAAGTTTAGCTATTTTATTTATTGCTCTCCGTGTCTCCGTGGCACATATGGCACTCAATGCTTGCTAGATCTTAGCATACAATATTCTAAACTAGACTTCAATGAGGAGACTGCACAGATGCAAAAAAAAAAAAAAAAGCCTAACTTGACTGTAAATACATAAAAATGAATGAAAAACAATTAACAAAAAATGTATGTGAGCTTGAATCCAAGAAAAGGAAATGCCCAGAAGAGTCACCTACCAGACTTGGAACACTGATACTGTATGTGTGTATCTGGAAAAGGGTGGGTCAGATTTGCAATCTGCTAGGAGGAGAAATCGATGTAAAAATTGTCCCTGAGTTTGCTGAACCCACTGTATCCCAACAGAGGCCAATTTTGGAATCTACCCATTGCTATGTCTCTAAACCCAGCATGCATATAAACAGGGGGGCACCTTCTATTCAAGTACAAATGAAACATACTCAAAATTAATCACATACAAAGCCACAAATGCAATAAATATAGAAATCAAGAGCAAACATTGCCATACATTTAGAAACTATAGAACACACTTTCAGATATTAACAGGCTGAATGGGAAATTAAAATGGGAGTTGTGGAATATTTAAAATTAATTAATGACGAAAGCAAAATATATAAAATATGTGGAATGACTAAAATGATTTTCAGAGGAAAATATTTATCTTAATTCACATGCATTAGAAATAAGAAATAATGCAATACCTCCATAAGAAAGAAAGCAAAAACAGAAAAAACCCAAAGTACAAGGAATGAAATGATAAGCTCCATAAAGATAATGAAATTGGGGAAATAAAAACATTAGAAATGAGTAACAAATCCAAATTTTAGTCTTGAAAAGACCAGTAACATATGCAAAACTAAAGCAAGCCTGAAGAGAGAAAGAGGGGAGGGGAGCGGAAGCAACAGAAAGAGGGAGGGAGAGAGAGAGAGAGAGAACAATAACAGGCATAGAAAGATATGGCTATCAATAAAAGAAAAATTAAAAAACAAGTCTTTATAATCAACTTGATACCTGTAATTTAGAAATTTATTAAACTCATTAAAGCAGACAGTTTTTAGAAAAATAAATTACCAAAATCGATTAAGAATTAATAGTTAACATAAACAGACCAAAATATATTAAAGAAACATAATATATTATTTCCTTCAACAACAGGGTACAAGTTTCTTCTATGCACCATGTACTCTACTCAACAGATTGATAAGTCCTGGGGTGATCAAGGAAGATGACAATCCTTGACAGGGTGGAACTTGCATTCTACTAGATACAAAAATATAAATAAGGAAACAAATATGTTTCAGATATTGGTAAGTGCTAATAAAATAGCATAATAAGAGATTTAGAAAATGAATAATGGTAGGAGCTGGTTAACTTAGATATGAGAAAACATCACTTGGGTAAAGAACTGGAAGAGTGATCCATGGCTGTATCTGGAAAAAAGAAGTAAAAGAGAGGGCATAATGGAAGGTGTATGAATTAGCTTGATGAATTAGGCAACACTGTGTCTGGAAGTCCACGAGAATTAAGAATGGGGTGGGAGATGGGGTCAGTTAGGTGGACAGGGTCAGATCATGGAGAGCCTTAAAGGCAAAAAGCCTTTTAAATGTGAGAGGAAGACGCTGAGGTTTTTAAAGTGCTGGATAACATGACTGGCAATGGTGGTGGCTTAGAGATACGCACCCCAGAAAAACATGTTCGTAATCTTAATCCGTTCCTATGGGAGTGAACCCACTGTAAATAGAACCTTTTGATGACATGGCTTCTGTTAAGATGTGGTCCAGCTGAATCCTATTATGGAGTTCTTAGAGAGAAGCTGGAAGTCAACATAACGTGGAAGAGAAATGATGGAAATGTCAAAGAACCCGAAAGATTGCCAGCTAGTCAGAAGATGCTGGCCTTGGAAGGAAGCAAGCCTTCCAGCCTCTGAAACTGTAAGCCAGCAATATCCCATTGCATGGTATTTCTTTTAGCAGCCAAGAAACTAAAACAGTTTTTGGTATCAGGAGTAGGATACTGCTGTTTCAAATACCTAAAGATGTGGAAATGACTTTAGAATTGGGTGATAGGTAGAGGCAGAAGAATTGTGAAGCACTTGATAGAAAAATCCTGTATTGCTTTGAAGAGATTATTGGCAGAAACATGGACATCAAATATACCTCCTAGCAGGCCTAAGAAGGAAATGATGAATATGTTACAGGAAATTGGAGGAAAGGTGATCCTTGTTGTAAAGTGTCAGGGAATTTCACATTTTTATTCTGATGCTGGACTGAAAGTGGAACTTGTAAGTGATGAGTTTGCATATTTAGCTGAGGAGACTTCCAGGCTAAGCGTGGAAAGTGCAGCCTGGTTTCTCCTTGAGCTTGCACTGAAATGTGAGAGGAAAGGGAAAAGCCGAAATTTAAAGTTTGAAGTACAAAGGAACAAGCAACTGATGATTTTGAAAATTCTCAGCCTATCCAGGTATGTGCTTTGAGATTAGGGCCAGAAGCAGCTTTATCAGAAACCTCCCTGAGTTCCGCAGAATTGAGTTCCCGAGGGCAGGCTTGGCTTCCTGTGACTGTTTAACTGAACCACCTTTGCTGAGGAGGGTGTGCTGAACATGAATCCCGGCAGCCAAGGCAGTGGAAGTCAGGATAGAAATGCATTGTGGAGAAGAAACGGTAGCATGGCAGAAGTGGACGTAGGTTGATAAGGTAGAAGTTTTTGCAACTACATGGGTGAGAGTAATGTGAGGTTTGGGATGGACTCTGTGGAAGAAATGAGCAGATGCTGGTTTTGAAAAGTATGTTGCAGATGGAGCACTTGGGCTCCTCTGATAGAATTGTCGTCGTCTGTGAGTGATAATGAAGCATCAAGAATGGCTCATATGTTTTGGGTAAGAGCAACTTGATAAATGATCATGACATTTATTGAGATATGGGAGACGTAGGAATGAGGAAGTTAGGGAGGCAGGGAATGGAATCATTAATTCTGTTCAGGGCATGACACATTTGAGCTGCATATTAAACATGTGAGGACAGATGCAATGGAGGTATTTGCATATGTAAATTTGGAATTTAGGAAAGGTCTCAGGATTGGATATACAAATGCAAGAGACCTTTGCTGTAGAGGTTATTTAAATCCACAGTACCTGGAGCTATTACAGGACAAAGCGCCTAGAACTTGGCCCTTTATTGATTGAAAAATTAGAAACCCATAACAAAAGAAGCATCAGACCATGTATTTTCATGGTTAGATTTTACAAATCCTTTAAAAATCAGATAACTCCTAGGTTACTTGAACTTAAAGGCCAGCGTGAATTTCTTTCATTTATTCAACAAATATTAATTGAGTACCTACTATGTGCTGAGAAATAGGGTGAACTGAGAAATAAATGAGTATTTGAAGCATGGGTGGAAAATGAGGGGGCATCTTCCAAAGACACCCTAAAGAGAGTAGAAAAGACAAATTTCTAATTGTGTGTTATGGAATGAATCGTGTCCCCCAAACTACACCTTCAAATCCTAGCCCCTGGTCCTATGAATGTGAATTCATTTGTAAATAGAATCTTTGAAGATGCAATTAATTGAGATGAGGCAAAACTGGATTGGTATTGTAATCCATTTTGGATGGTGTCCTCATAGAGAGAAATACAGAGACAATACAGAGACAGGGAGACACATGTTGAGAGAGAGGGAAGGAAGGAGGGAGGGAGGGAGAGAGGGAGAGAAGGAGGAGAGAGGTGGCCATGTGACAGAGGCAGACTGAATTATGGATTGCCAGTAAGCAGACTTTAGAGGGAATAGTCCTGATGTTTCCTCTAAATATCCTCTGGACCTTTAGCCTCCAGAACTGTGAGACAACAAGTTCTTGTTGTTTATTCCAAGTAGTCTGCGGTCATTTGTTATAGCAGCCAGGGCAAACTAGACACCTTGCAAAAAGAATGTATTTGTGATGCTTATAACTGATAAAACATTAGTATCCAGAATGTATAAAGAGCTCCAACAAATCAATGAGCAAATGGCAAATAACCTAATAAAAAACTAGATAAAACACTTTATTGAATATGTATTTCATAAAAAGGAAACACAAATTGCCTATATATATATATATATATATACAGATGCTCAATCTCATTAGCAATTAGGGGATTGCAAATCAAAACTACACTGTGATTCCATTTCACTCATCACATCACCAAATATTTTAAAGTATGTCCATATCAAGTGAAGACACAAATGTGAAGCAGCCAAAATCCACATGGCTACTTTAAGTGTAATTTGGTACAATTGCTTTGGAAAAAATTTGTCATTTCATAGAGTTAAATAAGCATATTTCTTATGAGCCAGTACTTAATATTTCTTGGTATATATACAAAATATATTCTTGGAAACATGCTTCAAGCTACGTGTAAAGATTATTCTCAACAGCACTGTTCATGTTAGCTGAAAACTAAAAAAACCAAAATGCTCATTAGAAGTAGAATGGATAAATTGTGGTAGCTTCCTATAATGTATTACTGAAAAGTAGTAGAAATGAATGTGACAAGGCTATACGGAGCAGTTCATGAATGGACCTCAAGAACAGGATATTGAGTGAAAATAGCATGCCCTCATCGGAGTTTACACTGCTCATAACATATTACTCTAAGACTTGGTGGTGTAAAACAATCATCTTATTTTGTCTGCAATATTGTGGATTTGCGAGAGCTCACTTTGGGTAAAGTCAGCTACCAAGAAGATAATTTCCTGCCCTGAGACCCCCATGCTACAGCAGCCACCTGTAGGCTCTCTGGTGATAGTCAGCATCAACCTGCAGAAATGTGAGAGAGCCATCTTATAAATGAACCCAACCCAATGAACCTTCCCATAACTACAGACACAACTGATATGTGACTGAAATTCTATGAGGAAACCCAAGCAGGAACTTCCCAGCTTAGCTCTCTCAAATTCTCTCCTGAGAGAAATAAGCAGGAACTGCATGGTTTTTCATGACCTAGCCAATGAAACATAATATCATTGCTGCCTTAATTTAGTGGCTGATCAGTCACAAACCTGCCAAATTCAAGGAGAGAGGACATAAATCCACATTTTGATTAGAGTAGTGTCAACAATTTTGGGGCCATATTTTAAAGCCTTTCCAGCCTTCCCTTTGGCCACAAATTCTTTATACATCTTCCACATGCAAAATGCAGTCAGTGATATCAAAATCTCATCCCATTACAGCATCATGCTCAGCTTCTAGGTTCAAGATCTTGCCATCTAATTCAGGCCAGATGTGGACAAGGATCTTTGGGTTCAAATATCTTTTAACAAAAGAGACAATTTATCTGTCCCTACTCCTCCAAAACCAAAAATACAACTCTGAGGTACTTATGGAATAACCAGCCCCCTTCAAAAAGGGGGAAGCAGAAGGTACTCAGAAATCCCTGGTTCATAGCAATGCTGAAATTCTTGATTAAGGCCCAGTACTGCCTCTAGGGAATGAGATACTTTTTTATGGCTCTTGGCTTTACACTTTGGACTTATGTCCATGAAAAAGAGCAAATATTAGTATTTGAATAAATTTTGTCAGTCATCTTCCTACCCTTACTAATTAGGTTGGCCAGAGCACTGACTTTATTCAGAACTCCCTCTGACTCTTTTAAAAAAATATTGTGGGTGATAATTAGAATAACATAAGCAAAGTGGTGGAATAAGATACTCTGGGCAAATGACATCCTCACAGAAACATGGTAAAACAAGCAGAATCTTTCAAAATCAACATTTCCAGAATGCTGGGAAAAAACTCAAACAGCAGCCAAGTGTATGTAGAATCAGGAAAAAAATCCCGAAGATTGTAGGAAAATAGCAGGATACTTTCACTCACCCTGCACCCTCCCTACCTGGCATAGTGCAGCCCTGATGGCAGCCCCAGCCCCAGCATGGCAGCATTCCTAGTGCACATCCCATTCAGTGTGCATGATTGCCTGCCAAAACCCACTCCCTGGAAGATTGACTCAGAACAGTCATTAGTTTAGCCTAACCTGGAATTTACATGGGGTAGAGAAGTAGGTTGGAAAAATAGTATGGAGAAATGATATGGAAAAGAGCAAACCAAAGCCACTGGGGATTAAAAATTGTGATTGAGACATAAAATGCAGTTCCTGGGGCATAGGAAAAGAAGCAAGGGAGAAATGTTTTAGTTTTGGAGGGGAAACCAGTCTACCTGAGAGATTTCATGCACAGTATGGAAATTTTGAAAGCTACTACACCTGTATGTGATAAAATGCATGCTCAGAAAAATTAGAGAAGAACCTAACTGTTGACTGTGGGTTGATCTATGAGCTCAGTATAAATTGGGCTAAGCATTGAAGGAGAACTCAACACAGAGCCAATCTACATTACATTCTTCAACAATAAAAACAAAAACAAACCCAAAAAACCAGCAAACCCTGGAGAAGAGCTAATGCATCAAAAATAATCAAATGTCCATATTTCAACAACAACAAAAAAATCACAAGGCTTACAAAACACCAGGAAGAGATGTCCCATTGAAATAACAAACTCAAGAGATAGAAACTATTCCTGAGGGAACCCAGGCAATGTAATTACTAAACAAAGACATTAAGTCAACTCTCCTAAATAAATTCAATGAGCTAAAGGAAACTGTAGAAAAAGACCTAAAAGGAAATCAGGAAAAAATTTTAACAAAAGGTGGAATTAGAATTGTTAAAAAACAACAACAACAACAACAACAACAAACCCAACAGGGATTCTGGGGATAAAGAATATAGTAATTGAAATTAAAAGTTCACAAGAGAAGTTCAACATCAGATGTGATAAGGCAGAAGAAACAATCAGCAAACTTGAAGATAAGACAATTGAAATTTAGACTGAGGAGAAAGGGGGAAAATTGGGGAAAAAAGTGAGCAGAGCAAAAGGGACTTCTGGATACCGTGAAGCATACCAACATTGATGTTACTGTTGTTGCAGGAGAAAAAGAAAAAGGGGTAGAAAGAGTATTTGAAGAATTAATGGCCAAAAATGTCCCAAATTTGACAAAAGACATGAGCTCAATGAATTCCAAACAGCATACTCTCAAAGAGATCCACACCAGGACACATTACAGTCAAACTGTCTAAGGTCAAAGACAAGGAGAAAATCCCAAAAGCAGCAAGAGAAAAAATGACTTGTGTAAAAGAGATCCCCAATCAGTTGAAGTGCAGATTTCTCATCAGAAGGAAGTGGGTTAACATATTTAGGTGCTGAAAGAAAAAATTTGTCAACTAAGAATTCTATAACTGGCCAAACCATTCTTCAAAAATGAGGGAGAAATCAAAACATTCACAGATAAACAAAAGCTGAGGGAGTTTGTTATCACTAGAGCTGCCCTAAAAGAGTTGCTGATGGGAGTCCTCCAGGAATATAGGACAGGACACTAGAGAATAAAAACAAAGCTGTATGAACAACTGAAGATCCACAGAGAAGGTAAGTACATGAATAAAGTAAATGCATGTTATATTCCTTCTCAGTTTGTAACTCTAAGTTATATTTCTTACATTATCTAAAACACAAACACATAAAAATTAATTATAATTCTCTACTCTTGGGGACCACAAATTATAAAGCTGTAATTTGTGAAAGAACAACATAAAGGGGGAGGGAAGATGGGAGGTCTAGGAGCAGAGACTGTGCATGCTATTGAAGGTAAGTTGATATCAAGTCAAACTAGATTGTTGCAGATTTAGGAGATTAAATGTAACCACCAAAAATTTAATAAATTCATACAAAAATAAATTAAAAGGGAATTAAAATGTTTCACTATGAAAGATCACCTATATACAAAAGAAGGCAGTAACTAAGAGAATGAGAGACAAAAATTTAAGAATCACAACAACAAAAACATACAAATAACATTCTACCCTATAACAGCAGGCTTTTCATTTTTCTCTATTGCTTGTAGATAGTCTCTGGAACCAATCATATGTGTAAAAGAACAAGTCTCAATAAATTAAAAATGATTGCAATCATACAAAGCATCTTCTCTGACTATAATGGAATGAAGATAGAAACCATTAACAGATGGAAAACTTCGGTAAATCTGGTTACCATTGTAATTAATTTGAGATTAATTCGAATTATATAATTATAAATTAGTATATTAACTGTAATACCCAGGGCTACCACTAATAACTCAAAAATACATCATAAAAGACATAAGGGAATTAAAGCAGTACATTAGAAAAAATACATATATTTAAGATAAAAGACCATGTGGGTGTGTAACAAAACCTAAAACACGTGGCACTGACTCTGGGAATAGAAAGTGAGAAGAAGATGGAATGGTCCTGAGGACATTGTCAGAGACTAATTGGCTATAAGGGATCGAGTTTAAACGTGATTCCTGCTGTTAACTCTAAGTTTTCTGCTTTGCTTCTTATCTTCCTGTCCTATTGTAGCTCAAGAATTCATCAAAGGTAGAAGGAAGAAACCTATAGAATATTGGGATTCCATTTCTGTTTTCTTGGCACTTCCACATTCTGGCTGCTTTGGCAGACATTTCTTCCCAGGTTTGACTCTCTAGCCCTGTGAGATGGCCAAAAATTCCCGCTTGCTGCTCTGTGTCATAGCAACTGCCCTCTGCCTAGGCTTCTCACAAGGCTTCTTCCCACCCACCCACCCAAGCCCGTCGTCCCAAACCCCACGCAATCACTGAGAGGAAAAAGCAGTTGAAGAATACCAAATCACTTCTTTTTCAGTTCTCTTTTTTCCAGGATCTGGGCCTCTCAAGTCTTATTTGCCTCAACAGTTATCTGATGCCCTGAAAATAATTTTTGTTTCTTAAGTTTACCTGGTTTTTCTATTTTTTGTCAACAGGAATGTTGATCTACTGTGAGTTACTTCATCAGAGCTAAAAACAGAAGTCTGAAGGTGGATCTCAGAAAGCCTTAAGAAAGTTATTTTTCTTTTGTTTTAAAAAAAGATGATTGCAGAGACAATAAAAATTGTAATTAAATTTTGTTGCATCAACAATATACTGTTTGTTTTCAATGACAGTTTGATTCTCCCACTGCAGTTTGTAATCAGGTAAACACATTTTATTCTGTTACTTTCTGTCCTTGTCTTTCTTATCCAGGCCCAACAGCCTGCAAAGAATAATGCTTATTATAATAGTAATAATTATAAAATACCTAACATTTGCCAAGGGCTTCTTATTCATCAAGTTCCCCTCTATAATGTTGAAATACATTATCCACAATAAGCCTTACTCATCTCAGCTTATGAACTAGAGAGAAATACCTGGGAATTTTTAAAAGTTCTTATACCACTTATATTAATCAGCCAAAGGGGTGCTGATGCAAAGTACCAGGAATCTGTTGGCTTTTATAAAGGAGATTTATTTGGGGTAAAAGTACAATTACAAAGCCCCAAAGAGTCTGACTCATGGTCCCATAAATGGTATTTTCTCACCAGAGTCTGCTGCCACGTGTTGAAGCAAGATGGTTGCTCATCTCTGCAGGGGTCAGCCTCCTTCCTCTTAAGCTCTGCAGGCCCAGCGTCTTCTGATCTCAGCTGTAGGCTGGAGGGCTCATTTCTTTCCAGGCTCAGCTGCTCTGGTCTCTTCCCAAGATCAGCTGTAGACTATCAGGTGAATGTCTCAGCTCTCCAGGGCTTTAGCTGTTTGAGCCTTCTTCCTTCTGTCACATGGCAAGATCAAAATGACCAAGTTCTCTCCTCTGCATGTATCTTCTCCTGTGTGTCTTCTTGAGTGAGTGTCTGTGTATATAGCCCTCCAAGGGGGCAGGGACTCAACCCTGAGTCACACCCTACTGACGTGGTTGAATCAAAGCACTAATCTTGATTTAATCAAGTAAATGTAAAACCTTTGAATTTAATACAATCAAAGGTTATTGCACCCAGAGGAACAGACCAGTTTACAAACATAATCAATATCTTTTTTTGGAATTCATAAATAATATCAAACTGCTACACCACCACTTTGTGAAGTCTGGAATTTCTTGGGCTAGTAACCCTGAGCTAGGGTGGATCCCAGTTTTGTTGGTCTGAAGCTTTTGTACATTGGAGTTTCCTCTTAAAAATGCAAAAGCATCTTCCTTTTGACAATTTCAAAAGCAGATGATTCTGGGTGAACTTTGCTAAGGTTGCTCCCAGGACCTTAGCAAAGTGAGCCTGTGAAAATCAGGGGCACTGAAGCTTATGCCACGTTAGCCTAAATTCATTCTGCCTTGGCCAACATGGTGTAGTTGCCCAATGCTCCTCTAGAGCTCATGGAGTTTGCCTCAGTCTTGAGACTGATTTGTATGACAATGGTGGAGGTGATCTTGCAGATTAGTAGATATACAAAGCAGTGGGAGAAAATTGAGAGTTGAAAAGGAAAAAAAAAAAAAAAAATATATATATATATATGTGTGTGTTTGATATATGATAAGGTAGGCCTTTCTAAACTTGATTAGGACAGGAATATTTAACAAATGATGTTTCCTCTATCTTGAGAAATTAACAGGATTGGGCTGGCTTCCATTGGTCACCAAAAACAACTGAAAAAGTCCCACCAAGGAAGGGGATGATGGAGATTTACAATGGACTTAGGTATTTCTATTGCAAACAGTGTTCTCTCCCCTATTCTGGATGCTAACTTCAGCAAGCAAGTTCATTGGAGAGATCTACTACAATCAGCAGGACCTCAGCGGATGTGGCATCTTGGAGTTACTGGTTATATTATTCAGGGAAGATTGGGTTATGCTGCAGAAGCAAAACACCAGCATCTCCGTGGCCTGAGCAGTGACGGCGGATTCTGCTGCAGGCCTGGAAGGCTTTCCAGAGTTCTGCCTCCATGAGATCATGTGCTGGTGGCGTCTCCCTCTAAATGTGAGCGTCTGTAGCCACCCCAGCTCATAAATGCTCTGGGCCATATCTTGTTGCCCAGAAGCTGTCATGTGACCATGATTAACTTTCAGGGTATGTGGAAATGTAATGCTTTTCGTGGTCAGAAGAGAATTGGGTGTCCGTGAAAATTCCACCACACTGGCCTGCCTGTATAAAGGGAGGATATAATAAATGCCAGTTTCTGGGTCTTCATGACTTTGTTCCTTCCTGTATCTCCCTAATGCCAGAGCTACGATGGAGCCCTGCAGTTCAAATGGGAAGACCTCAGCCCTGTCTATGGCTCCATGAAGAGCATCTTCCGGGATGTGTAAAATTGTTCATCCACTCTCTGCCGGTGGGGAGAATAGGTCTCCACGTTGCGTGGACCCTTCTGACGATGAGGCTTTGGTGCTCCTGCAGGGAGAGGCTGAGCTCTGTGGGAGTCTTCTGAGCACTTGACAAAGATTTTCCAGGCTGTACCTCACAATAGGCTCAGAGGTCAGAAAGGACCAGCTGCAGTGGGCGGTGGGCACATTCTCAGAAGGCACTGCCCGCAGGCCCTTGTGCCGTGAACTTTTATGGTGCTGAACGTCAATTACACGTAACATCAAAATATAGCCCCAGGAACGCTGATTCCCTCAGGACTCTGCCAGCTCAAAGCCACATGTCTGCTGGGGTGTCTGTCATGCCTCCAGCAGTTGCATAAGAAGATGCTCTTCTTCTGTCACTCAGCTAGGAAACATACACGGCATTACTTTATTTGCTATATTTTTCAGATTCTTTTCATACATTCTGAAGAAAGTTGACTCATGAATAAAGTCTAAAAGCAACCTCTAAGTTTTAGATGGGTGGTTAGATTAAAAAATGGCATGTCTGAGAATTTGTGTGGTTTTCTCTTTTTGCCCTAATTTTGAATTTTCAGCTTTTTTGTGCAAAGTATTTAAATGATTGTTCTGATAATCTACTACTATGTAACAAATTACCCCAAAATTAAGTGGCTTGAAATAGGGATCAGTAATTTATTGTCTGTGATCCAAATATGTCTACAGCCTGTTTTTGTACAGTACACAAATTAGTAATGTTTTTTTTTTTAATTAATTTTTTCCCCAAGAAGCTTTAGATTACATAAATGTTACATAAAAAATATAAGGGATTCCCATATGCCCCTCTCCCTCCTCCACCCACATAGAATGTAAACTGTAGTCCATGGTTAGCAGCAAGGCTCTAATACGTGCTCATCAATTGTAACAAATGTACCACACTAATGAAGGATGTTGTGAGTGTGGGAAAGTGTGGGAAGGGTAGGAATGGTTTTTAACATTCTTCAAGTGTAAAAAAAAATATATGACAGAAACAGCATGTAGCCTGCAAAGCCTGAAATACTTGCTATTTGGCTCTTTACAGAAAAAGTTTGCCTATCCTTGGCCTAAAACAACATTCATTTATTTTGCTCACAAATCTGCAGTTTGTGAATGGCGTGCCGGGGAAAGTGCATCCTCCTCCAGGTGGTGTCAGCTGGGGCAGCTCGAGTGCAGCTTGGAAAGTCTGCTTCCCGGATGTGTCTCACGGGGCTGGCAAGATGGGGCTGCTGTCGCCGGGGATCTGGCTGTGGCTCCATCAGTCTCCCTGTGGTCTAGGCATCTCTCAGGAAGATGGCGGGACGTGGAGAGAGAGCCGGCAACACTGGCCTTGCAGTCGTCACATAGGCTTGGTTCCTCCATAATCTGCTAGTTGTGCCAGCCACAAAGGCCCCTAGCAGATGGGCCAGGCCACCAGCAGAGCCCTAGCCTGGCAGCTACACAGGAACCTCCACTTCCCATAGACCTCCCACAGATCTCCCCTCCTGGCTCCTGCTGGCCGCTGGCCAGGCTTGGCTTCTCTGGTGCTGCTAAGCTCTGATTGACCTGCCACACCAGTCCTTCTGCAGGCTGGTTCAGGTCTTATTTTTTATCCTCTTCGTCTCCCCTCCAGACTTTTCTGAAGACCCTCTCAAAAGTGTGTAAGGTCTGATTCGACCACACTTTCCATCCATAACATAGTGGCTCTGCTTCTCTGACCGCTGTTATTACTGTCAGAAGTAGGTCAAGGGCACAGAAACTTAGAGACAAGAATCTGGATCGGTTCTTCCATCTGACTAGACTTAGAGGCACTAAGGACCCTCATGCCAGTAGTACATTGCATATTAGCAGCCTATCGCATGCTCTAGCAAAGGTTAGATTGTCACCTGTGGTCCCCAGGAGTTAAGTGACAATAAAGCTTTGGCTGAAGAAGTACCTCATGCCATAGAGCATTTTATGGAAATAGAGTACTGGGGGTGTGGGTTTGGTTGGTTGCTTCTAAGGTACTGGAAATATGGGGAATGAAAATTTTGAGCTCACGAGTTTATATTCTCACCTCAAGTTCTGGATGATAAGCCAGAAATGAACCCTAGCTCCATTTAGCCATAGGATTGAGATTTCTCAAAAACATATCCAAAGACGAAGCCTGTGGACCCTTGAATTACAATGTAAATTGAATTTGCAACCTCAGAGGATCTCTTTGTTAAAGCTAGGACATTTATTGTGACGTAGTGGGACCTTGGAAATTGGGACGGTGACATCTGGTTAGAGTCCAGTTAAGCTAGATCGTCTTAAATTAGCTGGGCGACATTTGCCCATAGAAGCAGCTCTCCCTCCCCTGTGTGGGAAGGTTAGTCTCTCCTTGCCAGAAGAACATAGAATGGCCTCTCCCAACACTATAGGTCCCCTAAGACCTACCCTTAACACCCTCCTAGAAGTTTGCTCTTGCACTTCCAACTGAACTCAAATCCCAGAAGGTCCCAGGGGTCAAGTAAACAGTGTGACCCTAAACACATATCAGACATTCCGCCCCGCCCAAATTTTGCAAAATTGTGCCAATTTACATTTGTAGGAAACTTAAGAATGTATATGGAAAAGGATTCTAAAGATGTTTAGTGAAGATCGTAGGAGTTTAATTATCTCGGGGTAAATTTTCTGATATGGAGCACCTGGACAGACCAAGAGTAAACGATGACAGATTCAGAGGATCTTCCTGAAGGGGCTCCTCTCCCATCACAGCAGGGGGCACACCCTGTCAGGCAAGCCCCAGAGGCAGCCACAAAGGAAATGAACCATGCTCACTGAAAAACAACTAGAAGATGCGAAGATCTTGTTCAATAAGAACCCATACCCAAACCCTGGTCTTCAGAAAGAAATGGCCTTTAAAATGGGTATACACCCAAAGGTACTGCAGGTTTGGTTCAAGAACCATACAGCAAAACTCAAGAAAGCATTATAAATATCAGTGAACTGAATAAAGAGATTGTCAGATTGGATAAAGAAGCAAGGCCCTCCAACTATTATATGCTGTTAACTTATATAAGTTAAATTATAAAGACAAGAAAGTTGAAAGTATATGAGGGGGGAAACATACCATAAAAACTGTAAGCATAATAAAGCTGGAGTGTCTGCATTAATATTAAATCAAATAGACTTCCAGAAAATGATAGTTGCAGACTTAAAAGAAGATATTACATAATGGTAAAAGGATTGATTTATTGGAGATACTTGGCCATAATAAATGCATTTAATAGTGGAGCTTCAAAATTCATGAAGCAAAAAGAGAAGAAAGCAGAACAGTCCACAATTGTTGTTGGTACTTTAGTCTTTCAGTAATGAATGCAACTAAATAAAAGTCATTAGGGACATGTAAGGTCTGACCTGTGAATGATATTGAACTAATTGAAGTTTACAGAACACCACACCAAAGAGCTGCAGAAGAGACAACACTTACCAGGGCAAATAGTTGGTGGAAAGTTCACAGAGAAAGCCACATGTTTGTCAATAAGAAAGTCTCAGTACATTTTAGAAATTTAAAATCTTACAGAGTTTCTTCACTTAGAATGAAATTTAAAAATTATTAATATGAAATCTAGGCAGTACCAAATATTAAATAATAAAAGTTATTCTTCTAAACTATATGTGTCAAAAAAGAAATCATAAAGAAATTTATTTTAAAAATATTTTGAACTGACTAAAAGTAAAAACACAGTAGAGCAAAGTTTGTGGCATAAAGGTAAAGCAGTGCTTAGAGGATAATTTATAGCTTGAAATGCTTTTGTTGGAAAAGAAAAAAAACAGGTTTAAAATCTGTGACTTAAGTTCCACTTAAAAATCTACACAGAAATCCTACACCTCGAAAATAAAAAGACAAACAACCCATTTAAAAAATGGGCAAGTGACCTGAAAAGACACTTCTCCAAGGAAGAAATACAAATGGCTAAAAAGCACATGAAAAAATGCTCAACATCGCTTGCTATCAGGGAAATGCAAATCAAAACTACAATGAGATACCATCTTACACCCATCAGAATGGCAGCTATTAAAAAAACAGGAGACACTAAATGTTGGAGAGGATGTGGAGGAATAGGAACCCTCATCCACTGCTGGTGGGACTGTGGTATGGTCCAGCCACTGTGGAGGACAGTTTGGCGGTTCCTCAGAAAACTAACAATAGATCTTCCATATGATCCAGCAATTCCACTGCTAGTTATATACCCAGAAGAACTGAAAGAAAAGACACGAACAGATATATGCACCCCAATGTTCATAGAGGCATTGTTCACAATTGCCAAAAGTTGGAATCAGCCCTGGTGCCCATCAACAGATGAATGGATAAGCAAAATGTGGTACATACATAAAATGGAATATTACTCAGCTGTAAGAAGGAGTAAAGTGCTAACACATGAAATAACATGGATGAATCTTGAAGACCTTATGTTGGGTGAAGCAAGCCAGGCATTGAAGGATGAACAGTATATGACCTCACTGATTTGAATTGAGGAAAGTGAGCAGTCTCTGAGAACCATTGTCTGAAAGATGGGTTAACAAGGGAGAGAAAGAGAAGAGAAGGTTGTGAGTCATCACCCATATGGACATAATCTATGGCAAAGTGATAGAGTACAGTTGTATATTGAAGGACAGGACAGGTGTGTAGTGATATTACTGGGTTTGGTGAGGCAGGGTTGACAGGGGCATGGATTAGGAAGGGTGCGTTAGAATACCCAGGATACTGGATGGAGAGATGGGAAAGAGACTAGGTTAACGTGGAATTTGTGGGTATGAGGTTGGAAGTACAGCAGTGGGAATGTTCTTATCACAATATGACAAGGTAGTGTCACTGGGTTAGGGTATAAGCTGGGGGGGTATTCAAGATGGGGCACATCTGGAGTAGGTTTCTAGGGAGAGTGTGAGTGTTCATCCTGTCATAATGTGTTGTGTCAGAGAGTGGAGACCCACACGGTGAGTGGGAAGGAGATGGACCTCCATCTTTGGGAGGACTGATTCACCCAGAAACAGATAGGTGGGCGTCTCTTAGGAGCAAGGGTGGATTCTAACAGGAGAGGATAATCAGAATGTCAAGACTTCTTGTTGCATGTAACTATGAATCTTGTCATCCAATGAGTCAAGACAGGGGGGTGTCATGTGCCCCAGGGGGATGGAGAGGAAGGAACAGAAAAGATCAAACAGGGTATTTAGTGGTCAGGGGAAATGTTTTTCATTATCTTACAGTAATGGACACAGGACATGGTAAATATCATCAAAAATTATTAAACTGTACCGTCAAAATTGTAAACTATACTGTAAACCATTGACAATGTTTAGTAGTTATGCTTCACTATCTGTATAACAGTTATAACAATGCTACCACCCACCTACAAAAAGGTTTTAATATGGGGTGAGGGAAGGGGGAGGATTGGGTATATGAGAGTCTCTAGTATTCTGTGTGTGACTTTGCTGTGACATAAAACTTCTTTGAAAATTAAATGAAAAATTGGGAGACACTGGGGAGTGAGAGGGGGAAGGTGCCACAGTACAGACTGGACACCTGAAAATGCAATGATAAAAGGAAAAAAAAAAAATTAAAAAAAAATTTGTTTTGCTTTTTCCCATTTTTTGAATGTCCCAATCCTTCAATTATATTTTATTTTTACTTTTTTTTCTGAGTTTCCATGTATTTTATCTCTTGCATTTAAGCTTATCATTATTATTTCATTTTCCTATTAATTGTATTTGGTTATTATATGGGCTTCATCTAATAGATCACAGAAGGGTTACAATGGGGGCTGCAGAGGATCATTTGTGGGGGGTGTCTGGGATGGGGGATTCATGGGAGGAAGTTCATCTGAATATACATGAAAGATATATAAAATTGTCCAAATGTCAAGGGGTGGGGCATGGTTACAGTGGGTGGACAATCACTCAATAAATGAAGGAATACTGAATTCCCAGCCTGGAGAGCTCTGCCACATTCTCCAAGGGAGCAGCAACAGTCCCCTGAGTGCAGGGGCAGTGTTTGGCAAGGGAGGATGGGTTCTTGTTATTGATGACTAGCCTTGTGAGTCTTTGCTCTTGTAATTGAAACTTAGCCTACTGTTATGGGGTGCCTAAGGGTTGCCACCTGAGAGCCTCCTTGTTGCTCAAATATGGCCTCTCTCTAAGCCAAACTCAGCATATGAATGCATTACCTTCCCCCCAGCATGAGACATGACTCCCAGGGATGAGCCTCCCTGGCAACGAGGGATTAACACCAAATGCCAACTGGCAATCTGACTGTAAAAAGACCTTGAATAAAAGGGGGAAAAGGTAAAGACAAATGAGTTCATGTGGCTAAGAGACTTCAAGAGAGTCTGGAGGTCATCTTGGAGGTAACACTTATGCACACCTCAGTAGGATCTCATAGAACACCAAAGTGGATATCACCCCACACAGAGAGGCTCCTGAGGGCTCTGGAGACACCCAGGTCCTTTAATAAGGTGGGATAGCTCCAGAGATTGATGCCTTATCAGAGCGCTATACTTTGGAATCTGTGCTCCTGAAAGTGACAGAGTTGGACTCAAATAAGTCCTCCCTGCACGTGGTCCATCAGTCCCTTCTATTCAAACCTATATTTGATGCTGGAGTTTCTAGGTGTACTTCCAGAGACTGGAGCCTTTGGCTTGCCCATGTGTCAGCTGTGCCTGGAATCTCGGTGGAGCTGTAACTCCTACTCTACAGCTCAATGGACTCGCCCAGTTCTCCTGGTGGGGAGATGATGATG
Organism: Tolypeutes matacus; assembly: GCA_026826555.1. Classification (NCBI taxonomy): domain Eukaryota; kingdom Metazoa; phylum Chordata; class Mammalia; order Cingulata; family Chlamyphoridae; genus Tolypeutes; species Tolypeutes matacus. The sequence goes on along the minus strand of JAKSZT010054382.1, from coordinate 2,212,542 downwards.
GACAACGGCCATCCCAGTGAATGGAGAGAGTCTGCAGCTGCAGGCAGGATAATCCCATCCATCGTACCCATGGGATATAAATCTCCTTTCACTTGGAGTTGGAGTGGACATCACCATCCCAAATTCCTCAGGATTGGGGGAAGAGCTATGGACTAGAGTGGACTCACTGGTATTCTGTTGTAGACATATTGTGATTCAAGTAATGGAAAAAATTACAACAGTGAGGTGGAGCCAGTGGCCACTGAACACTTTTGGGGCAGGTAGAGGGAAAAGCAGTTGTAATACAGGGACTTTTTCGGGACTTGGGAATTATCCTGAGTGACATTACAATGACAGATATAGGCCATTTTACATCAGCATATAACATGCAGAACTGTGTGGGAGAGAGTGTGCTCTACAATGTGAACTGTGGTCCATACTTAATGGCAAAGCCCCATTATGTAGCAGTTGCGCATCCACCAATGTATTCCCCCATTAAAAAGATTGTACTAGTATTGGATAATTGAAAAGACCCAATTATCAGAACACACTTACATAAAGCAAAGGACATGGCACAGCAGGAGAAAGTGTGCCTGGAGGTACTGGGGACCCAACAGCCTCCCAGGGTCCTTCTTATTTGCACAAAGATGTGCTTCATCTCCAGACTGAACCATCAAAAGCTGTCCAGTCAACCTTGGCTTCTGCAGAGCTCCATAAACTTTGTAGCAAGATTTTTTATGCCACTCTGGTCACGTTGCCAAGCACTGATTGTGCCAGGTATAAGTCATTAATCAACAAACCGGTCCTAGGGGAATTTAAAATACTAAACAGCACATAGTAAGTAATTATTTACTAACTTCTCTCATCTTGACCAAGAGTCAGTGACAAGCTTCCGGTCATCCTTGTGTATAAGCATGAAGCTCTATCCTTTACGCCCATATTAAGATAATGAAGAAAAATAGTGTATTATATTATCAATGGAGGCAGGCAGGAAAATCTTTTGGAGAAGGACTTTTATCCAGAATTTATGAAGAAATTCTACTCATCAATAATGCAAGAACATAAAAAAACACTACAATGGACTTGAACATACACTTTTACAAGAGATGCACAAATGTCCAATAATCACATAAAGGAGTGCTCAATATTATTAGTTACTGGAGAAATTAAAACCACCTTAAGATAATATTTCAAACCCACCAGAATGACTAAAAGGTTTAGAGCTGACAATTCCAAATATTTGCTAGGATATGGAGCAAATAGGACAATTATACATTGCTGGAAGGATAATAAAATGGTCCAATAACTTTAGAAAAGCATTTGACAGTTTTTAATTAAGATAAGCCTATATCTATTTATGAGCTAGAAATTCTACTTTATTCAAGAAAAATGAAAATATATGTCCACAAATAGACTTAAATAAAGATGTTTAAAGCAGTTTTATTCATAATGTCCCCAAATAGGGAAAAATCCAAATATCTATTCGTAGGAGAGTGCATGAATAATATGTGGTATATTGGCAAATTGGAATATTGCACAATACTACTAGAGATAAAACTATTGATATATGCAACGACATGGATCTTCAATGCATTATATTAAGTGAAAGAAGCTAGAGAAAGGGGGTACATACTGTATAATTCCATTTATATTAAGTTTAATATGAGGCAAAACTATTCTATGTGCTATAAATAAAAAATTATTGCCCAAGCTTGTATAAAGAAACTTTCTGGAGTGATAGATTGTTTTATATCTTGATTGGGAAGATGTGCTATACATTTGTCAAAATTCATAGAATTATGCATTTAAGTTCTGTGTATTTCACTGCCTACACATATTAACTCAATAAAAAGAACAAACATCTTAAAAGATAATAAAATGCAATATGCTGACAGCAATAATACAGACACAAACATCGTATACTGTATGATTCTATTGATTCTACTTATCTAAAGTTTGAACCAAATGAATTTCATGGTGATAGAAACAGAACAGTGTTTTGTTTTGTTTTTTCCTAGGGGATGGAGAAATACAGGAAAAGATTATGAGGAAAGTTTCTGGAGTCATAGGAGAAAATGTTTCACATCTTCATTGTGATAGTGTTTATATGAGTATATCCATCTGTCAAACCTCATCAAAATGCACATTTAAGATCTGTGGATTTCATTTATGTTAATTTTACCAAAATAAAAAGGAAATTATAACTTAGATGTATAATAGAAATGAGAAAGACTTAAAATCAATGTTCTCAGAGAACCTCAAATTAGATGCAAATAATGTAGAAGGAAGATAGTAAAACAGATAAGAACAGAAATTAATGATGTACAAAACAATTTATAATAGATTGAATAAACAAAATCATGAGTTTATATATCTTTATAGGAAAATAAAAACTGTAAATGACAAACTAATGTCAAAGCGGATCCAAAAAAATGAAAAATGACAAATTATCAGTACCAGAAGTAAAAAAGGACATGACTATAGATCCTTCAGAAATTAAAAAGTATAAAAATAAGGTACTATAAGCAGCATTATTCCAATAAATTTAAAGTCTAAATGCAATAAACATATTCCTAGGAAATACACTATAAAATGACATAAAAAGAAAAAAGAAACTTGAATAGCTTATAGCTACTAATATAATACACTCTGTAATTTAAAACCTTGCTAAAAAGGAATCTCCAGTCCCAGATAGATTTATTGGTGGATTCTTTCAAATATGTGGGGAAAAATTAACACCTGAAAGTGCACAAACTCTACTAGTTAATGGAAAAACAGAATACAATTAACTTATTTTACGAGGTATGAATAACCTTGATATTAAAACATCAAAAGGATATTATAATAGAAGAAGATACAAGGCCAGTCTCTCTCATGTTCAAATATTCAAAATCCTAATCAAAAGAAAGGAAACAATCTAGTGAAACATTATGGAAAATTGTGTATAGTAATTGCAAGTTTGTTCAGTGTGGTCAACTTTGCACTTCTTCCAGGAATGCAAGGTTGGTTTAACATTTCAAAAATCAATCAATATATTTCACAACAATAACTGAGGCAAAGAAGAAGATGATATGAGCATTGAGTATAACAAAATATCTTGCTCATAATAAAAATTGTTAGCTTATTAGGAATGTCAGGAAGCTTTCTAAATCCAAAAAAAATGATGTATTAACAATTTTTACAGAAAACAAAACAGGCACAATGTTAATGCTTTCCCCCTGATATTAGAAATGAAATTAAAATGTCCATTATCATAACTTCTGTTAAACAATGTACTGGAATTTCTACCCAGTACAATAACATAAAAAATATAAATAAAAGACAATACATTTGGAAAGGAAAAAAATGAACTGTCAAACAACATGATTTTCATGCAGAAAAACACAAAAGAATATAAGGATAATGTATAAGAATTAGTGAATGAATTTAGAAAAGACCTGGATATGAGGTCAATATTTCTATACACCAGCAACAAAATGTTAGAAAATTGAATGCACGAAATAGCCTCAAGTACAATGATATTTAAAAACATCAAACATCCAGATGTAAATTGATAGGAATTTACATAAGTCCTGTCTACAGATGACTGCAAAGCATTACATATATATTTAAAAAACAGCAACAAACAAATGAATGGAGACAGATACTATGTTCGTGGATTGGAATCCTCAATGATTAAATAATGTAAATTCTCTAAGAATTATATGTAGTAAATGAAGTGGAAGCAAGTTTTTTTTTTGTATGTGTGTGCAAACTGACAAGTGGATTCTAGAGGATTTTGGAAAATTTTTTAATTTCTTCAAATCAGAAAAAGAATAGACAATCTAATTTTTAAACTAGGCAAAAATGACCATATATTTCACAAAGAAGTTATCCAAATGATATATATGTGTGAAGAGTTGCTCTGCTTTATTTATTATCAGCAAAGCACCATTGAAAACCACAGTATAAACATACAAGAATTGTTAAAATTACAAAAGAACCATCACTAGCAAATCTTGGCAAGGTGTGAAGCAATGGGACCTTTATCACACTGACTGTGGGGAACAAATTATACAACTACTTTGAAAAACCACTTGACAGGATGTGCTGCGAAAACATAAGCCAATATATTGTATTGACCCAGGAATCAACCAATACAATGTATTCACTTCTGTATCAGAAGACAAAAGACGAGTGTTCATCACAACATATTCACATTAGCCCCAAACTGAAAACAACATAAATGTCCATGAAAAATAGAAAGGCTAATAACTTGTGATATGTTAATCAAAGGAATATTATTCAGCAATGAAAAACAACTTCCACTACAGGCAGTAGCATGAATGGGTCTTGTTAATCTAAAATTTAGGAAAAGAAGCCAGACACAAGGAAGTATGCTCTATATGTTTCCATTTTATTGAATTTATGAATGAGGATCAAATAGTGGTTACATTGGGAATATTAGTACCAGGGAGAGGTGGCAACAGGGCCGACTTCAAGAGCCCTAGTATATTTTGACCTGGGTTATGGTTACAAGGATGTGATCATTTTGTAAAAATTCATCTAGCTATATTATTATAATTTGTCCCCTTTTCCTGTATGTACATTACATTTCAATAAAATGAGTTTACAAATAAAAGAAAAAACAATTGAAGTTCAAATTTATATTAGCATATTCTGGACAAAATATACATTTTTTTAAACCTCTGCTGCTAAACTAGGGGAACAGTGCATTGAACCCCAGAATCCAATTATTTGATTGTCAGTATACTGTGGATATAGGGCACCAAATGATGTCAGTAGTTAAGCATTCCTTCCTTTTATTATCCTTTGTAAGGGCTACTGATCACTTTAAAATGGAAAAGAAACAAAACATTTTCCATTTTCTCCAACCTATCAGGAAAAATTACAGATCCTTTACACTAAGGAAACAAAATTCAGTTTTCTTCAAATTATTGTATTTTCTCCTTCAGAGATTAATGCAAAATACTATGTCTACATGCTTAATTTGCCCAATAATAATTATTCTAACTTTTGTTGAAGATTCTGGCAAAGTACAATAAAGAGGTCCCAGGTGGTAAGATAGAACACTAGAAAATCACCAGGAAAGAGTTAGGGGCATGGGCATATGAAAAGACATTGCAGAACTGGCAAGAGAAAAACTCAGTCTTTAGGGTAGGTGGGTGGTAGAGAGAATCCAGGGCTGATGGAGTTGGGTCTGAGTGAGAACACTGTGTTCTTAGGGTACAGTGGAAGTGAAGGTACCACGGGGAAGGGCAGGAGGGCAGAAAAGTGGTGAGCCAAGAGAGACTGGCTGGGTTGCTTTATAGAGGCCCCGAATGCCACATTAAATCATTTAGATTTCATTACTTTGGCAACGGGGGAGGGGGACTTGTCATAGACTATGATGGATGACCAAGGAGACATGAAGTTGAGTTTTTAAATGTTTCTCTAATAGTGATCAAGGCAGTTCATGCCTATCTTGGCAAAAGGATCAATCCAGTGTTTGGAGTTTTAAATCACAGTAACTGACCACATGACTGAACAGTTATAAAGGCACCAAAAATTAAGATATTTTAAAAAGTGATTTTGGTAGTTTATATATATGATAAATTGTTCTTTTTTTTTTTTTTTTTTTTGATTATGATAAATTCTTCTCTGCTGACCTAAGTGTTTTAGTAATGAATTCTCCCTCTGAGACTGTTTCTACAAGTGTATTTGTACAGTATGATATTCACTTTTATAATATGAGTTTACTGTATGAAATTTAAGATTATAATTTTAAAGCCAATGAATACCATTTGTCCAAGCAGTGTTTCCAAAGTTTGCTGGAAGTAAATTGTTTTATTTTTCTAGGCTGCTCAAAGCAAATACCATGAAATGGCTTGGCTTAAACAATGGGAATTTATGTGCTCATGTTTTTCAGGCCTGGAAACTTTCCAAATCAAAGTATCATCAAGTAGATGCTTTCTTTCTAAAATCTGGCTCCCAGTGATCCTTAGCTCCTCTGCCACATGGCAAGGCACATGGCGGCATCTGCTGGTCTCTCTCCTCTCTTCCAGGATTCATTGATTTTAGGTTCTTACTTCCCTGACTTTCTCCTTCTCTGTCCAAATTTCATCCTCTTATAAATGACTCCAGTAAGAGGATGAAGAATGAGGTGGGTCACACCTTGACTGAAATAGAGTCACACCTTGACTGAAATAGAGTTATCAAAAGGTCTTACTTCCAGTGGGTTTAGACACACAGGAGTGGATTAGATTTAAGAACATGTTTTTTTCTGGGGTATGTACTGCTTCAAACCATCACATAAACTTTCTCATTTTCTTGTTTTGACACGCTCTTCTCTCCACAGTCTAAGGTTGTATTCAAGAGAGAGAGTTGCCCAACATCATTGGTGTGCAGCAAACCATTTTTAAATATTGAACTATATTGTACAAATGTGCTTGTTGTTGGAATACAGGATGAATAAGTCAAGAATCCAGATCTCCTATTCTAGGTCCATTATTTAAATCTTTTATTTTCTAATGCTTTTTGCCCCGATGTCTTCAAGGCTAAAAGCTTGTTCTCTTCTCCTTATTCGGGTAAACCATCTATGCTAAATAAACCCACTATTCCAGCTCCTTTCCTTTTCCTAGGCAATTGAAGAAAATCAGCCGAAGCCACTCCATTCATTCTCTTCTCAATTCCCTCTCCCAAGATTATTTCAAGCCTTCATATTTCTCAAAATTCTGATCCCACTACCGTCTCCTTAATTCTCAGGTAAAGACAGAGGCCATTAGCTGGGCTCTTCCTCAATTTTAAGCCATCAACCTATAAACTAGCCTTTATTCTTTATCTGTACCAATTCTCTCTCCCAAGCCCCTCTCTCTTTAAGACTGAGGAGACATCATCCTTCTAGAACTAAAACAAGTCCAGTGTGCATCTTTGTTTTGAGCCCAATTTCTCCTTCCTTCTCAGGAAACACTTTAATCACACCACTCTGTCCCTCTACATTGGGTCATAACATAAAACTAAGCCAAAGGAGACATTGCCAGACTCCATTCTCTACATTCTCTACTTTAGACTCTGCTATATCTTTCTCTTTCTGTTCACTCTCAGATTTCTTGAAAGAAAGAGGTATGGATTTTTCACTTTTCCCTCAGACTGAACATATTTTACTCTGATTTTTACATGCAATTTTTCATCAAACGTCATTGAACTTGTACTTACTAAGGCCATGAGTGACATACATATCCCAATTCCAATAGATATATTTCTATTTTCACCTTACTTGGCCATACTTAGAATTCCAAAAATTGAAGATGATTCATTTCTTGAAACTTCTTTTCCCTTGACTTGTGTTAGTTCTCTACTGGTCTTTTTTCTATGACTCAGAATTGCCCTAGACCCTTTAATCAGTTCAATATCTCCTAAATGACCTTTAAATGTAAGAATTTAGAGTTAGTCTTAGACTCTTGTCTCTTCTTGGTCTTCTTTCTTTCCCCTAGAGTCAAGGCTTCAGGTGATAACTTTCATGCTGTTACTCCCAAATTTTTGTTGCTAGCCCAGAATTTTTCTCTAAACCACTGACTCATATATCAAAGTTCATTCAACAAGAATCTCAAACTCATAATGTTCAAACCTGAACTCACAATCCTTTGCCTCAATTTTGGCTTATTTCCTGCATTCCCTTTCTTAGTGAATGTCATCACTGTATCCATCTTCCTCTCACTCTGAATATCCCAAACCAGGACACCCTTACCTCCTAAATATCTCTTAGAATCACTGAGTAAATGTCTTGAGTGAGCTCATGATGGAACACTTATGATCTGTAAGATACTGGGGGCAGAAATGGGATAATAAAATGTAGTAAAAGATGGCCATGAAATAAAGATAAATTAAAATTTTAACTTTTAAAATAATCAGCCTGGGGAGTGGATGTAGCTCAGTGGTTGAGCACCTACTTCCCAATATGAGGTCCTGGGTTCAATCCCCAGTATCTCCTAAAAAAAAATCAGCCTGGGCTGTAAGTGGAAATGGATAGAGTTGATGGTACACATTATAGTGAGTATAACTAACACTGCTGATTTATATATGTGATTGTGGCTGAAAGGGGAAGTCTAGGAATGTAAATGTCAATGGAAAGAAAGCTAGAGGATACTCTAGGGACTGTATAATATAGTGAACTTGGAGGTGGATGACGATTATTGTTAATAGCACAAATACAAGAATGTTCTTCTATTACAAGGTATTAAGAATATGGGGAAACATGGGAAAATACAACTATGTAACTTATGGAGTACAGTTAGCAGTAATGTAATATTTTTGCATCAATGGTAAGGAAAATAAATCAATTCTAATGGTCAACAATAGGGAATATAAGGGGTTATGGGATTTTTCTTTTTGGAGTAATAAAAAATTCTAAAATTGATTGAGATAATAACTGCACAACTCTGTGATGAAACTGAGAGCCCCTGAGTGTGCACTCTGGATGGACTGTACAGCCGAATAACATGGTGGTGGTTGATGGACTGTGGTTAACAAAACAAATATGAGATCATTCTTTCATGAACGATAACAAATATACAATACTAATATAAGGTATTAATAAGAGGGTGGCTTGTGGGAAAAAGACACCAAATGTAAGATATGTTACATAATGTTAGCATTAATATTTTGATGATGTTCTTTCATCATTTGTAAGAAACGTTCCACAACAATGCAAGGTGTTGGTGGTGCAGCTACGTATGGGAATTCAGTCTGGTACACATGATCGTTTTATAAACTCACAACTTCTCTAATAAAAAAGAAAGAAAGGAAGATGAAAAAAAAATCATAATAATCATCCCTGGGAGGTGCTTGTTTTGGGTCAGGTTTTGTTTTGTAGTGAAGTGGCTCAGCCCCTGGATTGCAACCAGTCTTCTCCATGGCTGAACTCTGTTAGATCAACTTCGTGGTGGTGTTGGCACTTACTTCCCTGTTAGATTCCCTCGACATTTGGAAATAGATGAGATTTGATCCTCATGTAGAGTTCTGGATCAGGAACACCTTGACTCATAGGTAGGTGTAGGGATATGGATTCCAGGCAACCACAGCACATACTTTAAGAAGTGATGGCAGCTACATGACAGTAGGAGTCATCTGACAGGTGGGTGAGTAGCCTATAGAAAGAGCCCTTACCTTTGTACTTCTAAATGTTTTCTCAAAAGAACTATGTTTTTTGATCTCAATGGTTACACAGGTGAATCTGATTTAATGATGCTTCCAGGGACATTAAAATTGTTATAGTCAAATCTTAAAATAGAAACCAATTTTAACAGTTTACTGAATATATACACCATGGGTATTTTTATTCCTTACTTCAAGCTAAAGTTGTGGAAAGAAAAACTGGAATTACATTTGAACCTTAGTTCCCACAACTTTCTACTTCTCTGCTTCTCTTCACAGTAAAATGTCTCAAAAGCTACTAATATTAATGATAGCAATAATAATAATAGCAGCTAACCTTTATTGAAAGTTATTCTGCTAAGGGATTCCTATACATGACTTCACCTAATTCTCAAGAATACTTGTGAAATAGGTACAATTAAAAACCTGGTTTTCTACACGAGAAAACTGAGTGCAAGGTGAGCTAGTGTTCCCAAGATTCCAAAACTAAGACAGAAGCATAGAGTCATGATTTGAACTCAGGTACATCAGGTCCTTCACAGCCCACCCTCCTTACCACACCCTACACTATCTGCAAAGAACTGTCCAGTCAAGGTCACTCCTCCTTATCTCCCTTTCCCTTTTTTCTATCACTCCTATCTGGTTCACATCCCTACAACTCCACTAAATCTGATGGAATTAACCTGACCCATGAGCCCCATGTTGTCAAATTCAATGTCTTCCTCAACTTCTCTTTAATTTAAATAGTTTGCTTTTATTTATTTTTTATTTTTTTATAATTAATTTATTTTTTAATGTGGGTAAAAATCAAAATTTTCACAATACATACCAATATTTGTAAAATGATATATAAATATATATGCATATATGTGCATTTGCTTCCAAAAATGTTATATATATATATATATATATATATATATATATATATATTTTTAAAGAGGTGCTTAGATTACCCAAAATATTACACGGAACCTACTGGGATTCCCATGTTCCCCACCTCCCACACCTCCCACCACATCCCACACAAACATCTCCCACAAGTGTGGCCCACCACCCTCAATGGACTTACACATCCTGGGGCCTTGCCACCAACCATAGACCACAGTTCACATCATAGACCACACTCTCTCCCACACAGTTATGAATGGTGTGTGCTGATTTAAAATGGCCTACATCCTTCGCCACAACAGCACTCAGGACAACTTCCAAATCCCAAAGAAGCCCCTGAATTTCAACTGCACATCCCCTCCTTGCCCCGAAAGTGTCCAGTGGCCACTGGCTCCACCTCACTGTTATAATTTCTTCCATTGCTAGAATCACCATATGTGTACAGCAGAATACCATCAAGTCCACTCTAGTCCATAGTTCTTCCCCCAATCCTGAGGGGACTGGGATGGTGATGTCCACTCCACCTCCAAGTGAGAGAGGGCTTATATCTCATGGATATGGTGGATGGGATGATCCTGCCTGCAGATGCAGTCCCTCTCCATTCCCTGGGCTGGCCGTTGCTCATCGTTGTCTCCTCGCCAGGTGACTTGGATGAGTCTATTGAGCTGTAGTGTAGGAGTTGCAGCTCCACCGAGATTCCACGCACACCTGGCACATAGGTAGGCCAGAGGCTCCAGTCTCTGGAAGTATACCTAAAAACTCCAGCATCACATATAGGTTTGAATAGAAGGGACTGATGAACCATGTGCAGAGAGGACTTATTTGAGTCCAATTCTGTCACTCTCAGGAGCACAGATTCCAAAATAGAGCCCACTGATAAGGTGTAAGTCTCTAGAGATATCACCCCTTATATAGGACCTGGGTGTCTCCAAAGCTCTCAGGAGCCCCTCTGTGTGGGGTGATATGCACTTTGATGTTCTATGAGCTCCTACTGAGGTGTGCGTAAGCGTTACCTCTGGGATGACCTCCTGACTCTCTTTGAAGTCTCTTAGCCACTTGAACTCATTTGTCTTTACCTTTTCCCCCTTTTATTTAAGGTCTTTTTCCAGTTGTGTTGCCAGTTGGCACTTGGTATTAATCCCTCGTTGCCAGGGAGGCTCATCCCTGGGAGTCATGTCCCACATTGGGGGGAAGGTAATGCATTTATATGCTGAGTTTGGCTTAGAGAGAGGCCACATTTGAGCAACAAGGAGTCTCTCAGGTGGCAACCCTTAGGCATCCCATAACAGTAAGCTAAGTTTCAGTTACAAGAGCAAAGACTCATAAGGGTAGTCATCAATAAAAAGAACTCATCAGTGGGCCATCCTCTTTTGACAGACACTGTTCCTGCACTCAGAGGACTGTTGCTGCTCCCTTGGAGAATGTGGCAGAGCTCTCCAGGCTAGGAATTCAGATTCCCTCATTTATTGTGATTGTCCACCCACCGTGACCATGCCCCATCCTTTGATCTTTTGAACAATTTTGTATATCTTTCATGTATATTCAGATGAACTTACTCCCATGAATCCCCCCTCCCAGACACCCCTCACCAATAATCCCCTGCAGTACCCATTGTAACCCTTCTGTGATTTAAATCTTCCATGAACATGTAGTCCATAAAATAATCAAATACACTTAATAGGAAAAAGAAACAACAATGATAAGCTTACATGCAAGAGACAAACATAAGGAAACTCAGGAAAAAAAAAAAGAAAAAAAAAACAAAACAAAATATAATTAGCGGATTGGGACATTCAAAAAAATGGGGAAAAAAGCAAAAGAAATGTCTTTGAAAAAAATATATATATATATTCTTTTTTTCCTTTTATCACTGTGTTATTGGATGTCTGGTGTGCCGTGACACCTTCCCCCTCTCAATCCCCATTGTCTCCCAAATTTTCATTTAATTTACAAAGAAGTTTTAGGTCACAGCAAAGTCACACACGGAATACCAGAGACTCCCAGATACCAAACCACCACCCCCCCTTCCCCACCCCATATTAATCCCCCTATTTTTTTTTGGATATTAGCATTGTTATAACTGTTATACAGATAGAAAAATATAGCAACTAAACATTGTCAATGATTTACAGTATAGTTTACAATTTAGATGATACAGTTTAATAAGTTTTGATGCTATTTACCATGTCCTGTGTCCATTACTGTAAAGTAATGAAAAACCTTTCCCATGACCACTAAATACCCCATTAGATCTTAACTGTTCCTTCCTCCCCACACCCCTGGGGCATATGACACTCCCCTCTCTTGACTCATGGAATGTTAAGATTCATAGTTACATGCCCTGGGTATTTGAACCTGCCCTTCCTAATCTACCCCTTGTCAACGCTGTACCACCAAACCCAGTAATATCACTACCCATCTGTCCTATCCTTCAATATGCAACTATACTCTATCCCTTTACCATAGATTATGTCCATATGGGTGATGGCTCAAAGTCTGCCCTTCTCTTTCTCTCCCTTGTTAACCTATCTTTCAGACAATGGTTTTCAGGGACTGCTCACTTTCCTCAGTTCAAATCAGTGAGGTCATATACTGTTCATCCTTCAGTGCCTGGCTTGCTTCACTCAACATAAGGTCTTCAGATTCATCCACGTTATTCCATGTGTTAGCACTTTATTCCTTCTTACAGCTGAGTAATATTCCATTGTATGTATGTACCATATTTTGCTTATCCATTCGTCTGTTGGTGGGCACTGGGGCTGATTCCAACTTTTGGCAATGGTGAACAATGCCGCTATGAACATTGTTGTGCATATATCTGTTTGTGTCTTTGCTTTCAGTTCTTTCTGGGTATATACCCAGCAGTGGAATTGCTGGATCATACAGAAGACCTATTGTTAGTTTTCTGAGGAACCGCCAAACTGTCCTCCACAGTGGCTGGACCATACCACGGTCCCACCAGCAGTGGATGAGGGTTCCTATTCCCTCACATCCTCTCCAACATTTAGTGTCTCGTGTTTTTTAATAGCTGCCATTCTGATGGGTGTAAGATGGTATCTCATTGTAGTTTTGATTTGCATTTCCCTGATAGCAAGGGATGTTAGGCATTTTTTCCTGTGCTTTTTAGCCATTTGTATTTCTTCCTCGGAGAAGTGTCTTTTCAGGTCACTTGCCCATTTTTTAAATGGGTTGTTTGTCTTTTTATTTTCAAGGTGTAGGATTTCTTTATATATGCAGGATATTAGGCTCCTATCAGATATATGGTTGCCAAATATTTTCTCCCATTGGGTAGGCTGCATTTTTATTTTCTTAATAAAATCCTTTGAGGTGCAGAAGTTTTTAATTTTGAGAAGATCCCATTTATCTGTTTTTTTCCCTTGCTGCTCGTGCTTTGGCTGTGAAGTTCATGAAACCATTTCCTATTACAAGGTCCTGTAGATGCTTCCCTACATTATCTTCCAAGGTCTTTATGGTTTTGGCTCTTATATTTAGATCTTTGATCCATCTTTAGTTGATTTTTGTATAAGGTGTGAGATGGTATTCTTCTCTCATTCTTTTGGATATGGATATCCAGTTCTCCAAGCACCACTTGTTAAAGAGGCCATTCTCTCCCAACTGAGTGGGCTTCATGGCCTTGTCAAATATCAGATAACTGTATATGCGAGGATCTATATCAGAACTCTCAATTCGGTTGCAATAATCAGTAGGTCTATCCTTGTGCCCATACCACGCAGTTTTGATCACTGTAGCTTTGCAGTATGTTTTAAAGTCAGGTAGTGTGATACCTCCAACTTCATTTTTCTTTTTCAATACGTCTTTGGCAATTCGGGGCCTCTTGCCTCTCCAAATATATTTTGTGGTTAGTTTTTCCAGTTCCTTAAAAAATACAGTATTGATTTTTATTGGGATTGCATTAAATCTGTAGATTAATTTGGGTAGGATAGACATCTTGATGATGTTTAGTCTTCCTATCCATGAACAAGGAATATTTTTCCATTTATTTAATTCTTCTTTGATTTCCTTTAACAGTGTTGTGTAGTTTTCTGTGTATAAGTCCTTTGCATCTTTAGTTAAATTTATTCTTAGGTATTTGATTCTTTTAGTTACTATTGTAAATAGTATTTTTTCCTCTGATTTCCTCCTCAGTTTGCTCATTATTGGTGTATAGAAATTCTACTGATTTTTGAACATTGATCTTATAGCCTGCAACATTACAGAACTCCTTTATAAGTTCTAGAAGCCTTGTAGATTTCTCAGGGCTTTCTATGTATAGGATCATGTCATTTGCAAATAATGAAATTTTCACTTCTTCTTTTCCAATCTGGATGCCTTTTATGTCCTTTTCTTGCCTCAGTGCTCATGCGAGTACTTCTAAGACAATGTTAATTAGGAGTGGTGATAGTGAGCATCCTTGTCTAGCTCCCGATCTCAGAGGGAAGGCTTTTAGGATTTCACCATTGAAAATGATGTTAGCTTTGGGTTTTTCATATATACCCTTTATCATATTCAGAAAGTTTCCATCTATTCCTACCTTTTGTAGTGTTTTTATGAGGAAAGAGTGCTGTATTTTGTCGAATGCTTTTTCTGCATCTATAAAGATGATCATGTGATTTTTTTCTTTCAGTCTGTTTCTATGGTGTATTACATTGATTGAATTTCTTACATTGAACCATCCTTGCATACCCGGCATGAAACCCACTTGGTCATGGTGTATAATCCTTTTGATATGTTGTTGAATGTGATTAGCAAGTATTTTGTTGAGGATTTTAGCATCTAGGTTCATTAGAGAAATCATTCTGTAATTTTCCTTTCTTGTGGTGTCTTTATTTGGTTTTGGTATTAGGATAATGTTGGCATCATAGAATGAGTTAGGCAATATTCCTTCTACTTCTATTTTTTGGGAAGAGCTTAAGTAGAATTGGTGTTAGCTCTTTCTGGAATGTTTGGTAGAATTCAGCTGTGAAGCCATCTGGTCCTGGGCTCTTCTTAGTTGGGAGGTTTTCGATGACTGAGTTTATCTCTTTACTTATAATTGGACTGTTGAGTTCATCTATTTCTTCTTTCATCAATGTAGGCTGTTTGTGGGTTTCTAGAAACTTGTCCATTTCCTCTAAATTATCATTCTTGTTGGCATATAAGTTTTCAATACTCTTTATTTATGTGGGGTCCGTAGTGATATCCCCTTGCTCATTCCTTATTTTATGTATGTGCATCTGTTCTCTCTTTTTCTTTGTTAGTCTGGCTAAGGGTTTGTCAATTTTATTGATATTCTTGAAGAACCAGCTTTTGGTTTTGTTTATTGTTTCCAGTGCTTTCTTATTCTCTATTTCATTCAGTTCTGCTCTAATCCTTGTTATTTCCTTCTTTCTACTTCCTTTAGGTTTAGTTTGTTGTTGTTTTTCCAATTCCTCCAAGTGTGCAGTTTGGTCTTCAATTTTAGCTCTTTCTTCTTTTTTAATATATGTATTTATGGCTATGAACTTCCCTCTCAGGACCGCTTTCGCTGCATGCCATAGGTTTTGATATGGTGTGTTGTCTTTTTCATTAGTTGCAAGGTAGTTACTGATTTCTTTTGAGATTTCCTCTTTGACCCACTGTTTGTCTAAGAGTGTGTTGTTTAACTTCCATATCCTTGTGCCTAACCTGTTTCTCTGGCCCTTAGTGATTTCCAAATTCATTCCGTTTTGGTCAGAGAAATTACTTTGTATAATCTCAATCTTTCTGAATTCATTGAGAGTTGTTCTGTGGCCTAGCATGTGGTCTATTTTGGAGTATGTTCCATGTGCACTTGAGAAGAATGTAAATCCCGCTGTATTTGGGTGTAGTGCTCTGTATATGTCTATTAAGTCCAGGTCTTCTAATATATAGTTGAGTGCCTTAGTTTCTTTACTGATTCTCTGTCTAGATGTTCTGTCTATTGATGATAGTGGTGTGTTGAAGTCCCCTGCTATAATTGTAGAGGCATTTATTTCTCCTCTTAGTTTTTCCAGAGTTTGCCGCACATATTTTGAGGCACCTCGATTAGGTGCGTAAATGTTGATGATTGTTCTCACTTCTTGAGAGATTACTCCTTTTACTTATATGTATTGTCCATCTTTGTCTCCTACTATAGTTTTGCATTTAAAGTCTATTTTGTCTGATATTAGAATAGCTACTCCTGCCATTTTTTTGGCTATTGTTAGCTTGTAAAATTGTTTTCGAGCCATTCACTTTCAGCCTCCTTGAATCCCTGGGTCGAGGGTGGGTTTCTTGTAGACAGCATAGAGATGGATCATATTTTCTTATCCATTCTACCAATCTGTGTCTTTTGATTGGTGAATTTAATCCATTAACATTCAGTGTTATTACTCGTAACTAATTTCTTACTTCAGCCATTTTTTCTTTGGGTTAATGTATGTCATATGTTGTTTTGTTTCTCTTTTGGTCTTTTCAGTTGTTTTTAAACTCTCCTCCAACTCTCTCTCCCTTGTTTTTTCCTTTCAACTTGTAGAGATTCCTTTAGTATTTCTTGAAGTGCTGGTTTCTTTTTGACATACTCTCTTAATTTCTGTTTATCTGTGAATATTTTGAACTCTCCATCATTTTTGAGTGCCAGTTTTGCTGGATAGAGAATTTGCGGCTCGAAGTTTTTTTCTTTTAATATTTTGACCCTGTCATACCACTGTCTTCTTGCTTCCATGGTTTCAGATGAGAAATCAGCACTTAATCTTATTGTGCTTCCCTTGTATGTTATGGTTCTCTATTCTCTTGCTGCCTTGAGTATTTTCTCTTTGTCTTGAGCATTGGACATTTTGACAAGTATATGTCTTGGAGTTTGCCTGTTGAGATTTATACTATTTGGGGTGTGCTGTGCTTCTTGGATCTGCACATCCATCTCTCTCAATAGGGTTGGGAAGTTTTCAGCCATTATTTCCTTCAACACTCCTTCTGTTCCCTTTCCCTTCTCTTCTCCTTTTGGGATGCCCATAATGCGTATGTTGTTGCATTTTGTATTATCAGTTAATTCCCTTAGTCCATGCTGGATTTTTTTCTATCTTTTTGTCTATCTGTTCTACTATCTCTTTGATTTCAGCTGTATTGTCTTCCATATCACTAATTCTTTCCTCTACCTGTTCAAATCTGCTGTTATGTGAATCCAGCGTCTTTTTGATTTCTTTAATTGTGCTATTGTTCACCATCATATCCATTACCTTTTTAGGCATGTTTGCAATTTCTTCAGTATGTTCTCCCAGTGTCTTCTTTATATCCTTATTCTCTTCCTTCACTTCTTTAAGTTGGTCTATGATATTTGTTTGGATAGCTTTGATTAGTTGTTCTATGTTCTGCATCGCTTCCTGGTTTTTATTTTGTTCATTGGACTGGTCTATGTTTTCCTGTTTCTCAGAGTCATTTGTATTTTTTTGTTGCCCTCTGGTCATCATATTATCTTGATGGGTTTGTTAAGTTGATTAGCTTTTCTCTATGCTCTAGAGTTTTATTTAGCTGATGGTTCTGCATGTGAGTTAAGTTTTCTCTTTGGCACTTTTTCTTCTTATTTTATTTCCTTGCTTCTTTTTATGTTCCCTTGAAGGCAAAAGACTAGGGCCAGAGGAATCAAAAGATGTAAGGAAGGCAGAAGGATAATAGTAATATTGATAAAAGTTAGAAGAGGGGCCAAATGAGACTTAATGAGATGAATATTTAACTTGTGTAGGCAGTGTAGAGTAATAGGAAAAAAATGGAGTTCCTACTATGGACTGGGAAAACAAATGGAGGAATATATATACAGTGATTTAGAAGGCTAGTATTATGAAGAGGGAGGGAAATAGTAAAGAAAGGGCTGAAAGGAGAAAGTTAATACTAATTAAAAATAGATGGAATAGAAATTGACACCCTTAAGTTGTGGGCCTATGAAAAAATGTTGTATCTAAGAGCCACAACAGAAAGCAGAAGGCAGAAAGATGAAGGAAGGATAAGCAATAGTTTGGAATACAGAATCAATATAGACAACGAGTGGGAAATTACTGAAGAAGAAGCACAGCAAAGAAGCGACAAGCTAGCAGCACCTAATTTTAAAAAATGAAAGAAAAAAGAAAGGGGGGTGGAAAGAGGAAAGAAAAGCAAGAGACCAGAAATAAACAGAGAAAAACAAAAGATCCACACAGGCAAGCAGTCAAACAGAGCTAAGGAGGGTCAATGATTCCCCTAGGGTCCACGTGGATCCTCTCTGCCTGCTTGTGTTTATCAATCAATTTCTCCACAGGGTTCTATAATCAGGTCCTGAAACAGCTTTTAGTTATTAAAGTAAATTAAAAAGAATTTATTTTTCATTTATTGAAGTGAACTTCTTAATTTTTTTTTTTTTTTTTTTTAGCGAAATACAGGACCCAAAATAATTCCTCCTCTAGACCAACCCCCTTACGGAAGGGACCTTAGCTGGGCTCGTGGAAATTAATCAAACACGCCCCACTTCCTGGACTCCCCAGTGTAGCTGTAGCTCTGATGTTAGTCAGTGCAGAGTGCTAAAGACGGCCAACTCCACCCCTCTGGAGCTGAGCACCAGTGTCACCGGGTTGCTGTGTAAATCAGGTTGACTCTGCAGATTCTCCTCTCCTCTCAGCCTGATACTGCTTCAGGTCAGCTTATCTGCTCCCCAAAGCTACGGGGCGGTCCAGGCAGCCAGATCGATGTCAAAAAATAAATATAAAAAATTCCCTTCCCTGTCCTCCAACAAAACACTCCCTCTTTTGGAGAGTGTCCCCTCTTCCTGGCTCCACTGCGGCCCGGGGCTTATCCTTGGGCAGCTCGGTAAATCAACTCCCTCCCGGAACAGAATCCCCCCTCCCCTCCACCAGGTGCCGATTTGCTCCAGCTGTTCTGTTCACACAAGGTCCAAGGGGCTCCAGGCAACCAGATCCCCAGAAAATAAAACTTTCCCGGCCCGCTCGTGGCTCCAACTGACAGTTTTTTTATTATTATTATTATTATTATTATTATTATTATTATTATATTTTTTCCTCCCTAACCGCGGAGCACAGCACAGCACAGAACAGCACAGACCCCCGGGCAGGACCTCGTCCACAATCCGCCTTGCTCTGGGAGCTTGCAGTGTGTGCCTTCCTACACTAACGCCATCTTGGCCCCCTCCCTCTAAATAGTTTGCTTTTATAAGCATTGTCCCTACTTGGCTTCCATGATAGAAAGCATACTTTTTTGTTGTTCTTTTGTCTACTTTACTAGCTTCTCCACCACCTTTATCCAGATTCTAAATGTTGCAGTTTCCCATGGAACGGCTTTTTTTTCTTATGAGGTCCAGTATATCAAAACAATGTAGCAACTAAGCCCCAAGATATCATCTGTCTTCTTTAATCCTGCAACCCCAGCTTCTAGGGGGAGCACAGAGTGAGTACTTTATAAACATGTTCTTAATAAAAGAATACTTTCCACAGAAAATAGGTATTTTGGAGTTTTGTCTTGATTGTAGAGAAGGCTCTCTATTTAGGACTTTTACCCTGGCCAATGTACTAAGAATTTCAGCATTTATTTACTCTAACATCAAACACATCCTGACAAGGTTGTACCCCACTCAACCTCTGCCACTTTTTAGACAAAAGTCTTTGCTAGGAGGACAAGCGCACCATCTTTACTGAGGAGGACTGGACACTGGCTGAGCACTGCTCTGTGTCGCACTGGGGGACCACTTGGCCACTGCTCAGCTGGCACAGAAGGGCCTGCAGATCCTCTGTGTGTCATTGACGGTGTTGTTAGAAGTTACACATCAGAATGAATGGTTGCAAAGCACAGCTCAGAAATTTACAGGGTCTGCCTGGAAATTAGACAGGCTCCCAGCCAATTTATCATGGCCTTTCTTGCTCTTGCTTCAAGGCAGAGGGGATCATAAATACTGGGGATGAAAGTGAATCTGCAGTTTGAGCATTTTAATTCAGAGCAAGCAAAACTGTGGACCTCACAGGGGCTATCGTCTCCTGATGAATTCTTTGATCGTCACCTGCCATCTTTCTGGAAGCTGGTGGAAATATAAGAGTGTGGAGGCCCTGTGCTGAGGGGTACAGATCCAAGGAGGGGCTTGCTCACAGATTTCAGGTTTACAAAAGCCCTAAAGGAAGCTCTTCCTGATTAACCTGCCTAGCCCAAGTAATGAAAGTGTCCAGGATATTTGGCTTTCTGCCTCACCTGACCCACTGTCCTTTATTCTACTGCATCTTTATTGTAGTGTGGCATGCTTACTCTGACATCGGATCTAGTTTCTCTTGTTTTATTTTAGGTGTAGTTTTTAAGGAACACCAAGGAACAGCTTAAACTGTCTTCCTGGGGAAGAAGATGGAAAGCACATACTTTTAAAGTCGTCTTTTTATCTTTTATCTTTTTTTCCTTTATTCCATTCGGTAACCAGATAATTTAACTCTCCCATTTTGCAGATAGTTTTGGGGTGACAGAGTTCAAAGATAAATCCATTATGGTCCATGGGCCCATAGTTTAGTTAGACTAGCATTTCCGGGGACATATACACACAATCCCATAATACTGCAATAGAACAGAGCTATACACAGGGGTCTATGGAAGGTCAGAGGTGCAAACCACTGGCCACCAAGCCCTGGAAAGCCAGGGGAGGTGGCTTTGTGTTGATACAGCTGAATTTAGGAGGCTGCTTTGACATAGGGACTAACTGACATAGCCAATGTTATGCTGCAAAATGTAAAAATGCTTTAAAATATTACCAAACAGTAGTCACAATAGATATCCCTAAACCTTGTCTTTTCCTTGAGCCTATCCATGACCACATCCCCAAATTCCACTCTCAGTGGTGGGTGTGGCAAGGATATAGGGTGCAGTCTGAGGATGGGTTGCCTCCCAGGGATAAAGTGAAGATTTATGCATTGTAAGTTATTATGCATATATTTTTTAACATTGTCGATATATAGTATATAAATTTATATACTTTAACGTTCTCCCATTTAAAGTGTAAGTATATTAGGGTTTTAGTACATTTATAGAGATATGCTACCATCACCATAATCTAAGTCCATAGCATTTTCATCTCCCCAAAAGGAAACTTCACACCCATTAGCAGTAACGCCTTCCCACTGCCCCCTCCAGCCCTAGACAACCACTAATCTACTTTCTGCACTATAGGATTTTGTTTTTGTCTCATTTACCAGTACTTTATTCCCTTTCTTTGCCAAATAATATTCCATTGAATGGATATGCCATAGTTATTTTTCCATACCTCAGTTGATGGATATTTGGTGGTTTCTACTTTTTGGTTATTATGAGCATTCATGTACAAATTGTGTGCAGACATCCATTTCTGTATCTCCAAGTGTGGAATTCTGGAGGTAACTCTTTTTAACATTTTGAGGAAATGAAGTTATATTTTTAATACTGAAAGTGTATTGGTTTTTGCTCCTGGAGCTTATTGAAAAGTCCATGTGAGGCAGTCAAGCAAAAACATTATTTACTCATTGAATTGGGTTATAAATTGGAAATTGAATTGTGTCCAAAAATGAATAGGAATCATGCCTTTCAAAGGATAAATAAGACATGGTGCTACCCACAGGCAGCTCTCAATTTAGACCATAGCATTAAAGGGTTTTAGGAATCTGGGGAGGGCAGGCAGAGAGGACAGGAAAAATATCTTGGGGAGGTGAAATATTGTCAATGGTGAGAAACTGTCTCTTGGGGAAAGGGGCAGGAGTGAGGCATGCACTGTAAAGCAAGAGACCATGTTATGCCAAGACTAAGTGGGGGCAAAGTAAAGCTTATTCCAGAAAACCAGAGAACTCAAGGTAAACGGAGGCCCCTTTCAGAGCTGGGAGGAGGTGACAGCAGGTGAGCTTGAATAACCTCAGGATTTAAGCCTGCTTCAAGGAAACTGTTTTCCATCTATTTTATTTTATCCTTGAAAGGAATAAAAAGGGAAACAACTATGAAATGCTCTGGAAAATGGAACTGGAGGTGGAAAAGTATCATTATTAAAGCATTAATGGAGAAAGCAGTTTCTTGGATTCAATACAAACTATCTCATGTTAAAATTTTTCTTTTTGTCTTAAAAGACATAAATGTCTACTGTAGAAAATTTGGAAAATACTGAAGAGTGTAAAATAAATAGTAACCTTACAACCAAGAAACAACCAATTCAAATATTTATAATCTACTTGAATCCATTTCCATATTTATAGCAGCTTATATAGTTGGAACTTTAAATGTAGTAATATTTA
Source organism: Tolypeutes matacus (assembly GCA_026826555.1). Taxonomy (NCBI): domain Eukaryota; kingdom Metazoa; phylum Chordata; class Mammalia; order Cingulata; family Chlamyphoridae; genus Tolypeutes; species Tolypeutes matacus. The sequence continues at coordinate 2,190,325 of JAKSZT010054382.1, read as the reverse complement.
TAAAATAGGGATAAATGTATACAGGTAGTTTTAGTTGTTTTTTTTACAGTTAATGATATATTATCACCATTTTTTATTATTTTACATACTTTACAAGAACATGAACTTTAAGATAACATAGAATATCATCATAAGGGTAAGCTATAAGTGATTTATCAAATCTCTTACATTATGATAATGTAAGAGATTTGGCATTATATACTTTAATTATATTTTAAGGCAATATAATTCATAAATGTCTTGATATCAGAAACAGCTTTTGACACAGATAATTGCTCATTAAAATAATTTCCAAATGAATTAACTGAAATAAGTATAAAAAAGAAACTTTTTTTTTTAATTGATTTATTTTTTATTGTGGGTAAAAATCAAAATTTTCACAATACATACCAACATTTGCAAAATGATATATAAATATATGTGCATATATGTGCATTTGATTACAAAAATGTTATTTATATATATATATATAAATATATTTTAAGAGGTGCTTAGATTACCCAAAATATTACACGGAACCCACTGGGATTCCCATGTTGCCTACCTCCCACACCTCCCACCACATCCCACACAAACATCTCCCACAAGTGTGGCCCACCACCCTCAATGGACTTACACATCCTGGGGCCTTGCCACCAACCATAGACCACAGTTCACATCGTAGACCACACTCTCTCCCACACAGTTCTGAGTGGTGTGTGCTGACTTAAAATGGCCTACATCCATTGCCACAACGGTACTCAGGACAACCTCCAAATCCCAAAGAAGCCCCTGTATTTCAACTGCTCGTCCCCTCCCTGCCCCAAAAGTGTCAAGTGGCCACTGGCTCCACCTCATTGTTATAATTTCTTCCATTGCTAGAATCACCATATGTGAACATCAGAATACCATCAAGTCCACTCTAGTCCATAGTTCTTCCCCTAATCCTGAGGGGACTGAGATGGTGATGTCCACTCCACCTCCAAGTGAGAGAGGGCTTATATCCCATGGATATGATGGGTGGGATGATCCTGCCTGCAGATGCAGGCCCTCTCCATTCCCTGGGATGGCCATTGCCCATCGTTGTCTCCTCGCCAGGTGACTTGGATGAGTCCATTGAGCGGTAGGGTAGGAGTTGCAGCTCCACCGAGATTCCACGCACACCTGGCACATAGGTAGGCCAGAGGCTCCAGTCCCTGGAAGTATACCTAAAAACTTCAGCATCACATATAGGGTTTGAATAGAAGGGACTGATGAACCATGTGCAGGGAGGACTTATTTGAGTCCAATTCTGTCACTCTCAGGAGCACAGATTCCAAAATAGAGCCCACTGATAAGGCGTCAGTCTCTGGGTCTATCCCCACTTATATAGGACCTGGGTGTCTCCAGAGCTCTCAGGAGCCCCTCTGTATGGGGTGATAGGCACTTAGATGTTCTATGAGCTCCTACTAGGTGTGCGTAAGAGTTACCTCTGGGATGACCTCCCGGCTCTCTTTGAAGTCTCTTAGCCACTTGAACTCATTTGTCTTTGCCTTTTCCCCTTTTATTCAAGGTCTTTTTCCAGTTGTGTTGCCAGTTGGCACTTGGTATTAATCCCTCGTTGCCAGGGAGGCTCATCCCCGGGAGTCATGTCCCATGTTGAGGGGAAGGTAATGCAATCATATGTTGAGTTTGGCTAGAGAGAGGCCACATTTGAGCAACAAGGAGGCTCTCAGGTGGCAACCCTTAGGCACCCCACAACTGCAGGCTAAGTCTCAGTTACAAAAGCAAAGGCTCACAAGGGTAGTCATCAATAAAAAGAACACATCAGTGGGTCATCTTCTTTTGACAGACATTGTCCCTGCACTCAGAGGACTATTGCTGCTTCCTTGAAGACTGTGGCAGAGCTCTCCAGGCTAGGAATTCAGATTCCCTCATTTATTGTGTGATTGTCCACCCATCGTGACCATGTCACATCTTTTGATCTTTTGAACGATTTTGTATATCTTTCATGTATATTCGGATGAACTAATTCCCATGAAACCCCACCCCCAGACACCCCCTACCAATAATCCCCTGCAGTACCCTTTGTAACCCTTCTGTGATCCAAATCTTCCATGAACATGTGGTCCATAAAATAATCAAATACACATACTAGGAAAAAGAAACAACTATGATAAGCTTACATGCAAGAGACAAACATAAGGAAACTCAGGGGAAAAAAATATAGAGAAGGAAAAAAACCAAATAATCAAACAAAAAACAAAACAAAATAAAATATAATTAGCGGATTGGGACATTCAAAAAATGGGCAAAAAAGCAAAGGAAATGCCTTTAAAATATATATATATTCATTTTTTTTCCTTTCTCTTTTCTTTTCTTTCCTTCCTTTCATCACTGTGTTATCGGATGTCTGGTGTGCCGTGACACCTTCCCCCTCTCAATCTCCATTGTCTCCCAATTTTTCATTTAATTTTCAAAGAAGTTTTAGGTCACAGCAAAGTCACACACAGAGTGCCGGAGACTCCCAGATACGAAGCCACCCCCCGTTCCCCACCCCATATTAATCCCCCCCACTTTTTTTGGATGTTAGCATTGTTATAACTGTTATACAGATAGCAAAATATAGCAACTAAACATTGTCAATGATTTACAGTATAGTTTACAATTTAGATGATACAGTTTAATAATTTTGTTGATATTTACCATGTCTTGTGTCCATTACTGTAAGGTAATGAAAAACCTTCCCCATGACCACCAAACACCCCATTAGATCTTGACTGTTCCCTTCCCCCAGCCCCCCAGGGCCCATGATACCACCCTCTCCCGACCCATGGAATGTCAAGATTCGCAGTTACATGCCCTGGGGATTTGAACCTGCCCTTCCTAATCCACCCACCCGCCAGTGCTGCACCACCAAACCCAGGAACACCACCACTCATCTTTTAAAAGATGGGAAGGGGGATTGTAGGAACATGGTGTTGGATTAGGCAGACAAGGCTCAGCTCTCTCACAAAAACAACAGAGAAAGAGCCAAAAGCTGCCCAAAGGACCTTCTCTAGGGGTCTGCAGACCAGGACAGTGCTTCACAACTCCCAGGAGGGACAGAGAGACAATGAACCTGAAACAACAAACTGAGTTAATAAACCTCACAGCCACAGGGAAGGGCTCCCCTCCCCCACTCGGACATATTAAGTGGGAGTAAAACCCCTGGTGCATTGCAGCTGTCTGAGAGGGGAGGAGACTCTTCCTCCCTGTCAGCGGTTACAAGATACAAGGGAAAAGGGAGGGGGGCCAGGGGGCTTTTCTTCAGTGAATTCAGCCAGCAGAGTCCACTTTGAATTTTGGCTATGGCCAGACCAAAACAAAGGAGATCTGAGATACAAACCTCAGTGGAAAGGTGTGTCAACAAACGCCATCTGCTGGCCAGCATGGAAATTGCATGGAAAACAACTGCAATTGGGTCTCTGTTCCCTAATTTCTGGGAGAAAATCTGCACCCCATTAGTGAGTCCCCGGCATGATTTTTATGACTTAAGCTGGGCAATTTTAAAAACTTAGGATAAGTTGAACCAAATATCAAAGAAGAGCTGTGGAAAAATAATAAAAATAGGCAAAAGAGAGAAATTGTCCATCAGAGAAAATCCATCAACATATTCAGATGCTTAGACATCAGGAAAAAATTATAAGCCACACTAGGAAAAAGGAAGAGATGGCCCACCCAAAGGAACAAACCAAAAGTCCTGAGGAGATACAGGACTTAAGACAATCAATGATAATCACACAACTCTCCTAAATCAGTTTAAAGAATTGAAAGGAAACATGACTAAAGAGATAAAGGATATTAAGAAGACACTGGGAGAGCATAAAGAACAATTTGAAAGTCTGCAAAGAATATTAACAGATCTTGTGGGAATGAAAGACATGATGGATGAGATTAAAATACACCAGAGGGAAGTGGATGTGCCTCAGGTGACTGGGCTCTCACCTACCATATGGGAAGTCACTGGTTTGGATCCTGGTGTCTCCTAAAGAAGACAGTGAAATGGCACAATGGACAGACACGGCAAGCTGAAAAAACAATTGACATGAGAAGAAAAAACATAATGAGACACAACAAAGCAGGGAACAGAAGTCCCCAGTGCCTCCTAAAGAAGACAACAAGCTGATGCATCAGGCAGGCGTAGTGAGCTGATGCAATAAGATGACTCAACAAGAGATGGGGGGAGGAAAAACATAATGAAAGACACAACAAATAAGGAAACCAAGGTGACTCAAGTGATTAGCACCTCCCTCCCATATCAGAAGTCCCGGGTTTGGCTCCTGGTGCCTACTAAAGAAACAAGGAAGATGAACAAACACAGCAAGTGAAAAACAACAAGGGGGGTGGGGAGAAATAAATAAAATAAAATAAATCTTTAAAAAGATATACATTAGAGGCACGTAAGAGCAGATCTGAATTGCTCGAAGACAGAATTAGTGATTTCAAAGACAGAACATCTGAACTGGAAAAACAGGAGAACAAAAAGAGAATAGAATGGAAAAAAATGGAACACGTTCTCAGGGAATTGCATGACAATGCAAAATGCAAAAGCATATACATTCTCAGTGTCCCAGAAGGAGAAGAAAATGGATAAGAGGCAATAAGAATATTTGAGGAAATAATGACTGAAAACTTCCCTACCCTTATGAAAGACATAAATATCAATATTGAAGAAGGACAATTCCCCCCAAACAGAATAAATCTGAATAGACCTACCTTGAGACACCTACTAATCAGAATGGCAAATATCAGAGATAAAGAGAAGATTCTGAAAGCAACAAGAGAAAAGCAAAGCATCACATACAAGGGAACCTTGAATATGACTTCTCATCAGAAACCACGGAGAAGAGAAGAAAGTGATATGATGTATTTAAGGTACTCAAAGAGAAAAACCTGCCAGCCAAGAATTCTGTATCCAGAAAAGCTGCCTTGAAAAATGAAAGGGAGATTAAATTCTTCACAGACAAACAAAAATTGATAAAATATGTTACCAAAAGACCCGATTTACAAGAGATACTAAAGAGAGTGCTGCTGAGTGAATGGAGAAAAACAAGGGCAAGAGCGTTGGAGAAGAGAGTAGAAGTGACGATTATTAGAAAAGGTAAATTAAAGGATAAAAAGATAGCCAAAAATACAATATGAAAACAGAAAGCAAAGGTCAAAATGGATGAAGTAAGTAATGCCATTACAGTAATAACATTCAATGTTTATGGTCTTGAACTCCCCAGTCAAAAGACATAGACTGGTTCAATGAATTAAAAAAAACATGAGCCATCTATATATTGTCTACAAAAGACTCACCTCAGACTTCAGGACACATCCAGGTTAAAAGTGAAAGGTTGGAAAAAGATATTTCATGCAAAGAGTAGCCAAAAAAGAGCTGGAATAGTGATATTAATATCGAAAAAATAGATTTTAAATGCATAAGTTTTAAGGGATAAAGAAGGTCATTATATATTAATAAAAAGGGAACATCAGCAAGAAGAAATAACTATTTTAAATATTTATGCACCTAACCTCAGTGCCCCAAGGTACATGAGACACACATTGGCAAAGCTGAAGGGAGAAATAGATGTCTCTACAATGATAGTTGGAGACTTTAATACTCCACTCTCAGTATTGGATAGAACATCTGAACAGAGGATAAATAAAGAAACAGAGAGCTTGATTAATATGATAAATGAACTAGACCTAACAGACATTTATAGAGCATGTTCTTCCCAAAAGAATAAGACATACATTCTTTTCAATTGCCTATGGATCCTTCTCCAAGATAGACCATATGTTGGGTCACTAGACAAGTCTCAATAAATTTAAAAAGATTGAAATTAAACAAAACACTTTCTCTGATCATAACTGAAAGAACTGGAAATCAATAATGGATGGAAAAAGGGAAAATTCAAAAATATATGAAGATTAAACAACACACTTTTAAATAATCCGTGGGGTCCAAAAGAAAATTGCAAGACAATTCAGCAAATATCTTGAGATGAATGTAAATGAGAACACAACATATCAAAACCCATGGGACACTGCAAAGACAGTGTTGAGAGGGAAATTTGTAGCCCTCAATGCTTACATATAAAAAGAAGAAAGAGCTAAAATTGAAGGCCTAACTGCACACCTGGGGGAACTAAAAAAAGAACAGTAAACTAATTCCAAACCAAGCTGAAGGAAAGAAATAGTATAGGTCAGAGCAGAAATAAATGAAATAGAGAACAAAAAATAATAAAGAGAATCAATAAAACCAAAAGTTGGTTCTTTGAGAAGACCAACAAAATTGACAAACCATTAGCTAAAATGAAAAAGAAAAAAAGAGAGAAGATGCAAATAAATAAAATCAGAAATGAGAGGGGGACATTACCACTGACCCTGCAGAAGTAAGAGAGATCATAAGAGGATACGATGAACAACTATATGCCAAAAACCTAGAAAATGTAGACGAGATGTTCAAATTCCTAGAAACACACAAACCACCTACATCAGAAGAAAACCTTCTACACCTAGAAGAAATAGAAACCTCAACAAACCAATCACAAGTGAAGTGATTGAAACAGTCAAAAACCTCCCAAAGATTAAAAGCCCAGGACCAGATGGCTTCACAGGTGAATTCTACCAATCATTTAATAATGAACTAATATTGATCTTGTTCAAGCTCTTCCAAAAAATTGAACAGGAAAAAATGCTACAAAACTCATTCTCTGGAGCCAACATCACCCTAATACCAAAACCAGCTAAAGACACTACAAGAAAAGAAACTTACAGACCAGTATCTCTAATGAATATAGATGCAAAAATCCTCAACAAAATATTTGCAAACAGAATCCAAAAGCATATTAAAAGAATTATATACCACAATCAAGTGGATTTTATCCCAGTATGCAAGAGTGGTTTAACACAAGAATATCAATTAGCATAATAAATCAAATTGAGAAATTGAAGAAGAAAAATCACATGATACTCTCGATTGATGCAGAAAAGGCATTTGACAAAATACAGCACCCTTCCTTGGTAAAAACACTCCAAAAGATAGGAACAGAAGGAAAGTTTCTCAATATGGTAAAGTGCATGTATGAAAAACCTACAGCTAGCATTGTACTCAAGGGTGAAAGACTGAATGCTTCCCCGCTGAGATCAGGAACAAGCCAAGGATGTCCACTGTCACCATTATTATTCAATATTGTGCTAGAAGTTCTAGCTACAGCAATTAGGCTAGACAAAGAAATAAAAGGCACCCAAATAGAAAAGGAAGAAGTAAAATTTTCACTATTCGCTGATGACATGATCCTGTATAACCAAGTACATAAATGACCTGTATTCAGAAAACTACAAAACATTGCTAAAAGAAACCGAAGAAGACTTAAGTAAATAGAAGGACAGTCCACGTTCATAAATTGGAAGACTAAATATCGTTAAGATGTCAATTCTACCCAAACTAATTTACAGATTCAATGCAATCCCAATAAAAATTCCAACAGCCTTTTTTGCAGAAATAAAAAAGCCAGTAATCAAATTTATTTGGAAGGGTAAGAGGCCCTGAATAGCCAAAAAAAATGTCTTAAAAAAGAAGAACAAAGTTGGAGGACTCTCACTTCCAGACTTTAAAACATATTACTTAGCTACAGTGGTAAAAATAGCATGGTACTGGCATAAGGACAGACAGATTGACCAATGGAACCAAATTGAGAACTCAGAAGTTGACTCTCACATCTATAGTCAAGTGATTTTTGACAAGGCTGTCAAGCCCACTCAGCTGGGCAAGAACAGTCTATTCAGAAAATGGTGCTGGGAGAACTGGATAGCCATATCCAAAAGAAAGAAAAAGGACCCCTATCTCACACCTTATACAAAAATTAACTCAAAATGGATCAAGTACCTAAATATAAAAACAACCACCATAAAACTCCTAGAAGAAAATGTAGGAAAACATCTTCAAGATCTTGTGGTAGGCAGTAGTCTCTTAAACCTTACACCCAAACCATGAACAACAAAGGAAAAAATAGATAAATGGGACCTCCTGAAAATTCAGCACTTTTGTTGAAAGGGTGAAAAGGCACCCGACTCAATGGGAGAAAGTATTTGGCAATCACATATCTGATAAGGATTTAATATCCATGATATATAAGGAGATCATACAACTAACAATTAATTAAAAGTCAAACTTACCAATGAAAAAATGGGCAAAAGACTTGAGAAGACAACTGTCCAAAGAAGAAATACAAATGGTGAAGAAACACATGAAAAAATATTCAACATCACTAGCGATTAGGGAAAAGTTGTGAAACATGACCACATGGATGACCTTGGAGGACATTATGTTGAGTGAAGCAAGCCAGACACAAAAAGACAAATACTGTATGATTGCCTTATTATGAACTAAACATATTATGTAAAATATAAATACATTATGTGAAATATGAATATGGATAAATTTGAATATATTAGACCATTTTTCTTTGAAGCTGAACAAATGGTAGGTTAATACTACAAAATGTTAATATCAGACAAAAAAAATTATACTAAGTGAAGGACACGAGACACAAAGTACTACATATTGTATGATTCCATTTATATAAAATGTAAATATAAATCAATTTATACAGATGAAATTGGATTGGTGGTTATGTACGGCTGAGGAAGGAATGCTAAGGGGTGTGGAGTATTTGTTTTTGGAGTAATGAAATTGTTCTAAAATTTTTGAGATGTTGAATGTATAACATTGTGATTATACTAAAAGCTATTGATTATATGCTTTGGATAGATCTTATGGTATGTGAAATATCTCCATAAAAGTGCTTAACAAACAATTAAATAATTGTGCAAGAATAGCCAGAAATATCAGCTATGTACAGCTGGGGAAAAAGAGTTTGAGAGGTGAGGAATTTTCTTGTTTACTTGTTCATGTTTTTTGTTTATTATTATTGAAATAATGAAAATGCTTTAATAATGATTGAAGTGATGAACACACAACTATGTGATTATGCCAAATACCAATGCTTGTCTGCTTTGGGTAAATTGTATGCTTTATTACTGTGTGTCAATAAAATCGATTTGTTTTTTAAAAAAAAAGATGGGAAGAAAATATTTTATATATTTTTCTAGACTTTTAAAGAAAAAGACTTTCTAGGAATACCTAGAAACAGCATCCCAAAGACAACAGAGGATGGCTTTGGTTGCATTAAATTTTTTAACAACAAAACATCCTGAAAAAAATTTAAAAACAAAGGAAAATCAGGAAAAATATTTACAAATATTTTTGTAAATATTGATGTTTTGTAAATATGATGTTTTGACATCCTTAATGTAGAGAGAGGTAATGCATTTATTACCAGTAGTAGAAAACTCCTGGCATAGTAATAAAATGGGCACCAAACATGAAGAGTGCTCTCTCAAAGAAGAGATTCTTACACCTAATAAAATTGTAGAAATCTTTTCTTACTTATCGAAAAAAGCAGAGTTAAGAGAAATTGGGTTCATTCTTTGGCAAATCTACTGAGCACAGAGGTAAAACTCCCAAATCCTCAACCCAAGTAGGTGGAGCTGAAATGTGCATTTTCCGCATTCTCAGTGTGACTTCAGACAGGATGAGACTTTCCTGAAAGCAGCCTAGTATGTAGCACATCTTTAGAAGTTTTGTGCACTTTGATTCAGTCTAGGGAAGTTTCCAGCAACTGAGACAAAGGTTTATGTCAGACATGTTCACACCATACGGTAATATTTCCAATATCACAAAATAATTACAGCAAGGAATGATCAAGAAATCACAGAGTCTGCAGACAATGAAATATTGTTTTTCCATTAAAATAAAGAGCATTTGGGAATATGGGCTAATTCATACTATATAATAAGTGTGGAAAATTAGAGTAACTTCTTACAAGGTATGATATCAATTTTTAAAAATTATATAAACAAAAAAGACTAAAAGAAAACGTATTTATGACGTTAATATTGGTTTCCTGTACGTAGTAAGCTTCCGGGCCATTTTCCAAATTCTGTTTTTGAGGATCAGCTGTTTTTCAGCCTGGTAAAGTGAGAAGGGTACATGCTTTGGGGGTGAGTGCCCCGAGGAAATGCCCAGTCGAGAGCTTGGAGGATTCCTTTTTAAACGTTCTGGGGGTCTGAGCTGGCCGTGCAGGGTCAGTGTGGGGTGGCGTCCTTGCCCTGTGTCCATGCCCTGCTCAGTGGCCGTCCTGTCCTGGGCTGGATGTTGTCGGCTCACTCCTGCCTTGTATGGACAAGACCTGGAGACAGGGCTGCTCCCACGATGTAGTCGGATGTCTTTACTCCCTGCTCCAGGCCTAGAGTTGTGCCTGGTTCTTCTGTACTGTCCTGAATTTCCCTACAGCTCTGGGATCTCTGCTGGCTCTGAGTCGCCTTCGGATACACAGCACTCTGCTTCCAGAAGGTCTCCTGGGCGAGCTTCCCCACATCAAAGACTCAGTGTAAGTGGGAGCAGAGAGCCCCAGGGAGGCTGGTGGGCCTGGCAGGGGAGCAGGTGTGTAGGACTGTAGCTCTAAAGGGGAAATGGAGTATTAAAGGTTAAAGGGACAAGTGACAGTAATGGGAGTAGGAAGCCCCAGGGCCCTGCTGAGCCTTGCCACCTCTGCTGGCTGACTTGAAATAGGAGAATGGTAATTTCTGCCCGGACGCTCCAGTTCAATAGGCCCCTACCCTTGAACATCTGGGCATTTATGCAGACCATAACAAGGCCATCCATTCTCTTCTTCTGAGGCCCTTCCTACCAGGCAGGTGGCAGCTGAAGCCCCTGATGGCTTCATCTGGAAGTTTAGGATCCTGGGGAAACCCTCGAAGAAAAAACCAAGTCCATGCTACATAAATTGTAATGTGTGAATGGAATTCTTATTAGTAATTGAAATGATTTTAAGAAAACACTTACCTCGTTTATTCTATAGAGAGAGAACACTATTGGGCTGTATGGATGAGAAGATAAAATACGGTCCCTATACAGGAGGAACTAATTGTTTTCCTGGAAGATAATACGTATAGTAATGTAAACACTTGGCTGCTGTGGACCAGGCATGTATCTTTGTACACATGCTATTGACACTAGCAAGGCATGGGCATGCAACAGTTAAATTTGGAAGTCAAGAAAACTCAAATTAAGTCTGCTACTAGCAATCCATGTGAGTGGAGGGGAGGGGGTATACAAATCTTTCTGAACTTTAATCCTTATTAAATGATGTATTTGATTAAATGCATTAGAAGTATTAAATGTATTGGATGTATGAAATGATTAAACATTTGATCATTTAATACATCTAAAGGCAATACTTTGAGAGACATTTTGGTGTCTCAGAAGACAATTTTGAGCAAGAAAGAGATTACTGAACAACTCTGATGTGTCAGACAAAGTGCTAAGAATTTTTTATTTTGGGTGATAACCCTGCTGGCAGACTCTATTTCTGCATTAGAACAGATGTTTTTCAGATTGTAAATCTGCAGGTAAACATTAGTTTCCCACATTGGTTTTGAGGCCCTTAATGGCTGAATCCATGCCATAAATGTGTCTCTATCACCTGACTAAGGCTTGGTCCTCAGTGCGTAACTTGTGAAGGTCCCAGGGGCAGTAAGTGGCAGGCTGGGACTTGAGCCATCGTCTGCACAGCTTCTGGGCCAGAATGCCTGCGTTCCACTTGGCCAGGGGACCACCAGTCCTCACACCCTTGGCTTCCCCACTGAGGGCAAAGGCCACTGGCTCCCTGTAACCTGGCCGTGCACTGAGGCCCAGGACCCACCACTGGCCAGCTGAGTGGGATTTCTGAGGAAGCAGGGACAGGAGACAAGTAGAGGAAGGCCAAAGGGCTGAGCTTTTACAACTTCCCCAGGAAATAGGCCTCAGCTGACAGACCCTCAAGGAGGAGACTCCCGTGCCCTCAGCACGGTGTGCTCTGGTCCTGTGCCTGGAAGCAAGGCATTCTGCCGTGACTGACACAGCCAGGAAGGAAGACGCATGTGGTTTCACAACAATTCAGGGCACTCGTCCCCTGTAGGCTTGGGCTCTCTATAAATAAGGTGTTTGCCACACGTGAATTTTCTAATAGCCACATTTAAAACGTAAAAAAACAACAACTAAAAAATAAAAGCACAAGTGACATTCACTTTATGTTTTAATCATCTCAATATATCCAAAACACTAGCATTTCAACATGTAGGCAATAGAGAAATTACTAACGGGATACTGGTTTAGACTGCTGGGCTGCCAAAAGCGATATACCATAAAATGGGTTAGCCTTTACAAGGGGGGTTGCTTAGTTTACAAGCCTACAGTTTTGAGACCTCGAAAATGTCCAAATCAAGGCACCATCAAGGCGATGCTTCTTCCCAAAGACCAGCTACCGGTGATCCTGGGCTCCTCTGTTGCATGCCAAGGCACGTGGCGGCGTCTGCTGGGCTCTCCTTTCTCTTCCACGTTTCATTGCTTTCAGCTTTCGGCTTCCGGCTTTCTCTCTCTGTCTCTCTTTCCATATTCTCCCTGTTTATAAAGGATTCCAGTAAGAGGATTAAGATCCACCCTGGGCCACGCCTTACTGAAGTAACCTCATCACAAGGTCCCACCCACAGTAGGTCACACCCCAGGAATGGACCAGCTTTACAAACAGGATTTTCCAGGGCACATACAGTCTCAAACTACCACAAACACTTTACATTATTTTTTCCACACTAAGCCTTTGAAATCTGATGTGTATTTTGCTCTTACAGCACATCTCAGTTTGGCTTAGCCACATTTCAAGTGCTCACACATGCAAGTGGCTACTGAATTTGACAGAGCAGGTCTATGTGCCATAGCTGACTCATTTTTTGTTTTTTGTTTTTGCATTTTTTTATTTTTAAAGAAGCTTTAGATTACATTATATTACATCAAAAATATAGGGGATTTCCATATACCCCACCTCACCCCCTGCCCCACTTTCTCCCATTAACAATATCCTTCATTAGTGTGGTATATTTGTTACAGTTGATGAATACATATTGAAGCATTGCTACTAAACATGGACTATAGTTTACATTACAGGTTACACTTTGCCCCATGCAATTTTATAAGTTCTGACAAAATGTATAATGGCCTGTATGTATCATTGCAATGTCATGCAGGACAATTCCAATGTCCCCAAAATGTCCCATGTTATACCTATTCTTCTCTCTCCCTCTCCTCAGAACCTCTGGTGGCCACTGCCTTTATGTCACTGTTACAAGTTCTTCCATTGCTAGAAAAATAACAAGTCTATAGTAGAATAATAATAAGTCTACTTTAGTCCATTGTTCGTTCTCCAATCTTGAGGATTTGGGGATAGTGATGTCCACCCTGTTTCTGATTGAGAGGGGGCTTAGATCCCATGGGACAGATAGATGGAACTGTCTTGCTTGCAGTTGTAGATACTGTCTGTTTTTTGGGTTGGGCGTTGTCCATCATCATCCTTTGGTTAGTTTTGGAAAATATGGCAGGGGAGGGTTACATAGTTTACTCTTAAAATCTAAAACCTAGGATTCCGATTTCTTTGGGGATTAGGTTTGGCTGGAATGTACAAAAGCCTCTTGAGGGCCTACATACTTGTACCTCAACATATGAACTACAACCTGAGCTTTGAAGTTCACAAAGCTTTTTTATTACACTATCTCATTTAATCATTGGCAACACCACTCTGGAGTGCCCACAGGACCTGTCACGCGGCTCACAGACCGGAAGTCGTCATCAGTCGCCCTGCTTGAGACCGGCTGGTTTGCACTCCCAGCCGTGCACGTTGTGTGTGTCTGTGTCTGGGTGTGGGTTTGTATATACACGACTCTCCTCAGCTTCATGGGGGCTGATTTTCACCCCAGTCTCCAAAAATTCCTCTGCACATAGTAGGCACTCTATAAATATTTGTGTTCAAAAAGAGTGGAAGAGCAGATTCCTGGAAAACTAGGCATGCTTATGGTGCCATTATTGTTACATTAGGGAGGTGTGCAGCTTTCATGGCTTGTCCTGGCTTTGGCTGGAATCCCTGGGTGCAGGCTTTGTAACACAGATTATAAATTCCATCTTGATGGAACCTTGGCTAAGCTGCACGACTTTGAGCTTTTAATTGAAGCTATGCTCATTGTAATGTGACATGAGTAAGTTCTAGTCTTTACGATGTTCTTTTGTGCCTATATGATTTACTAGTAGTGGGATGCCACAAAAAGGCTCTTTCTGAATTTGTTATCTGTTTTTATAGGAATGAAATTCAGATGCCTTAAGGGGAGACCTACCAGGCACTGGCCTGGGCCTGTGACGTGGCAGTGTTTTGAGCAGCCGATTGTCTTTTATCAAGGCGTGCTTGTGCAGGTACTTGTAAGAAGAGCTGCCTCTAACCTCACACAGCTGCTTTCTCTGAAGGCACTCCAGGCTGTCCACGAGCACCGCTGCACCTGCTCATACACGCTGTCACATCTCCATCCAGCTGGCTGGATTTTATTTCCGATTCTGCGGTATGGGACACACGTTACAGTCCGTAGAAATGCTAATGCATGTTTTGTGAATTAGAGATGTGATATGCCTAAAGGTGTCTATTTGTGGAGCTAGCATTTATTGAGTACCAACTGTGTGCTCAGGGGATAAACTCCTGAAATCTCATCAGTGAAATAAATACAGATAATAAAAAACTTACACTGCCCTGATTAAAGTTCATTTGTAGAGTTAGGGCACAGCTCTTTGAGGGCACAGAGATTTCCACTGTATATCTACGAATGAGGCAGGTGGGTCACTCAAACTAGCTCTAGATGAATTTTAAATTTCATACAGTGTGAGTGAATTGATTTTGGCGAATATTGACAAATTTGTAAAGATTAGCATGAAGTGTAGAGCGCCACAGAAAGATAATATGGCTGATTTAATTATGAATAGTAAGAATGGGTTTTTTTAAACCACACGTAATGGACTTACAGTGAATGACTCTCTAGAAGCCCTTCACTCTCTTTATTTATCATAACAATGATAATTAATATGCAAATGATGTACATTGAGCTTTGAAGCATTTTTATATAATTTTCTCATTTTTTCATCATCAAAGTGCTTTGATATAGGATTTACAATGTCTATCCTACAGACCAAACTACTCAGGCTTGGGGAGGTTATATGACTTCTTCATATCACCTGGGTAATTTATAGTTGTATTGGCCAGTTTCTCACTATTGTAAATGATAGAGA
Source organism: Tolypeutes matacus (assembly GCA_026826555.1). Classification (NCBI taxonomy): domain Eukaryota; kingdom Metazoa; phylum Chordata; class Mammalia; order Cingulata; family Chlamyphoridae; genus Tolypeutes; species Tolypeutes matacus. The sequence continues at coordinate 2,175,138 of JAKSZT010054382.1, read as the reverse complement.
TCAAAACTGGAATTAACCTACACAGAATAGAGCATTAATTGGTCCACTAATGGGAAAGTGCAGGGGTAGGCCTTGTGACAGAAAGAACTAGAAACAGAGAGGCTAAAGTCCTCAGGGCCTCCTCTTCCTTGAATCTGTCACTTTCCACATGCTAGCCTTTTGTTATCAAGTAGGCTTCCCCAATCAGTGAGGGACACTTCTAAGCGCACGTGGTAGACTGAATCATGCACCCAACAAAGACAAGTTCTTAGTCTTGATCTGCATCCTGTCGGTGTGAACTCATGTTAAATAGGACCTTTGGAAGAAGGTATTTTAGTTAAGGTGTAGGCCCACTGAACCAGTGTGGGCCTTATCTGCATTACTGGAGCCCTTTGTAAGCAGGAGAAATTCAGACAGATGATCAGAGAAGGACACTCAGGAAGCTAGAAGTCAGTGGCCACTGGAAGAGCAGGCAGCAAGGAGAGAGAGATCCCCACGTGGGAGAAGGCAGAGACGCCAGCCAAGGAAACTAAGGATGGCAGCATGCCAGCACCAGAACACTGCAGACTTTGGGGAGGAAGTATGACGTTGTTGATGCTTTGTTCTTGGACTTCTGGCCTTCAAATCCATGAGAAAACAATGCTTCTTATTTAAGCCCATTGTGTGGTATTTGTCGTACCAGCTCTGGCAAACTAAGACAGTGCGCATTCCAATGTTTTTAGTACCAGCAAGCACAAGACTCTTCCCAACTGGCTCCAGGTGTTGAATCCCACTGGACGGCTCTGATTAGCTCATGTTGGGTCAGGTGACCCCTGTGTGGCTGGGACTAGGATCTCCCCTATACAATCATATTTTGAAGCATTTCTTAGAATAAAGGTGATGGTGGTGTAGGCAGTCAGAATCATAAAACACCATGGTAGTGGAGATGGAACTGGAAAGCCATTCTGATGATTCCAAACTCCACGTTCTTTCATTGTCATATTGTGTCGTTGAGACATTGAGAATGTCATAGTAATTTTTAAGTAGTGTTTCTAAAGGTCTTTTAGTTATTTGTCCTTGCACATTTCATAGATACCTCTAACTCAGACTGAACTCAGAACCACCTTGCGCTTTGCCATACCCTGTCAACCCCATGCCCTCCTGGATTCCTCCAGTTTTCTTATCTCAGGGACAATCAGCTCAGGTCCACACGATAACTTTCATGAACCGTAGACATTTTTGCTTCTTCTGTAAAAATATTAAAGATTTTATTTTATAACTGGATTGGTATAAAGATGACTATACTAATATGATATATTAAAGCACTTTCTTTAACCTAAAAGCTCGTTTTATTCTTCTGATTTTAAAAGGAATTTAAACATTTTTGTGGGCCCCTAAAAACATGTTGGTCCTTAGTTCCTGTGCTGAGTGAGTCCAACAGGTAAGTTGGCCCTAAACCAGCTGTCTACTTGTGCAATCCAGAAATGCGGGATTTATACTTCACATTTTCTTTTCCCCACCTCCACATCCCAATTACCATATTTCTTCCAAGGTATCACTTTGTTTTCTCTCCAAATTCCAAGTCATCTCCATTTTTCTCTATTTCCACTTATACTTTCACAGTCTAAACATCAGTATCATCTCGAATGGTCTCCTGTGCCCACCACTATGTTTCTCCAATCAACTGTCGTTATACAGCCAAATGATCTTTACAAACAAATGTTTGGTTTCAATCCTTCAATAGCTCCCTTTCCTCTGGGTATAATGAAACAAATCGTAACATAATCTATACATTCCTGGAAAGCTTGCCCCTGCCTGCCTTATTAGACTCTTCTGCCCTAGCCACGCTTGCCTTATCTCATTTCTTTGAATGCAGCTTCATCCTTTGCATCTCAGGGCCTTGCAACATACTCTTTCCTCTTGAATGTTCTTTTTCTCCCTGATCTGCCATAGTAACTGCTAGTTATTCTTTACCTCTTGCCTCAAATGCCACTTTGTCAGGGATTCTTTCCTATACATTGGATCAAGTAATATGTTTATTTGGAAAGCTGAATTTCTTCTTTGTGGTGCTTTTCCAAATTGTAATTAAATAACTAGTGTGCAAATTATTTAGTGTCCATTTCACCAAACAGAAAGTAGACTCCAAGTCTATATTCTTATCATCATTTCCCCAATTTATCTGCTTCACAATAATTACACTATCTGAGAATTGAATGAATGAATAAAAATGTATGTTGACATGTCCTCAAATATTTTATGTTGTTTTTTAATTCACACAACAAAAGTTTTTGAGCTCCTATCCAATGCCAATCACTGTAGTAGGCTCTGAGGACATAAAACACTCGTAATCACCACCCTCATGGATCGTTTTCTATTTGATGGGATGTGTAGAAGTTAATGTATTAAGTTCTCTCCGATTATGTTTACTTTCTAATGGAGTGAGGAGGACACTAAGTTAGCCTATAGAACTTCTTAATGACATAGAAGTAGCTTCGGTGCTGGAACAACGTGCTTCTGAATGTTTGGGTTGTATTTTCTCCTACCTTGAATTCACTGTAGGAAGTGTAGAGTACAAAGATTGGGCAGCCCTACTGGCTTGCACCATTGCTCACATCTGGGTTGCTGGAACCGTGCCTGCCTTCTGGACACTTATTTCCACTGAACAAAAGTCCTGCCTGTGGACATCAAGCTTTGGCCCTTTCCTGGACTCCTTGCATTTTGTTGCTCTGGACTCTACTCTGGTGCTGACTCTACTGATTAAGTTAGGTGGCTACTTAAATAGAATGAGACTCTGGAAATATAAATTGAATTCCTAAAAATAGACACAAGTGTTGATGGGTGCATTAAATGATCAAGCCAGTGTGGAAAGGCTGCAACTGACCTAATATTGATGACTCAAGTCAGGGCCCATCTTCTTTTGGAGCCAGCTGATCAGAACACTCTTCTACATCTTTGGAAAGACGGATATAAATTTAGCAGCATAGGCCAGTCCAAAATCCTTGTAATAGTGAATGGATTAGGGCTCATAATGCATTAATTCTGGCCTATCATGTACCAGTGACCCCACTCTCCATTTCCTATACTGATTTCTGGAATAAAATAGGAAATAATAGCCCTATTATAGAGTTGATGCATTGGAGATTCAGTGAAATGATGCAATTTATCCAAGGTCACAGAATTTGCTAATGACACTCCTCAGTCTAGAGACTAATAGACATTCAATGACACTCCTGTTTCATCATATTACTTACTTATTCCATTATCAATTGATTCATCATCAACCCTTACTTATTTGCACATGTTTGCAGCATATTATGGCTTATATATAGCAAGTCATTTACCACTAATTATGTTTTCTCCTCACTAGGCATTCTAGCATTTCCTCTTTCTCCTTAATGCCATTTCCTCTGTGGTCAGAACTCTAAATGATAATAACAATAATAGCCCAAGAGAAACAGAAGTTGGAAAGTAAATAACTGAAGATAGCCTCCCCCAAATACAGGGGCAGACTTGCTATGTGCCAGAAGCTAGAAACCCATGAGTGATCTATAGACTATCACAGTGAAGCAAAGTATTACAGTTTGTGCTTTGGAGTTAGAAAGAATTGGGAATATAACCACTACTCATTTTGTTGGGTGAACTTGGGAAAATTAATTTACCACTTAGAGTCTTAGGTGTTTTCCCTATAATTGGAGACAGAGGGAGGAAGGCAGGCAGGCAGGCAGGCAGGAAAGCAGGAAGCTTACAGAGCTGTTGCATAAGGGTCCCAAAGCTGACTGGAAGGCATGTGGGAACCTGCAGTGCTGCTTCTTCATTCAGCCCTCCTTACTGCCCTTGAAGGGCAACTGTTTCTGAAATGACTGCTTAGCATGTGAGAAATTCATTAGGCCAGGCAGGAATCAGTGTGCATGAAGACATCCTAATGCTGGGCTAAGCACCGTTCCAGTGCATGGAGTGTCTAAATCATGCAGCCATGGATGATGATATAATCCCAACATGTAGACATCAGACTCAGAGGTAAGAGTGGTTGCTTAGACACACCTCTGGAGCCCCAAATCCAACCCATCTCGATTTAGGTTCACCAAGGAGTCCTGGTTGTTGTGCTGTTCACCACCCATCTGGTACAGCAAGGTGCTTTTTTTTTTTTTCATTTCCTCATCTGCAATAGAGGGATAATGTCAGCACCTTCCTCAAACTTATAAGAGTGCCTGGCAGAGGATGAGTGCTCAGTAAATAATTGTAGACTGAATTAAATACCTTAGGGAGCAGGATTATTACCGTCATCCTCTTAAAGAGAAGGACAGTGAAGCTCAGAAAGGTTATATCATGAGTAGAATGTTCTAAAACTATAGGTATTAGCAAATGATATGCATTTCTTCATGAGGTAGGTATAAGGAAAAATACTCAAACATTTCATGCTCCACTTCTCTGTTGCACAGATGAGAAGGGGAAGTTTAACCCTGAGTAATACACTACGGCTCCTGGAGATTCATTTCTGCATTTCCCTTAAATCACTTGTCGAAGGATGAGAATTGTGTGGGGCTTTTGGCTAGAACTGAGCCTGGGAGACTGCTAATGGTAATCTCTGATCTAGATGGTCACTGGCTGTTTTTCCCCAACTCCAGTTATACAGGAGTTTTGCTCTTCTCTGATAATGAGGAAGATGGGGTAAGCTTGTAGGCTTAAGAATTATGAAAGAAGTCACTAAGTCACTGCAGAGAGAAATCAAATATTGCCAGGAATCTTGCAGAAAAGCCATGTCTTCATTCATGGTGCACAGTCCAGTGAAAGATAAAGGATAGATGGAGAGAGGGAAGGAGAGAGAGAGAGAGAAAGAGAGAGAGAGAGAGAAGGGAAGGGGAGGGGCTGGGAGGGAGAGAAAGAGAAAGAAGAGGAGGGAGAGGGAGAGGCAGAGAGTGAGGGAGAGATATAAGGGGAGAAAAAATAAATATGGAAAGTTCCATATGAAACCATATTTCCATTTCACTGAAATATACATTATATAAAAGATACTTAACAAAGAGAATTTCAGAGCTGGGGTTTAGCTTAACTATCAATCAGCAGGTTGCCATGAGCTAGAAATTTGCATAACCCACGGCAGCTTCAACTCTGCGTCCTCTCCCCACTGCCTCACCTTCAGGATGCAGCCCCTTTCCTGGTCTCTTGGCTGATACTGTGCTTATTTAGCCCAGCCAAAGCAGAACTGTACTTGACATTTTTCTGAGAGCCAATTCCTACACAACTTTGTTAATCCTGCTCTACAATTTCAAAGTATAATGTGGGCCATATGGGGAGATAATTTTTTTCTTTCAGCAGCTGCACATAGGACACGTGCGTGTTTGCGTACATAAGCCAGGGCTTTCGGCTTGGAAACGAGCCAGTCTCCTTCACCCATGGCTGTGACAGGCAAGTTCTGATGGGTTGAGACATTGCGATAGTAAGAAAGAGCTGCGTGTGATGCAGGCCATGGAGCTATCTTTCCAGCCTCTGCGAGCCAAGCTCTTCTGGCTTTCATTTAAAGGCACCTGAGGAGGTCAATGCCCATGCATTAAACAGGCCCCGTCTACCGGCCAGGTGGGAAGGTAAGTCAAAGCAAGTTCTACCTCCCACCTGACAGAGTTTGCAGCCGCCTTCCGGCGTAGGTCAATGCCCCTTTCACGTCTTTGTTCTCCCTTGCTAGGTTGATGCAGCAGCCTGCACCACAGGGAAACACGCAGTGATGCTGATGAAACAAATACTTAAAGAAAGAATGGTACTGAAATTCGTGGGTCCTATGCATGAAAAACTCACTCAAAACAAATATGAGATTCTGGATTTAACAAGGCAACAGTAGTAGGGAGGTAGAGAGGAGGCCTCAGGGAGGTCCTCGTGGAGCCCATGGCAAGACAGAGCCACTGGGGTCCGCAGTCAGGGCCCACAATTCTTGATCCTGAAGTTCATTTTTGACAGTACAGAGGTTGGCATGGTTACTAGAGAATCAAAAGAGCACCGTTTTCCTGCCTTAGCCAGATTACATGTTTTCCTGCTAGAAAATCTACATGGTAAGCCAATGCCTCATTGTCTGCCTGGTCAATACATTAGCACAAAAAATAGAAGCTGAATTTTCTTTAAAACTACTGTCAAGTATACTAGCATACCATCTCCACAATGGAAGCTGGAAATAATAGTAGGGAAAATAAGAATAATGATAATAAACACAAAGCTCTTGATTGTTTCATGCAAGATACTCTAATAAAAGACCTGCCAATGTTTGTGTCAGATAATCAGGGTAAGCTCTTTTCTGGATAGTTCTGGAAACCCTTGAGATCTCTGTCCTCTGGATGTGCCTTTACCTGTATTTCTGAGTCCGTGCTTTCCTTAGAAATGCTAATTTTGTTAATGAGGCCAAACCTTGTTATGTGCAGCAAGGCCTTGGTTGTTGTACTAGTTTGATTCAAAGCTTATTCTTCACTTTGATCCTAGAGTTGATCTAACCCTGAAGAAGTTGGCTGATTATTACTAAACTCACCCTTCATGTTTTAATTTTCTAGCTTTACTTACAGAAACCCCTTTATTTCCTGAACCCCTAGATATTAACATCATCTGACTGGAAACTTTTTCTTAGGAAAAAAAAAAAAAGAGTTCCACTTGCTCTACAGAAAACCCAAATTGAAAATAAGGAAAAACAGAGGTCAAAACATCTGTTGTTTATAATTTTAAATAACACTTAGGCTTTGGAGAATGAAAAAATAGATAAATTATAATAATTATAATAAAATTAAAAAGTTCCAGTAGCAAACAGGCAGAACCCCCTCCACAGAGCTTCACCTCCTGGGTCCAGGGTGGCCCCTGCTCGCCAGGGGCACCCTGACACCTGCCCCATGCATGGGTTCTCATGGCCCTGAGCCTGTCTTATTCTGCCTGCCTTATTCTGCCTGCCTATAGCCAACAGACAGTTGCTTCCTGGGTTTATTATCTCAGCAATGTCCCTTTTGGTTCTCTCAGCATCCCACCACCACCACCTCTGTAACCAATGATGTATATTCAATTCCCTCTGTTGAAATACCTAGCATGGTTTCTGTACTCCTGATTGGACATTGGCAGATACATCTTATTTTTTATTATTTTCAAAACGTCTCTAATGGCACAGGTAACAGGTTGGTCTTGGCCACTCCCTGGCAGTTCATTACAGGACAGTTCTCTTTCCTTTTCTGCTTAGAAGGGGCTTTGGACTAGACCCAAGTTAGGGTCCTAAAGTTATAGACAGATGCACCTGTGAATGTCATATAAGGAAAGAGGGATCACAGTTTTATGAGATTTTCAAAGATATCTGCTATCCAAAAGAATATTAAAGATCCTTAGTTCAGGTCCCTCAAACCAGCTGATCAAGAGAATTGTTTGGGGGTCTTGAGGAAACGTCGGTTTTATGAACCTGCTGCCAGCCTGCGTGAGTCTGGGAAGCTTTATTTTTAAAAAGCACCCATGGTGGCGATTCCTATGAATCGCCTGCATGGGATTCACTGGCCGAGCACGTTGTGAATGTCCTTCTGGACTCGGTTCCCGTGTTCTAGGTGACTCTGCCGCTGATTAACTCTTGAGGAAGGGCTGGACAAGGCTCACCCCAACTACCTCATGAAACAACCACCTCCGGGGTTCTTAGAGGGATGCCAGCGGCTTTTCATTGAGTTCCAAGGACAGGAATAGCTTGGTAGGAAATAGCAATTGGGAAGTGGCTTCATTTCCATGCCCTCTCAGGCCCCTCACAGGCTCATCCTTACTTTTCTCTTTGCAGCTGCTGTGATTTCCTTTTCCTGCTTCTTCTTCTTGCCTCTCTGACATATCTGCTTTCTGTCTACCTCTCCTCTCGTTTTTTTTTTACTTGTCAGTTAAAATGGCAGACAAGGAATCTGAAGGGCTCAAATCACATCTATCATTGATCAGAGATTTTGCCCTGGTTCGTGGTTAGCATCAGGCTTACCTGGATTTTTAACCTATGCCCAAACAAATTTGGTCTCCAAGGAGGTGAAATCAACTGGAAGGGAACACAGAGCTGAGGATCGCTACAAGAGGGCTTCAGGAGTGGCTCAGGCAAGTTGGTTAAATTGCCTTGATTAAATCAGATGAAACAGGTTTAGGATGGTATTTTGTAAACCTTAAAATTACACACATGTACAAATAACCACTTTTAATACCACCTAGAGTTATGAGTATTTGCCTTGGGTCCATCTCACCTTTGTCTGCCATAAGAGCTAAGATGAGCAATAAATCAGCATTTTATTCTGTTGTTGGAATAGTATGCTTATTATGAAATAAATTCAAAAGAAACGTTGTTACTGCGTTGGAGAGGGAACCCTCATCCTTCACTTCCTGATGCTTTTGTTGTAGGATAACAAATTGCCCAGAACTTGAGGATGTTTTGCCTTGTTGGGATCCTACCTGTGTAATGGCGTTGGCCAATCCATCCAACATTTATGTCCACCTCTTCTACAATTGAATAATGGATGACCAAGAATAAATCTTCTGCGGTTTATATGATTGAATGCCCTCTGATGAAAATATCTTCAAATGTGACCAGAGCCTTAGAAAATAATTCCTATTCTCTGTGGCAGTTTGAGATTATTCATGAATCCCCAAAAGAGAAAGATTAAGTTTATAAACTAGTCTATTCCTCTGGGTATGATCCCTTTGATTGTATTAGATTCACCTGAAATGCCTTTGATTAAATTACCTGTTAACTAGGCCTTTGATTTGACCACATCAGTGAGGTGTGATTCAGGTTGAGTCACTGCCCCTTTGATGGGCTGATATAAATGGACACTCAAGTCAAGAAGACACACGGAAGAGAGAGAGCTCTGTCATGTTTGATCCTGGGGCCCCAGGGAGAGATGAGCCATTCGCCTGATAGTTTGCAGCTGAAGAGACCAGAGCAGCTGAGCAGCTGAGAAGGCCTGGAAAGAAACAAGCCCTGAGCCAGAGACTGATACAGGAAGCCCTGAGAGACCAGGCAGAGATCAGCGACCATCTTGCTCCAACACATGGCAGCTGACTGGTGAGAAAGCAGCCTTGAGTTGGACTCTTTAGGGCCTTGCAACTGGAAGTTTTTACCCCAAATAAACACCCTTTATAAAAGCCAACAGATTTTTGTACTTTGCATTGGCACCTCTTTGGCAGACTAATACATTCTCTAATAATATGCTGGCTTTTTTCCCCCTTTAATTCTTTAATGTCACCAGACCTGGGTGGGTTTTATGAATTAGGATAAAATTTCAATCAATAAGAAGGTTTAGGAAGTGAGATAGTTTGGTTAATGGAATTTTCAGGAAAAATTGAGGAAAATGTTTGTTTTTTCTTGTTGAAAGTGTCTCTGGAGATGGAGTGATGGCTACAATTCCCAGGCACGCTGTTACCCTAATGAAGTAGGACAGACATTCAGTCTTCTCTAGAACAAGACTCATAGACATATTCTTTCCATTTTAACTTCTGATATCCACATTGGCCAAGAGGAGCGGAGGCTGGGAACAAGCTTGGCTTCTTTGTTATTTCGTTCCCACCACTGCGTCTCTTTCCTTACCTGAGACACGTGTTTCTGTCTGCGGTCCCTTCAATCCTGGTTCAGTTCATCCCAAGGAACCCCACCCCCACCCCCAAACATACTCTTTACTCCTGTATTGCCTGCTGTTTTGGGTGACACACAATAGTTAAATGCCTTTATCTTGGTTTATTTAAACAAATTTCTCCAATAATTGTGTTCACTGGTAGACTGGAGGAGTGATTGTCCTTCTCATCTGGGAGTTCAGGGTCCAAGGTCCTTGGTGGGGAAAAATTAAAGAAAAGTTTTCAAACTGGAATATGGTCATGAAGGGAAGTAGCGAGGGTGGTAGACAGAGGAGCACAGAGTCAGGAGAGTCCTGATGTTATGTTTGGGGTCTTGATTAAGCAATTATGATTTCTGAAGAGGCTTTGCATCTTTTAAAAATCTAGAGTGATCTGGTTGACTTGGCTTCCAGCAATTTTTCAAATAAGATAAAATTATAATGTCTTCATTAAAATAGTTCCAGTTTAAGGCATAGAGGTTGAGCCACCTAAAATTCTTCCTGAGATAAATGTTCTTATTCTTAGAAGCTGATTTTGAGTGTAAAATGCTGGAAGTAGAAGGACTGAAAGGCTCTTCTTGACAAATTTTGCCTATACTTGGTATGTGAACATATATGCCTGTTGTTTTTATGGCTTGAGCTTGTTTGTGCATGGAGGTAGGAACGAGCAGAGAGCCCTCTAAGAGACGAGGCTATGATAGCAGGTCCCAAAGAGGATGTGAATCAAGGGGAAGGTACAGGGGTTTTCCTTGAACAAATGGAGAGGCCGCTCATTTTCTGAGGCTCCCAGAGGAAAGTAGAGATGGTTGTCAGTACAGGTGAGCTTGAAAGTGGAGGGACAGGAAATTGAGAATGTTCCACCTGATAGACCTACTTTTCTTGGAGTGAAATTGGAACAAGAAGAGACTCAAGAGCTGAAATGATTTGGGGCTTATATTGCCCAAAGATGCTCATTTTTCAATGGCGAAGAGAGAAAGATGAGCCAGAAAATGATTGTATTTTTTTTAAACCACATTTGTTATTAGTGCATTCTTATATAGAGCTTAAAATAGTCCAGGCACTGTTTGAAACAATTTATAAATAGTATCACATTTAATCCTTATAACAACCCTAGAAGGTTTGTATCTTTCATAGATGAGAGGATGATGCACAGAGAGGTTAAGGCTGTCTCAGAGACACATAGCTGGTGTGTCAATGTTTTACCCATTACGCTGGTAACAGTGAATAGAAAGGTCTGAGCCTTTACATTAGTTGCATCTTGAAAGTCGTTATCCCTTTGGATACACAAATTATACCCTTTTTAGTTCAAGCCACATGGAACAGAAAAGAAAAACAAGTCTCAGCCAGAAACTGTCAGAGTTGTTATCCATTAAATATATGTCCCAGAGACTTAAATCTTCCGTCTGTTTATGTGCTGGTTGAACCCTGAATCTCAGCAGAGCTGCAGCCAACACCTGCTCTCCAGTTCATCAGACTCACCCAGGGCAATTAACAAAATGATGATGATGGACAACACCCATCCCCCAAAACAGAGACTATCTACAACTGCAAGCAAGACAGTTCCATCCATCAGCCCAAGGGGATCTAAGCCCCCTCTCAATAGGAAGTAGAGTGGGCATCACCATCCCCAAATCCTCAAGATCAAGGAACAAACAAACATAAGGGGGGAAAACAACTGTGGACTAAAGTAGACTTACTATTATTCTAGCAGTGGAAGAACTTGTAACACTGACATAAAGGCAGTGGCCACCAGAGTTTCTGAGGGGAGGGAGAGGGAAAAATGGGTGGAACTTGGGGCATTTTGGGGTCATTGGAATTGTCCTGCATGACAGTGCAATGATGGATTCAAGCCATTACATATTTTGTCAAAATCTATAAAAGTGTTCAGGGCAGAGTGTAAACTATAATGAAAACTATAACCCACAGTTAGTAGCAATGCTTCACCATGTGTTCATCAACTGTAACAAATGTACCTCACTAATGAAAGATGTTGTTAATGGGCGTATTAGTCAGGATTCTCTAGGGAAACAGAATCAATGGGGATATCTGTAAATAGTATGAGATTTTATAAGAGTCTCTCACGTGACCGTGGGATGCACAAGTCCAGGATTTGCACGCAGGCTGCAAACCAGGGGCTCCAATGAAAGTCCAATGAAGGTCCTTGATGAGTTTCTGGGAGAAGTTGGCTATTCAAAGACAAGCTGGGAAATTCTCTCTGAATGCTGAAATCACTTCCCCTTTTAAGACCTTCAACTGATTGGATAAAACATCACTCATTGCTGGCGGCAATCTCCCTGGTTGATCATAGATGTAATCATCCATCTATGCAGTAAATTCACTGATGACTAAAGCCCATAAATGTCCTTGTATTACAATTAGCCCAGTACTTGCTTGACCAAAGAACTGGGCACAATTACCTTGCTGAGTTGTCACATTAGCCTAACCACCAAAGTCCACCCCTTGTCAACTCGGCAACCGTATACATTACCTTAAACCATACTTAGTCTCTAAGTAAAAACAGTAACAGACATGCATATATCTATTTCCAGCTAAGAATATTCAACTTTCCTGAGTACAACTGGAAGTGCATTAATTCCCTACCTAAGAGAGTGCAAGTCCTTGGGTAATATTCACTCTTAAACTTGACATCCTTAAATATTATTACATGAAACTAATATAACTTTTCATATAAAGGAAAAGATTGGGGAAAAAAACAAAGAAATTAGTTTTATGTACATATACAATCATACTCATAACAAAATAAGGAAGAAAGATTCATGACTATTACAGTCCTCGTTTCTGTAACTGGTCACATAGTCGAAGTTCATATTTATCACTACCTTCTTCTACTACCCATTCCATGTTCCCATTACCCTCAGCAAGCACTTCAGCTGGCTGTGGTTTTTTGCCTGATGGGGTGACCAAAACTTTCATTCCTGAAGATTCTGGGCCATTGTTAGTCCTGCTTGGATTGGGTTGTTGCAGTTTTCCATTGACTTTAATCACAGAGCATGGCAGTACTAGGAGATGCCCTAGAGAATCTCCTGTATTCCAGGCAAACTCTTCTTTACCTTCATTATGTAGATGCAGTCCTATTTCCCCTTGATAGTCAGGATCAATCACCCCAGCCAGTACAGTAATTCCCTTCTGTGCCTGTTGATTCAGAGGTAAGGGGAGCCCAAAGTGGCCAGGTGGCAGTCTTAACTTCCAGTTCAATGGAATCATTGTTGTGTTCCCTGGTGGCAGCACTCCTCCTTTTGGAACTAAGACCTGTAGACTAGCAGAGCTTAAGGTTGCAGGGACAGGAAGCAAAAATTTTCCTAGGGGGTCACTGGGGATAACAATGAGTGGTGCCACTTCCATTTTCACCCCTTGATTCCTGGACCCATGAATCCTGGTTATGGGAGAAGCAGCACCATAACAATCACAATGGGGAAAAGTGTGTGAGGGGAGGGGGTAAGATATATGGGAACCCACTATATTTTTGATATAACATTTATGTAATCTAAAGCTTCTTTAAAAGTAAAATTTTAAAAAACTCTCATGATAATGTACCTATGTGCTAGATGATGTCTTTAATCTGCTATTGCTGTTTTAGAAGTAAATGAACCTTTATTTCTCCAAAGCTAAAAATTAACTTAATTTATGTCACTGGTACCCCCATCCTCTTCCAGTTTTCCATAAAATATTATGAGCCTAAAGAGCCCTCCATTTGAAGAGTGCATTGTTGGTTCATGGAGCTGGGACCCTGGAAAGATCCTTTGTGTTAAAAAGGAATGGAATAATTTGCCAGCTGTTGCCTCTCCTGAAATGAAATCTGAGAAACTTGGAGAAGCCTCTGCTGTGGTGGTTTCTTGGACAGGTTTTAAAGGGCCTTTGAACCATTTCCCCAAGCTCATACCCGATGCCGTCTGGTTCCTGGCCATGCTGGAATCAGGCCCTTCTGGATAGATCCTTGGCCATCACCAGCCTGTAGGGTCTGCTAACACACAGCCTGCAGTGGTATCAGCTGCAACCCTTGTTTGGAAACCCATAAAAGGGAGAGCAGACCTAACTGGCATTTAGGGAACTTATTTCCCTCCAGTCTAATCGCACCCATTAATTAAAACTGCTCAAACTGTCACTTTGGGCTGTTCCGGAAAAGGTCCAGTTGCCAGGGAGAGTGAATGCTGCGGGGGATTGACTGATGGGCTCCGGCACATTTGACAGGGACAAACTTCTGAAGGGGACACAGGCTAAAAAAAATTTTGGATTCTCTGTTTTAATCAGCAAGAGTGAAATTTGCTTTTAACCCGTTGTCTCTCATCTCCCAAGCAGCCCGTAAGAATATTCTGAGAGATGGACAAGTTGTGAGGGATGGGACTCATTTTGGAATTGTCGTTATGCTTCTGTTGAATCCATTCTTGCCACCGTGTAAAACGCTGACTGGGAACCAGAGACCGTGGGCTCAAATTCCAGCCCTGGCCCTTCCTACACATATGACTTAGGCCGACTTAGCTTAAACTTTTTCAAATTTTATATGTGAACTGCTAAAAATAAATGGGGATTGTATTATATATATATCTGGGCTTTTAGCACTAAATGAGATAATTTGTATAAACCTGGTATGTAGCAAATATTTGATAATGTTGCTTTCTTTTATCCTCCCCTATCTTTTTGAGTAGGCTTTATTTTTGGAGAAAGCAAAAAACATTCAAAGTTAAGTCTTATAAATGAGGAAATATTTCTTTTAGTTAAAAAGCAAATAGCAGCCACAGTAGGAGCAGGTACATAGAGTTTGCTACTTCCATATGATAGACTATTTTGTAACCATCAAAAACTCACATTTCAGTGAATATTTAATGAAATAAACATGAGAATATTGTGAAAAATTTAGGATACCAAATTGTACATAATGTAAGATCATATTTTTATTTTTAAAAGAACATCAAAAAGAAACAAAAACATCAAAACATCAAAACAATGTTAATACTTCTTGCTGGTGGGTATGTGGGGAATTTTTATTTCTTCATCATATCTTTTTCATATAATTTAAATCAAAGTATATATATATTTTTAAAGAGAGAGAGAAATGAAACATAAATATCAACCCAAAAATTAGAAAGGCAGCGAAATGTCAATGGAATGGTTTTCCTGGATGGCTTGAAAACAGACTCTGGGAACAATTCTGAGAAAGAATTGGTGTAAAGCTATTTAAACAAAGATAGTGCCGTTTAAAGAAGACAGCAATTTTGAAAGCATCAAAGTCATTTGCACACAGGATTTCTGATAGTTTTGGTGCAAAAGTCTGTCTTTTTAATCTTGCAATGGCCTTTTGCAGACCTTCAGCCACGTGCTTCCTGGAAACTTCCTGTGGTCTGCTATGTGCTGCTCTGGGTAATTTTTTTTTTTTTTTCTGGCTTTCCAGTCCCCGAGTAGAATCTGTTATTCCAGGTTTTGAAGATGAGGAGATGGGGGTACAGCAATGTTCTGGAATTTGCCTCAGGTCAGCAGTAGGTTAAGGAAGACAAGAAATGAGAACCCTGGCAATGGAACCCTAGCAATCAAAACCATTTCACAAAATCGCTAGCAGGCGCTGCCGCCGCGCTGACCAGCGTGAGCCGCTGGCCACATGGGCTAGCTAAGTTTACATTTATTTACTTAAGATTAAATGCAGCCACAAATTCACTTTCCCAGCCACACTAGCCACATTCAAGTGGCCTGTGGCCATGTGAATACTGACCATGTGCATCATCTCGGGAGGCTCCGCTGGTCAGCACTGAGAGCCGAGAGGTCCATGGGTAGAAGAGATGGCCAAGGGTCGACAGGGGCGTCAAGGCAAGCTCCACGATGGAGCAGTAGCCTTGCTGCAATGGTGTGGAATGTATGTGGTGGCCGGCCATCTCGCCTGAGTGACTGCCCCGGCCAGCCCTGCCCTGGGTGTAACTGCAGCTAGCCAGGCCTGGTAACAACCACCCGCAACTACGCCAGACAGCACTGCCCCTCGCACCACGTAGTTTAAAGTCGTCAATCCCCAGCATCTTCAGGAAAACACCCCTCTTCCCCTCTGGGTCACAATAAAGGCAAGAGCTGGGACCCATATGTTCTTCTCCCCACTCCCCTGCCCCTCTTGGACCCTACCCTGGGACTCTCTGCCTCCTATTTCTCCCCTCTCCCCCCACACCCAAGCCCTTTGATCTAATAAAGCTGTCTTTTCACGCATTCTCAGCTGTCTGGTTATCTGTGTTTTTGTCTCATCATTTGAAGAAGTTCCATATAACATCCCCAAAACCCTTGCTCTCCTTTCAGATTCTTTCTCTAGCCCCCTTTCCTCACCAAGTGCCCCAAGTCCTGATATTTGCCCCCTCTCTTTTCAAGATTGCCTGCTCTGAGTTCTGGTCAATTTGTCCTCAAGTTGTCTTCCTATGGAATAAAAAATTGTCTCAATTTTCAATTTTTCATCAATCACTTTCTTCAACAATGAATATTGCTCTGATTTTTTTGTTGGGAAGTTCCTGAAGAGTGCAAAAGCAATAGCCCTTCAAAGACCTCTCTGTGCACTAAAGTAAAAGAAAAATCCTCTCTGTCTTAGGCCACTATTCCACCCAGACCTTTTGTATGAGACCATCTCTCCAGGTCTCTTAATATCTGGCTTCCAACTAACTTGGACCAATGGGAGATACTGTTCAGACTGGAGAGCAGAAAAAGTAGATAAGGAGATAAGTAGAAGCTCCTTGTCTTCTGCTTCCTGAGGCTTTCCAGTAGCAGCTCTGTGGTCCTAGCTCTTGCCAGGCAGAACTGCTGTAGTTTTTTGTTTTCCTAGATGAACCAGTCTCTGAGTTTCTGTAATCCCTCCTCCATTTGCCAGTTTCCCTAGAGGGCACAGAGCCTCCTGCCTGTCACTAAGCTGGTTTTCTTCTCTGTGCTCTATTTTGTTTTCAGCTCCTCATCCTCAGTGACACCAATTCCTGTACGACATTCTCTCCAATTTAAAATATTTAGAGTGTTTCTTTTTCTTCTTTGGGTGTGACTGAAATACTTCCATCTGGCCTCTTCTGACTTCTCTAACCTCATATCTCACATCAGGTTCTGAGCTCCAGTGATATTAAGCTTTGTCGTAGCTCCTGAATGTGCCCCCAAACCCAATTTGGATAATCCCTACTCATCCTCAAGAGCTTAACCTTTCCTCCAGGATAACTTTCTTGCCCTCCTAGACTACCTTTGGTGTCGTGCTGTCCCTCCCACAGAAGCCTATCCTACCACTCACTACATTTTAAAGTAGCTTCTTACTTGCCCATCTCTCTAGTAAGAAATTAAACTCTGGGTCAGAACTTCCCTTTCACCTCTGTCCCCATTGCTTCAGGCACAATGCCTGATCCATGGATAGTGGTCAAAATATTTTTGAAAGAATAAATAAATGGCACATATCCAGTGAATTTTAATGAAAACCAATCTATGTTGGTGGCTGAGATTTTGTGTTGTAAATACAAAAGTAAAGTTTTGAGCACCTACAATCTTTTAGCTGAATGATGGATTAAAATTGTGTTTCATAGTGTCTGGAAAAGAGTCCTTGGATCTCTACTTCCTGTCTTCCATTGGCCTGGATCTCTAAGTCCTCAGTCTTTTATAAACTTAGATCTCTAGGTCCTCGGTCTTCCATTGGCCTGGATCTCTAGGTCCTCTGTCTTCTATTGACCTGGATCTCTAAGTCCTCTGCCTTCTACTGACCTGGGTCTCTAGGTTCTCTGTCTTCTGTTGGCCTGGATCTCTAAGTCCTTGGTTATGACACCTTTCTTGACTGTCCAAGTGTGACTAGCTCTTCACGTGCATGTTGTATGTGAGTGTGAATATATGAGAATGTGTGGTGTGTGTGTGTGAGAGAGAGAGTGATGATGACTATTTTTTTAAACATAAATTCAGATTTTTCTTTATCATTACTATGCTTCTCTCTTGATGGAATAGGTAGAGATAGAATAACATAATGTCAAGAATCTGAGTTTTGGGGTTAGACAAAAGTGTGTTTGAATCTTAACTCTACCACTTCATAATTAAGTGAACTTGGGAAAGTTACTAAACTCCTGTGAACCTATATATATATATATATATATATTCACCTGTAGAATGGGAAGTGAAAAAACTACCTTGACAGAGCTGTCATGCAGATTAAATCATAAAATGTTGTGATAAGTGAGGTCAAAATTTAAAGAGCCTGTGATGGTTAATTTCATGTGTCAACTTGGCTAGGCTGTGGTGTCCAGTTGTTTGGTCAAGAAAGCACTTACCTGATTGTTCCTTTGAGGGTATTTCATAAATGGATTTGAAACTGTAGTCAGCTGATTGCATTTAGGGCTAATGACATCTACAACCAATGAAGAAGGTTGTCTTCAGCAATGAGGGGAGTTTGCTCATCCAAACAGTTGGAGGAACAGAGCAGGAACAGAGGATTTCAGCAGCCAGAGGAAAATTTTCTATCTCTACTCAGTCCCCAACTTCCCCTGGGGAACTCAATGTCACCTTCATTGGAATTTTCAACTTGCAGTCTGTGAAATAATAGAGAGCAAGGAGGCGTGCCCATCCTGCAGCCCACTACCCCAGTCCCTTTTGGCAGCAAAGCTGAAGTCCCTCTAACTGACTTATAAAGCATGACAGTCAGAAGAGATCCAACGAGGAGTCCATTAAAACAACCTTCAACAGTGGTCACTGCTCTGCTGCTGCTATGGCGTTTAGGTCAGCGACATGCAGTCCAGACATGCTATGCAGGATTAAGGGACAGCTCCAACCTTTCTAAAAGGAAACCCACCTATTAAAAGTGGCAGAACCTGCCCAAGTGTCTATCAACCAATGAATGGATAAATAAAATGTGGTGTATGCACACAATGGAATACTATTCAGCTATAAGAAGAAATGAAATTGGGATGTATATCATAACATGGATGAACCTTGAGGACCTTGTGTTGAATGAAATAAGCCAGACACAAAAGGACAAATATATGGTCTCACTAATATGTATTAAATACAATGAATAAACTCACGCGTAGGGTATAGGTTACTAGAAAATGGAAGGTGGGTTGAGAATGGGAGCTGATGCTTAATGTATGTAAAATTATTAATAAGTTTAATTGTTAAAGTGTAGAAACGAATAGAGTTGATGGTTACACATTATAATGAGTATAACTAACACTGCAGATTTATAAATGTGATTGTGGCTGAAAGGAGTAGTATGTGTAAGTAAATGTCAATTGAAAGGAAACTAGAGAGTAATCTAGGGAATGTACAACATAGTGATTTTGGTGGTAGACAAAGATTGTGGTTAATAGTACAAATATAAGAATGTTATTCTTTTTACAAAGTGCTAAGTATATGGTGATATATGGGAAAATTACAACTAATGTAACTTATGGATGAAGTTAACAGTAATATTGTAATATTTGGCAACAATGGCAAGAAGATATTTTTTCAATACTAAGGGACAACAATAGGGGGATATAAGGGGTATAGGATATTTCCTTTTGTAGTAATGAAAACTTTCTAAAGTTGACTGAGGTGATGACAGCACAACTCTGTAATGAAAATGACAGCCACTGAGTGTACAATTTGAATGGATTGTACAAAGCATGAGACTGTATAACACAGGGAATCCAGTGGTGGAAGATGGACTGTGGTTATCAGGACAAATATGAGAACGTTTTCTCCTGAATGATATAACAAATATATAATACTAATATATGGTGTTAATAATTGGGTGAGTTGGGGAAAATACACCAAATGTAAGATATGGCCTAAATATTACTCTAAGTATAAATATTTTGACAATGCTCTTTCATAGTTTGTAACAAATGTTTCACAATAATGCAAGGTTTTGGTGGTGGGGAGATGATACCCCTGTATCAAGTTATGCATGTTTGTTTTGTAAATTCACAAATTTTACTATACCCTTATTGTTTATGTATGTTCATGCATGAATGATATACTTCAATAAAATTTATTTTTAAAAAAGGTGACCACACAGGTAGATGGGAAGAGAAATGATCTTAATGGTGCAATAAGTCCCAAATTACTTGAGGTTATTTATCAGAGCTCAGTTGTACAATTTTAATAGTGCAGATTTCAGATTTCACACCCCCTGGGTTGAAGTGTCATTTAGAATTCCAAATGATCTTACAGGAATTGCAAAAATCCAAGCAAATTCACAGATGGTAATTTACAATGTAAGCCCTGTCATTACAGATTTCTGATTAGGTGTCCCCTCAAATCATTCCTCTGACAAACAAGGCCCCTTTAGTGATATCATCACCGTCATCATC
This sequence comes from Tolypeutes matacus, assembly GCA_026826555.1. NCBI lineage: Eukaryota > Metazoa > Chordata > Mammalia > Cingulata > Chlamyphoridae > Tolypeutes > Tolypeutes matacus. The sequence continues at coordinate 2,155,325 of JAKSZT010054382.1, read as the reverse complement.
ACTGTTATCACCATAATTTTTCATACTTATTATCATTGCTACTGTTATTTAACCTAGAAATTAGCCCTGCCCATCAGTCATTTTAAAAGAAACAGTCCAAAGGGCACGCACAATGGCCAAGAATCTGAAATGCCAAGCTTGGGGCACCTCTTTTATAGGCTGGCAGTTTACCCGTTAGGATAAATTCTTTTGTGCTCTAAGCAAAATCCTACAGAGCATGTCCAGCGATGGAAGTAGAGGCCTGCCCTCGTATGTTTCACGAAGTTTCCTCCTCTGGTGGAAAGATGAAAGTTGTGGATAAAAGCACGGGCCTTGGGATCGGACTGAAGTTAGTATCTTCCTCTACAGCTGACATCAGCTTTTCATCCTCACTTTTCTTATGTCAGATGTAGATAATATAGTGTTGTTGGGAAGCTGCAATGAGACAAATGCAGAAGTGTGTATCACGTCACTGACACACTTCATGGTAAATGCTGAATAAATGCTAGCTCGTGGCTTTATTAAACTGATAGAATGTGGATATTGTTCTAGAATGTTCTGTGATGCTATGGTTTACAGTTTCACTGAAAGAACTTTGCATGTGTGTCTCTATCTCCTAGGTAGCAATTACTTGCAGATTCTTGCCCCTTCTTTTTTTTCATGATTTCTGGTGTGTGAATTCTGGAGTGAGCATCGTTAACGATTGAGGCTGCCTGGCCTATCTGGTTCAGGGCTTCTGAGATAGGAACATGCAGTTCAGAGCCTGCTCTATGAACTAGCTCCGTGGCCCTGGGAATGTAATTCCGCCTTTCTGAGTCTCTGCTTCATCGTTGGAAATAATAGCTGCTTCATAGCAATTGTGGTGATGAATGAATTAGAAAATTGAATGTTGAGCTCCTGGTGCAATCCTAGGCGTCTTGTAGATGGGCAAAATGTTCTTGAACTAAATAAAGATTGTTAGGAAGTAGGAGATAAGAAATGAGATATAAGAAACATTCTTAAGAGGTTGAAGAATCCGAGTGTGGAAAGATGATAGGGCAAATTCCAGAAAACAAAGCTGTGCTGCCGCCCCACAGTTTTCTAGTTAGTTCTTAATTCCACTAACTTGCCTTTCCCCAAAACAACAAAACAATTGCATCTTTATTTCTTATAATACATTTCGTGTTTTTCTTTTTTGTTTTTTAATAAGTAAGGCAGTCATTACAGCTATGTTTTTATCTGGAAAATATTCATAATATTTAAATCTTCCCTCCCCCCTTTTCTATTTTCAAATAAGCAAGTTTGAGACATTCCTTTGTCTCCAAATGTTCCTTTGGGTACCTTCTTGGGATCAGAATGTGGCAAGCTTACAGAGAGACAAGGGCTCAGTGAAAGCAGAATGAGTGTGTGTGGAACATCTTCAAGGGGGAACCTTCTGGAATTCAGGAATTCTGTGTCTAAATTGAAGACTTAGCAGAAAAATACCTGGTGCCCAGGAGGGACTCAGGCTCTCTCCATGACACCCCAGAGTTGAGAGCTGGGGATTTTCTATTCCAGCCCTCATTTACGACATGGCCACTGAGCCATGGACAACCCTGAGCTGTGCCTGAGCACAGACCTGAGCCCACGATCTCCGAGGTTCTCCACGTTAGATGCCAGTGAGGATGCCCAGAGCTGACCGCCCACCAGAATCACTAGCCTGGGGCTGCTGGGGGCAGACGGCATGAGTAACAGGCCCTTCTTTCCTGCTCTGAGCAAGGTCCTGCAGGCTGCCCAATGTTCCAGAGTGAAGTCCTGATAGTAGAAGCTCATGAGATAGAAGACCTGACTCAGCCGCTAAAGAGCTCGTGGCCTTGGGAAACGTATCTTTCTCTGCACCCCTCTTTCCTCACCTGGAAAATGGAAACAAATATTATTTACACAGCATGTTATGATGTGAATATAAAGTGAATGACAAGCTATAACAGGGTAGCAAGCATGCCAGTTACTATTCTAAAAAGCAGAATTAGCAAAGCGAGTGCAGGTAGAAGAGGGCCTGGCAGTGGGTGTGGTTTGTGTAACTTTGGTGGTGGCCGAGGGTAGAGGAACTGTGGGTCACGGCTCTAGGTGAGCTCAGAGCTCTGGGAGGAACGTGGGAGCGTGGCGCTGAGAAGGGGGCTGCGGGGACAACGGCCAGGTCAGGTCCAGCACGGAGGTCGGCTTGGCCCTCTCTGTGGCCTCCAGCGTGCCCAGCCTTGTGGTAGGTGCCACGGGGAGTGGGCGGCACGGGCAACCACGGCCCCTGCTCTGCATTTGCAGACATACGTGGTCTTAAGCTCAGTTTCCCAATAGAAAAATGGAAAAGATAATTCATTATCTTATTTGAAAGTGCATAAAATACTATACTTAGGTATCCGATTACCCACTGGAGCAGTGGGAGGTTGAGCACTGTTTAGAACTGGCCCAAGAATAAGGATGAAGAAGGTGCTTATTTTGGGAGTGAGAACACAAACGGCAGTGCTCACATGGAAGCAGTCATGCTGGATTTAGGGACATGTAGTTGGTGATTTTACTACTGTATTTGTCTTTTTGTATCAGAATCATAGTAACTTCTGTTTTTAGCAGTAAGATAAAACAGATGCCATGTAGACCATTCTAATGAAAACAGCTAAAAAGGCTGGGTTAAAAATACATGTGGTTGGGTAGGCAAGAAAGTAAGAAATTCCCAGGGGAGGGGAGGGAAAAGGAACTACATCTAGCCTCCAATGAGAGTCTGTTAGGGAACTCGACGTGATGTTGGCAGGATGGGTGAGAAGTCCTCTGCTCCCTGTAGATCAGCAGGAAGACTGTATACATAGGTCTTTGGTACTAGGTACAGGGGGAAAAAACTTTCTTGGGGATACATAGACAATAAGCCAGCCTAAGTGGGCTTCCAGTCCACCTTTACGCTGCCTGGGTGGTCATTAAAACTGTGGGCTTGGGAAGTGGATGTGGTTCAGGGACTGATCTCCCGCCTACCACATGGAAGTTTGTGGTTCAGGTCCCAGTGCCTCCTAAAGAAGACAGCGAGCTGGCATGACCGGCAGGCCTAGCAAGCTGATACAACAAAATGACGCAACAAGAGACACAAGAAGAAAAACATAATGAGAAACACAACAAAAAAAGCAGGAAGCAGATTTTCCCCATGCCTCCTAAAGAAAAAAAAAAAAAACAAGCAAGACAGTGAGCTGACATGACCGGCATGCATGGCAAGCTGACACAACAGGAAACACAAGAAGAAAAAAACATAATGAGAGACACAACAAAGCAGGGAATGGAGATGGCTCAAGTGATTAGGTGCCTCCCTCCCACATTGAAGGTTCCAGGTTCAGGTCCCAGTGCCTCCTAAAGACACAGCAAGTGCAGACAACAAGGGGATCGGGAGAAATAAATAAATAAATAAACTAATTAATTAATTAAATAAAATAAAATCTTTAAAAAAAAAAAAGTGGCTGAGAATTTCACTTAAAGCTGTTCTGAGTTGTTCTGTAACCTAAAGCCTAGCTTAGGCAAATGCCAGTACATCACCAGCACCTCACCTTCACCCATGCATGCCCTCAGAGGATTCCCACAAGCAAAATTGCAAGGAATAGGAGCGTATAAGTAAAAGCAAAATTAAAAATATCCACAAGGAAGAATAAGTAAAATGGAATGAAACCCACAGAGATTAGAATTACATGTTCACAGAATTCAGTACAGGTGTACTTAGATGCAAACATTCTTTCTATGTTAAAATAAATTAAAGATGGAAAAAAATCTATAGGCAAGAAGCAAGAGACTCTAAATGAAAAATTAGATTTTAAAAATAACAAACATGACTTTTAGAAATGAACATTTAAATATTAAAAACCATAATATTAAATGGCATATGAGACATAACTGAAAACAGAACTATAGAACTGGAAAAATAGTTATGAAGAAATTGAGAGGGCAACACAGAGAAACAAAGAGGGGGTGTGTTGATTAAAATATTCCTAGACTAGAATTTAAGAAACAACCGAAATGTCCAGAAATGTTAAATAAATGATCAACTTCAAAATATTAAATTACACATACACTCACATATATATAGAGAAATTACAGTCCCTGAAATGAATTGTTACGGCAATCAACGTTATTAAATGCCAATCAATGTGCTAGGTTTCGGTGGTACAAGAATGGGAATAAAAGGCAAGACTGAATAATATTGTGGAATATACTCATTATGTAAAACTAAGTAGTTTGGGCAGACAGCACAGGTAGAATAGCAGCAAAATATTTTTTAAAATTAAACCCATTAGCCTTTGGGTGGGTGCATGGAGCAGAAGGTATGGCCTTAGTGGAAGGATTATGAAAACTCCATGAAAGACAGATCAGATTTCACTGAAGGAGAAATCCGTAAACGATGGGCTGGCATACAAGGTCTTCCAAGATGAGAATGGAGGGTGCACGGGAACAAGCGGGCATCAGGGAGCCCCTCGGGCTGAGTGACCACGACACGCGTGCCCTTCTGGGCTGCTTGACCACTTCCCTCCAAAGCATCAGGGTCCAGGAGCATCTGCTCCAGACGGAGAAGAGAGGAGTGCGGTAACAGCAAGACAGGGGAGCGCCCTACAGGGAGGGGAGCTGCGGGTGGGAGGGTCTGCTGAGTCTTCTCCCCCAAACTGGAGGTCTGTGACACTGAAGGCTGCGTCTTCTGCTGCCTCCCCATGGTCGCTGCCAAGCGTGCCCCTGACCCGTGTTTTTACAGGGGCTTTGACGAGCAACGACCAGAACTCGTAAAGTAGCAGAAAATACCTGAGAAAACTGATACAATTAAACAGGCACCAATTTAAAAAAAAAAAAATTTATTTGAGTTGTTGAAGGTTTACAGAAAAATCATATAGAAAGTACAGAGTTCCCACGTATCCCCCCTCACACGCAGTTTGCCTTGTTAATCACATTTTGCATTAGTGTGGTAAATTTGTTACAATGGATGAAACTATATTATTATAGTTATATTATTATCTATAGCCCATAGGTTACATTAGGGTTCATTCTTTGTGTTGGGCAGTTCTATGATTTTTTTAAAAAATTTTATTCTGTTACACATATACAAGCAATAATTTCTCATTTTAACCATTTTCCAAATATACAGTTCAGTTCAAGTATACAAATCAGTGGTATTAATTACATTCACAATATTAACAAGCATATTTAATATGCTTTTTTCAAAAAATATAGAAATTTAAGAAACGATATATCACAAAATGCATCTATCATGTAATTAAATGTAAAAAACAATGAATTTCTATAGGAAATTATTATTGTAAACATTACAATACAATAGAAATAGTAAATAGTAAAGTCACGGATGAACAAAAAATTGTTAAAGCAGAATATGAGTTGAGAAATGCTTCCAAAATGAAGAATAAAAGGAAAAAAGAAAGATTTGGAAACTTTAGATAAAAATGGAAATGAATGCTATTTCCACATCTACTCAGCAGGAGTTCAGAAAGAAGAGATTAGAGAATATGCAGGAAAGAAAAAAATAACTAGTAGAATATTTCAAAAATATTAGTAGACTGTTTCATATTAGTAGAATATTTCAATATTTGTATTGAATATTTGTCAATACAAAGTCCTTAAGTTGACAGGCCTCACTGAATGATGAGACAAGTGAAAAAATATAACCTCACTTAAAAAATTTTTTTGAGAAAATTTAAGAAGATTAACGATACTATCTAGAAAAATACCCATTAACTTCAAGCAACAAAAAAATCAAATTGACACCCAGAAATCACACAATACAATGCTGGATATAAGAACAACATGGAACAATTGTTTCAAATTGCTAAGGAGGACGAATAATGATGCTCTGATCTATATACAGCAAAACTGTCAAACACAAGATCAGAATAAAAACACTTTCTACCATGCAAGATGAAAAGGTTGATGATCTAATAAACTTAGATAGAAGAAATACTAATAAGGTACACTCGAAAAAGAGGAAAACAGGCAGAAGATCTTGGATATATAAAGAGCTATAATCAAAGGAAATCAGCAAAAAATGTTAAGCTAAATGCATGCAATTACATACAGGCATACCTTGTGTTATTGTGCTTCACTTTATTGTGCTTTGCAAATATTGCCATTTTTTACCAATTGAAGTTTTGTGTCACCCCTCTGGTGAGCAAGTCTATCAGCACCGTTTTTCCAACATGTATTCACTTTGTTTCTCTGTGCCACATTTTGGTTAAGGTATGTATGTGGCATTCTTAAGGCATGATGCTTTTGCACACATAATAGACTAAAGTATGGTGTAAGCATAATTTTTATATCCACTGTGTAGCAGTTTGGTATTATTTATGAATTCCAAAAGTAGATATTGGCTTGTGTTTTTAAACTGGTCTGTTCCTCTGGGCATATTAGATTATATTGGATTCAGAGGTTTCACTTTTACTTGATTAAATAATGATTAAGGCTTTGATTGGGCCACATCAGTAGGACATTGAGTTCTTGCTCCCTTGGTGGGTGGGGACTCACAGAGGAAACAAGGCTGAAGAGTTAGCTGGAGTTTTGAGCCAGAGCCCCAGGAAGTAAACACATAGGAGAAGAACACAGAGGAATAGAGATGGCTCCATAGACACGGCAGAGGTCCCAGGAAGAGAGAGAGCCTGATAGTCTACAGCTGAGCTTGTGGAGAGAACAGAGCAGCTGAGCCCAGAGAGGAACGAGCTCCAGGAGAAAAACGAGACTTATTTCTGCCTGCAGCTGATAATGGAAGAAGCTGGGACCACAGAGCCTTAAGAGGAAGAGGGAGACTGAACCCTTGCAGATGTTGGCATCCATCTTGCTCCAAGTCATAGCAACAGACTTTGGTGAGGGAAGTAACTTATACTTTATGGCCTGGTAACTGTAAGCTTCTACCCAAAATAAGTACCCTTTATAAATGCCAACAGATTTCTGGTATTTTGCATCAGCACCCCTTTGGCTGACTAATACAGAATTTGGTACTGGAGAGTGGGGTAGTGCTTTTGCAATTACCAAAATGCTGGAACAGTTTTATAAATGGGTAAGGGGTATTTTGGGAGGAATTGTGAGATGTTTGATAGAAAAGGCTTAGAGTGCTTTGAAGAGGCTTATTATGATGCCTTAGAAGTAAGTGATGAAGCTATTATTGGAAACTGGAGGAAAGGCGATCTGTGCTTTAAAGTGGCGGAGAACTTATCAAGATTAACTACTGATGTTACATGGAAGGAGAATTTGAAAATGACAAGCCTGGACACTTAGCTGAAGAACTTTCCAAAGAAACTCAGAGAATGTGGTTTGGCTTCTCCTTGCAGCTTGTAGCAAAATGTTAGATAAGAGAGATAAGCTGAGGACTGATTTGTTGGGCACAAAGAAAACAGAAACTGATTCTGGAAATTCCAAGCCTCTAGAAGTCAAGCCCCCAGATGATAATGCCCCATTTGTGGACTTAACTAAACTTGGAACTTGTAAATCAGGATTGAAGATGCAGTTATCTAGGAAAGACTTGTGAAAAGTCTTACTATCTGATGGCTTGGACCCCTGCTTCTCGCATGCTAAACCAACAAACTTTTTGAGAGAGCCGTATGAACAAAACTACTGTCAGCATAAACTAAAAGGACATGGAAGGGAGAGATTGAAGGGGAAACAGTTCAAGAGGAAATCCATGGAAGCCAAGAGAGGAACCCCACCCATGTGTACAGAGAGGGTGAGTTTGCCCCAGTAGTTGAAGAAGGTAGATGGTCCCGCCTACTGTTCAGGGAGAGTTTTGCCACCCCAGGGTACAGAGAGGGTGGAGCACATTCCCCAAGGATTAAGGAGGTTGAGGTCACCACCCCATAGGACTGAGAGGGGCGGGCCTGCCCCCCATGGATTAGGGAAGGCCAGGTGGTCAACTTGTTGCCCTGAGAGAGTTGGGCCATATGCCAAAGGTAAAGGAAGATGTTGTCTTCACTTCACTGTACTAGAGGAGTTAAAATTCTAACCCAAAGATTTGGTATAATTTGGCAATCACCCCAATGTTCGTGGAGGGTGAGGTCTGGAGCTTGGTCACCACCCAGATGCTTGATGAGGGTGGAACCAAGAAAATGGCCATTGGGCAAGCCTGTGGAAAGGATAAGTTCTCAGGAGGACCTAGAGACAAGAAACCATCATCTTAAGAATGACTCTCAGACTTTGACATCTAATGAAGTATGTCCTGCAGGTTTATGAAACTGTAGAGGACCTATGACTCATGTTTGCCTCCCAGTTTCTCTTTATGGTAATGAAAAATTTTATCCTTTGTCCATTTGTGTATTGGAAGCAGATAAATTGTTTTCTAAGTTTCAGAGGTCTACAGCCAGATGAGACTTTCCCCCAAGAAAAACTGGTATTTCTTTAAACTGATTGTGATATGATTTTGTACTTGGCATTGTACTGATTTAAGGTTTTTTTAAAAATACATATTGTAATGTCTTTTTGGAATTCAGAGGGTGGAGTGTAGCAGTTTGGTATTATTTATGAATTCCAAAAATAGATATTGCGTTATGTTTGTAAACTGGTCTGTTCCTCTGGACATATTAGATTATATTGGATTCAGAGGTTTCACTTTTATTTGCTTAAATAATGATTAAGGCTTTGATTGGACCACGTCAGTAGGACATTGAGTCCTCACCCCTTTGGTGGGTGGAGACTCACAGAGAAAACAAGGCTAAAGAATTAGTTGGAGTTTTGAGCTGGAGCCCCAGGAAGTAAACACACAGGAGAAGAACACAGAGGAATAGCGACAGCTCCATAAACATGACAGAGGCCCCAGGAAGAGAGAGAGCCTTATAGTCTACAGCTAGCTTTGTGGGGAGAACAGAGCAGCTGAGCATGGAGAGGAAGAAGCCCTGGGAGAGAGAAAAGACTTATCCCAGCATACAGCTGATAATGGAAGAAGCTGGGACCACGGAGCCTTCAGAGGAAGAGGAAGCCTGAACCCTTGCAGATGTTGGCAGCCATCTTGCTCCAACATGTGGCAACAGACTTTGGTGAGGGAAGTAACTTATGCTTTATGGCCCGATAACTGTAAGCTCTACCCCCCAAATAAATACCCTTTATAAAAGCCAACAGATTTCTGGTACTTTGTATCAACACCCCTTTGGCTGACTAAGACACCTTGGGAAACCAAAAAATCCTCCTGACTATTGCAATATCCACTTTATTGCAGTGGTCTGGAACGAAATGAGTAATATTGCTGACGTATGCCTGCACTGATTCCTCTAGAATTTAGATCCATGTTGCCACTCTTATTTTATGATTCACATTTATTTTGTTAAAAGTTTCTTGAAAACAACTAGAACATTAGTACAACACAAAAACAAAAGAATCTAACTTACAGGGCCTTTACAAAGTAACATACCTAAAACAAAATTATTTTGGATGTGTAAAAACCTACAGAAAGACAAACATGGATGAACGTTGAAGACATCATGTTGAATGAAATAAGCCTGGCACAAAAGGACAAACATTATATGATCTCACTAATATGAAATAATTGGTATAAGCAAATTCAAATTCAAAGAGCCAGGAACTAGAATATACATTGCCAAGGGCTGCAGAGAGAGTAGAGAATGGGGAGTCAATGCTTTATTGGCACAGAGTTTCTGTTTGGGGTGATGGAAAAGTTTCAGTAATGGATGGTTGTGATGGTACCACAAGACTGTGAACAGTCTTCAGTAACACCACTGAACTGTATACTTGGATGTGGTTAAAAGGGAAATTTTATATTTTATGTATGTATTTAATAGAATAAAAATTAACAAAAACATAGGACTGTGCAATACAAACAGCAAACCCTAATGTAAACCACGGACTATAGTTAATAGTATAAATTATGATAAAATTCTTTCAACAATTTTAACAAAGTTATCATAAAAATGCAAAGGGTTAATAATAGGGTAAATTGCACATGAGGGGTGCTATCTGGGGACTATGTATTTCTTGTAAACCTACAACTTAATAATTATGTTATAATAATATTAATATTATGTTAATAATAATGTTATAATAATTATTATAACATTTTTAAAAATGAAGTCCTGTGTGGCACATCTGGACTATACCAGAGAAAAAAGTGCTTGCAGTTTGGTAAAGGCGGCAGGAATCAACTCATGTAGGGGCTTCTAAAACCATTATAAAGATTTCGGATTTTATTCCAAGGGTGATGTGAAGCACCTGGAATGTTTTAAGTGGCATAGAGACATTACATGATTTACGTTTTTGGAAGATCACTACAGCAGTTGTACAGTGAATAGGCACAAGTGGATTCGAAGAAACTAATAAGGGAATTGTGAAATGCTTTTCTTGCCACCCGATATGAGATTCTATTGTGTCAAAACAGCAAAGGAGACAAAAGAATCCTACTTGAATAAAAGGTTGAGGTTTGCTTTGGAGACATCAACACTGCCCTGAATTAATAAGAAACCTTTCTAGTATATTTAAAAGAAAAAGAACTAATGAATTAAAAAGAAAGAACTTCAGATATAGAAGGGAATTCTGGATTCGTAAAGTAATGATCTTGGCAAATTATCTCCCCAAAAAGCAAAAAAAAAAAAACAACAAAAAAACAACCATTTCAGGACTGAAGGAAATTGAGAAGCCTTCATTCAAGAAAAGAATTTGCACCTGAGTGAGATCAGTGGCCGCTTGTAGTGTCTGCGCCTGGGCTCCAGCTCTGTAATTGTGGTGGTTTTACCAGGGCAGGGAGGGCTGTGAAAAACAGCAGATCCATTTCGTGAGAAAGCTTGTGTGAAGAGCAGTCAGAAAACCCGGTGTCCCGAGCACTGCCTCAAACAGGGGACGTCTTGGTGGCAAACGAGCCAGTAAGGTCAACACTGCAGCCTGCAGGCACAATGCCTCTTGGTTTAAGCCACGGACTGGCAGGCAGTCCAGAACTAGAATGAGATCTGAGGAATGAGACAACCCGTGGCCTTGAGCAGCTGCCACATGCCCAGGCAGCCTAGGTGGCTGCGCGGATTTGCAGCCTGTGAGCATGTTCAGGAGCCCGCAGGGAAAGCCCTGGCTGTTCACACCTCCCTGGCTGAATGTGAGATCTGGGACATTAGAAAGTCCAGCAAAATAAAAGGCTAGTGTATGAGCTTCCCGATCTTTGAATGTGTTAGGTAACACATATACAGATCAATAACTAAATGGTAAAAGGCTTACTTGAAAAGCATCTGACCAATTAATGGCTGACCAATAAGTTATACTGACACAGGGGTGAGCCCTAGGAAGTCATGCTTAAAAATAAAAACAAGAATAAAATAATTGGCTAACTATAAATGTCAGTATTTATATTGTATTGTATAGAATTGTATTGTATTCTTACACTTCTTCCTACAAGTGCTAAAATGCAAATGCATAAAAATAATGATAAATCTAGGTTTTAGACCTACAACATACAAAGGTATGAGTGGTACCAAGTACCAAAAACTGATGTGAGGACAGAAGGGTAGAGAAAAATTTTATGTGCGTGCTATTGAAGTTAAGTTGGTATCAAACCAAATATTATTGCTATATATTTAGGATGTTAAATTTTAACCCCATGTTAATCATAAGGGAAATACACAATTCCCTGAGAATTGATAGGTTATATAGCAGAAAGAAAGCATATAGAGGACTTGAATGACATAGTTGTCAAGATTTATCTAAAAGGAAAAATAGTACTTTACAGTAGAGGCATGGAGAATAAAGTTCTTTTTCCAAACACACTAGGAATTCACTCAAATTCACCATACTTAGGACACAAAGGAATTCTCAGAAATTCCAAAAATTAGAAATGAAAAAGCCATGTCTAACGGCAGAAACCAATAAAATTAAGAATTACGAATGTGTGGTATCTAAATGTATACATGTGGATATTAAACAATCAACCACAAACATCCATGCACAATACATATTTTTAGTTCAACAAGTTTGACATTTGATATCACTTTCTCAACAGACCTCACTAAAATAACTGCAGGATGATTTAATTTTGTTATTTAAGAAATAAAGCCACAAGGATAAAGATAAGTGGAAAGGATATAACATCATCACCCTCATAAAAAAACAAACAAACACATGAACAAATATTGACTTAAGAAAACAAAAAGCTAAATTAGGACTGCCTCCATGTAATAGGTAAGGGTCATAAGAGAATATCTCCCTCACCTAATAAATTATAACCAGCCAGATGATCTACAAAACCAGTTATTTTATGTCCATGAGAAAGCTGAAGTCACAAAATAGCCTAATAAAATAAAATAAAATAAAAAATGGCCATCTTCTCCTGGCTGAGTTGTGATACATAGTTGCTCTTATCTCTGGCAGAGGAGCCACCAGAGACACAGGTGTCTGAGATTGAATTTTTATCAAAAAATGTAAAGGCCAAGCCTGGCCTGGGGTGATGCTGGTGTGTTGAGTCCCAGGCCCAAAGGTGTCTGCAACCAACCATTAACCCTTTCCAAGAACCTCCCCTGAGGCTCCCGTGGACGACAGGGGTAGGGACACCGAGGAGATGCAGGCAAGCTGGACCTGCTGTGGTCTGAGCAGAGAGAAACAAGTCAAACCCTCTGGCGCTGAGGCAGGTGCTTTCGTGATGGGCAATTCTAAGACTTCCCATGATCCCCACCTCCTGGTGGTCAAGACTTGGAGCAGCACTGACAAAACAAAGCTTTTAGTTAAAGCTAGCTAACTAGCACACAGCCTATTGCTGGAAAGAGGACAAGCATTTTGAGAGAAAACCCCTGATGTTCCCAAAATCTGGGGACACAGTTGAAGAACAAAGAGAAATCCTCCACTTCCCTGAGCCTTACACTTAAAGCTAAAGGTAAAGAGAAAATTTTGAAATCGTTCAGAGAGAAAAAGAAATACTACATAGAGGGGAACAGTGATTAGAATGATGGTTGACTTTTCATTAGGAAAAAATATATGTGAAGGCTATCAGACAGTAAAACGACATATTTAAAGTGCTGAAAGAAAAAAAAAACTAACAAATGTCAAATTATAATGCTATATCCCAAAGTAAACTCATAGAAAATGAGATTAGAATGTGAGAGAAAATATGGGAAAATCCAGGACATGCAATAACCAAACATCCAACTCTGAAAAGAAGTTACATAAAGAGAGAAGTAAAGGAATCATCCATAAAATAATGGAGAAAAATTTCCCCCAAGTAAAAGAAATGCATTTTAATAGTGTAAGGGTCCTTAGCCACCTAACATATTGATTAGAATCCTCAGGATGATGGGATGACTCTAAAATTATAGCTGTACGGGAGGGTAAGAACTCCATCTGCTTACAGCAGGGCATCTAAAAATCTTCACGAAGGTCTCTTCAAGAAGAAGAAAGTGCTAGAACATCTAATGTGTCTCAACTTTTTGACTTGAGAAATGCACAGCAGGAGAAGTTTGGTTTAGAAGTCACCATAAGCTAAAGGAAAGCAGTATCTGGCGTAGGCAACAAAGTAATCAGTGGTAAATAGTGTTTACATGAAAATACTCGAGTAAACATGAGTATTGATCTAAAAAATTATAAGTTATTGGGAAAATTGTGGGGCAGATAAGGTGGGTGTGAGTGGTGATGGGGAAATCAGGGTAAAACAGCTAAGCCCCCATATTAAGAGAAGTTATTTAAAACTAAAAAGTTGGGATTATAGTAATATAAGCATGTCCTTCAAATATGTGAAGTCAGAAAGAAGATTCCCTTAAAGATTAAAGACTGACTTTAATTGGTTGCTTAAGAGGAATGGGATATGCGCTGGGATTTCTATAGCATGCTGCAGAACTATTTGACTCTAACTACGAACATAAAACTACAGAAATACATGCGAACAAAAAATATTAAAAGGCTAATATTGAAATTATTTAGAATGAGACTGCCACACGTTTTCGGTGAAAAGGCATTACCATTATATGCAGACATACAAACACGTGCACGACACACATGTACATGTACACACATAAAATACACTCAAATGCATACATACGAACATGCAAAGAAACATACACCCATACTGTTAAACAAAGAAAAGGAGAAACTGAAACACACACATACCCTCATATATATACATGTGACATGCACATATATACAAATGCACACATGTATGCACACACATAAAATACACACATGTACACAACACACATGTACCCACATTCACAGGCATATATGTGTACATGTACACAACACACATTTACACATCCATCCATATATATATATATATATATATATACCTCTACATACATATATAAAATCCTGAATCTATTAAAGTAAATGCATTTAAATGTATGTTAATACATATACAAAAATTACTGGGTGAGACAGTAAAATTATTAACAATAGTTATCTATGTGTTGTGATATTGGGATGTTCCAATATTTTCTAAATTTTTATTTAAAAGAGATATTTTCAGTAGAAATTATGTAGCAGATATAATTTATTTCTGTAGCAGAATGGTTTGGTCAACCTCGCCATTTCTTAATCTGGCCCTTGGCTTTCTAGTTTCTTACAAATACAAATTTGTATTCTTACAAATACAAATAGTTTCTTACTACCTGCAGTGGGTGCTCTGCATCCTTCATCTTTTTCTATAGTCTTTTCTGAACATCTGTTTCTGCAAGAAAATATATCTTTGCTTTTATATTTTTATTTTCTATCTATTAGAAAATAAATTCCAAAAATTCTAAGGAAAAAAGTAAAACTAAGGGATTAGGTGCCAGTAATTAAAATTGTGAGTTTTGTAGTTTGGAGACTTTCTGGTAAAATTTGTTTTGACCACCTTGCTTGTAATTTACGTAGAAAATTAGGCTTAACTGATTTCAAAATCTTTACCAATAATCTAATTGTAATGAGCAAACTTATGGAGTTTAAATCTAGAGTTTGCTTACCAGGAGATAGAAAGAGGGTAGAGAATGAGGAGCAGATGCTTAATCTGGGCATAATTTTTAATAAAGTTGATTTTAAATGTTTGGAAATGGGTAGAGGTGATGGCAGCATATTACAATTAATGCACTGATTGATGGGTGTGATTGTGGTTGAAAGGGGAAGTTTAGGGTTGTGTATGTCAGTAGAAGGAAAGCTAGAGGATAGATGTGGCGAACCCTGCTGTGGATGATGACTGGGGGTAATTCTACAAATTTAAGACAGTTCTTCTGTGAACTAGAGCTAGTGTATGTCACTATTACAAGGTGTTAATACTAGGGTGGCATATGGACAAACACAACTAAGGCATATTATTGACTCTAGCTAACAGTAATATTGCAATGTTTTTTCATCAATTGTAACAAAGGTACTATACCAATGCTAAGGGTCGATAATAGCGAGGTATAAGGGGTTTGGCTTTTCCTTTTAGGAGCAATGAAAATGTTCTGAATTTGACTGTGGTGATGGGTGCACAACTCTGTGATTATGCTGAGAGCCGCTAATTGTAAACTTTGGAAGGATTGTATGGGGTGTGAATAAAACTGTTTTAAAAAACAAACCAATCTGCAGAGGCATCTGAGGGACACGGCCCTTAAAAAGGCAGGGGTACGAGTCAAAAGGGAAAGCTGAGTGTCTGCCCTCTCCTGGCATGTGTGGGCTCTTGGCCACCCTTCACCGTCCTTAAATAACAAAGGGCCCTGCTGGCAGGTGCAGAAAGGGAGGGAGTTTAGTTTACATACATCTGTTTACCTCTGAGCCTGCTCTGCAAACTCTCTCCAGGGAATTGTTATTTAACTTTAGGGAACTACTTTCTGTGTTCATTTACAAAACCCAAGTGCCTTTTGAGAGAAAATCAATTTTAAAAATGTGTTTTCTTAGTTAAATGAAGCCTGAGTTCTGTAAACAGTGGCTCAGCCCCCCAGGATGGCTGGGCCTTGGGCTTGTTAGAGTTTGTCTCCAGGGAAGTCCGTGGGGCTTGACTAGTCACCCGTTTCCAGGGGCCCAGGTGACCCATTAGAGCGGCTGTCCAGCCAGGGGGAGCCCCGGCCATGATGTGTGAACTGGCCCCAGCGGTGCCACAGCGTGACAGGGCTGCCTGCCTCTCTCCCTAAAGTGTCTAAGAGGTTGTGCCAGTGTGTTAATATCTCAGCGGTAAGGATCGAACCAGACTGCAAAGCACGCACCAATTCCTATCAATTGACCTGTGACTGCCGAGAGAACTGAGTGTTGTTGGGGTGGGGGTGGGGGGCAGTGCAGAGGGAGAGACTTGGATCCTTCTGGGCTTAGCACATGGAGCCTGCTGCTTCCTCCGCAACATCTGCCACGTGAACAGAGGACAGGGACGCTGAAACCCAGGAACTGTGTGCAAGGCACAGCCTCCTGCCGCCCATCTCCTCACTTCTAACAAATCCCACCCCACCAGCTTGCTGGGAAGGTGAAATGAGACACGGCATGCTGAACCTTTCCGCCTGAGAGTTGTCCTGGAAGTGTACTTTTCTCTTTTATCAAATTGATCTATTTATTTTTAAATGGTTTTCTGTGTAAAATACTGTAGCTCTAGCCAAGATTTGGCTGTTTCCAAAGCCGACATAAAATAGGAATTTAAAAATGAATGGCACATTTTTTCTAATATTCAGAAATTGATATTGGGGTAAAATATAGATAGTTCTACTGGGCTTAAAGAGAAAGGAATAAATGCCTACACCAATGGATGGATTGCCCATGGAATGAACATGCTATGCTGGTAATAAGAGCTGGTGCACACGGACAGTTAACAGGAGAAATTCCAACATGGTTAAATAAACACATGGCTAGTATATCGACGGCTTCAGATGTTTAAATGGATTCCTAATTTCCACATACCCAGCTTCCATCGTGAGGTCAAGGCATACAACAAATCCCAGCCATCCACAAGGACAATCAGGACAAAAGACAAAAGATAGGGGACCGGATGTGGCTCAAGCAGTTGAGCACCTGCTTCCCACATAAGAGGTCCTGGGTTCGGTCCCTGGTACCTCTTAAAAACAACAACCAAACAAACAAAAAAAAACAACCTAGGGGAGCCTGTGTGGCTCAATGGCTAAATCCCGGCTTCCCACATACAAGGTCCCAGGTTCAATCCCTGGCCCTGGTACCTGCCTCCCAAAAAAGATCTGAATTTTCTGAATTGGTATGGATGATGTGGCTTTGCTAGATGTTTACACCCAGGCATGGGAGGAGAAAATAGTTAAGAGTTGTGAATAAGACTTTGAAGAACATGGAATTTGGGGTTACAGTCAGCTAAGTTTGAATCTCTGCTCTTTCATTGTCAGCCATGTGACATTGGGAAAAATCTATTGAGTATGCCTGAGCCTTAGTTTCTCATTTTCAAAGTGGAGCTGATAATAAATATTTTGTAGGGTTGGTGTGGGGATTACTGTAATGTATGTCGAGCATTTGGCACAAGGCCTGGGCACAGCTGGTGCTCACAGACTGGAGAAATACAACAGTATGAATCTTAGGTGATAGAGTGTTTAGTGAGATTTATTTTTATTTTTTCCCTAACATTGGGTTTTATATTAGATATGATCATTCTTTGGAACAACCTTTTCATGCTGAATTTCATTGTATATGTAAATCTGAGTTATGTTTTTCTACCTCCCAACACGATTAGTGGCTTGCCAAGCCACTAATTACTGAATTAGCAGAAACAGCTGGTTTAAATCAAATCATCGATGGACGTTAAGGTGAGGAATAGCGATGTCAGGGCAGCATCAATTTGAAAAGACAGACAAATCATGTTTAACCTTCAAGCGCAAATCACACCATTAGGAAATCTACCATTGATGCTAACTAGTAGGAGAAGAAAATCAAATAATCCATTTGCCAAATGGAAAAAAAATAGATCATCAGTATTGAGCAACGACCCTCTTCAAATGAATTGTGTAACACAATTTAGAGTCTAGGAAGCCAAAAGCTCAAGGTCCTTGAGAGGTGAATGGTTCCTCTAAACCGATCCAACTGGGCAGGTAACCAACAAGCATTGAGCCTGTTTGCCTTTGTGGCGAGAAGGCTCCTGGGAGCTTGGGCCCTCGAGATGCCAGGATAATGTCAGGGCCTTCATTTTATTGGCTTTGAAGAAGAAAATCAACGCCCCCATCCACTCCCACCCCCAGTTCATTGAGATACAGGAGAAAGGCCAGCAGCAGTAAATTCTTACAGGGACAAAGATCTGGTTTTACTTTATTTTCTTTTATTTATTAAATGACAACACAAAATTTTAATCAAGTTGTAGATGACTCCAAAGCAATTAGAAACAACACAGAGGCCAGTAACAATATAAGAAAATCTAGTGCAATGCTATTCTGCAAGAGTGTGGGACAAAGTGCAATAGATATGATTTTATTATCACTATGAATATCTCCTTTAACATGTGTAGACCTTCTTACAGACAGTAAGTTGAGATTATAAATATTGATCAAATTCTCTTAGTTCCTGGGTAGGACTTGATATATCACTCAGCTAGTATTAACTCTGTTCCTATAAGAATATAGAAAATATTGGCTTTATTTTTAATGTTCTAGCTCAAGGATCTCTGCTCCTCCTCTCACTTACCCTTAGGATTTGGAGACATCTCTCCTTTCCAAATGCCCATGAAACTAGAAATGAATGGCTATCACTAGCCTTTAGCAGGATATTGGGAAAGTAGGCTGAAAGGGTAGCAATGGGTCAAAGGGCTGTCCTGAATGGCAGTACCCCAAGAACATGTTGATTTGCTTAGAGATGGGTGGCTGTCATGTGGGTTCAGGTCTTAGTGGCAGCAGAGGAAAAAGAGAGAAGATCAACTAGATAGAGACACTCCTGAATTTCTGCTATCAGGTGGACTTCTGGAGGTTTGTGCTGTGCTTGAATCCATAGTAACAAGTGATTCCTGGCATTACCTGTATACATACACTCCTTTCCTAAAATAATAATAAGATCATTTTTACCATGCCCTCTTTCCATTCCACTATGATGGGTTACACATGTAGTGTCTCATGATCTTCCCAATCAGGATGGGAGATAGCTGTTATCATCCCTTGCTGGTGGGGAAACTGGAAATCCAAGGAGTTAATTGACTGCCTAGAATCATATACTATTATTAAGTAAGAGGCAAGGGTCAAATCCATATCTGAGGGTTCTACGGGTTGCCCTTGATACTGGGTTAGCTCACAAATAGCTCTCTGCCCCTCCTTACCTACACCATCCATCACCCACAATTCCTGCACCTGTCAGTACCATTGTGGTAGACCTTGTGCTGTTCCACCCATATCCAAGTTCAGGACTGAAGGACTGACAGATGGTGCACGGCCAGAAATTTTCAGGAATGGCCTTGGCTAAGCAGAGTGACTTGTCCAAGGTGATGCCACCATCTCATGGCAACCTGCATCCAGTAACTGGTCTGTGTGGAAGCGTGATGGTCTGAGCCTTCATCCCGACTCAGGACTACTCTGAAGCACCAAACTAGCTTCAGAGCTCTTTAGGGAGTAAGCTGAGGCTTTCACTGAGACTTCCCCACAGCCCAGCTTCTCTTTCCTTCCAATCCTGCCTCCTTATCTTCCATAGTTGTTAATCCCAAGGACACGTCCCAGTAAAATCTCTACAGATCTCAGTGTGTTTCCCAGGAAACCTAACTGGCAAGAGCCATGGTGAGATGAATTGAATGCGCAGGATAAATGATTGCTTGGGGCAGTTTTGAGATGTGTGTGTGTATGTGTGTGCACTTTGGCAGACACGCACACACTTGTCAAGCTGACACATATGTATTAAACATGTTCTGTATATGGCATGCAATCCCACAAGAGTTGAGAATCTTGAAGTACCAGAAAGCAGGCGAACGGCACGGGGCGGGTATTTATGGATAGAGCTCTGCAGCAGGTGCTTGTGAACTGAACAAGGTAATTACCATTTCTAAATCTTAGGATTTTCCTTTATGTTAGAATATTTAGTTTCCATAATGACACTGAAGAGTAGTTATACATCTACTCATATTACAGATGAAGAGACCAAGATTCTGGGGTAAAATACCTTACCTAAGTCAACCATTGTCATCCTGTCCATATTATTATTTGACCCTCTACCTCCCACATCAAGTCACAAACATAGGATGCAGGGTGCAAGCTCAGTTATGCACTAGTCCTCATTCCTACACTTTTGTGCCCTTATATACTGGGTCGATGTATAAGGCAATGAGGGAAATGAAGACAGTGGAGAAAACCCATATTTTCCAAGGAGCAGATTGAGATCAATGAGTCCCTTTTGTTTACTGCCTCAAACAACTTCCCATAATATCATTAAAGTGGGGAAATAGATTTTGCTTTGTTTTGTTTTTACATTTGGTAAGGACCCATTTATAAAGGCCAAGTTTAGATTGGCAATGCAATTCTTCACACTCACAAAGGGGGAAAAAAAGAATGAAAGAAAAGAAAGAGGTGGTCTTGGCATGTCTGTGCATGGGTGTGTGTTTGTGTTCATGGACACACATGCACACACTGGCAAACACAAGCACACACTTGCCAGGGTGGCACAGCTTTCCTGAGCATTTGAGCCCTTCAGGACTACTAGAGCTAGGAAATGTGCTGGGAACACAGGACAAGGACAGGATCTGTGTCTCAACTCAATGCTGAGGGAAGACTGATGACCATTACTGCAGAAAAGGGTCTTAATTGCTCTATAATAAGTATGTGCAGGTTGCTTTGGAAAGATTCAATCTGCTCAGGAAGGCTGGGGAAGTATTAGTGAGATGTGAATATTTAAAATGGACCTTGAAAGATGAGTTTACCAAGTGAAGAATAAAGTGAAGATCATTTTAGAGAGAAAAACATTAGCCATGGATGCCAAGGTTGGGTCTGGGTCAAACTACAAAATGACATTTTTAAAGCCCAAAGGGTTGGGTTCTATACAGAAGGCAACAGGATTTTCTAAAAAGTAATCCCTTCCTTACCATCCCACACAAGGCTCACGTGATCAGATCTTGTTTTAGAGTGAAAATTCTAGCGATCGAGAGGAAAAAAGATTACGTAGTGGGGAGGATGGAGAAAAGAAGTCGGTTTTCTAAGACTTCCACTTTACTGCCTTTTGCTTTATGCAAAAACGAGAATATCCTCTTTCTAACATAACCCAAGTCATGACAGTGGGAGAAAAATTACCACAGCCATTTTCAAGGGCTGCAGCAAATCAAATCCTTGTGATGTCCAAAACTTGAGGCAGCTGCCCATTTTTATTCTCTCTATATTTCCAATTTGGAAACTTGATGGACTTTTATTGTAATTGCAGTTAAACATGCTAACATTTAAACACACTGGGACATTTACCATGAATATAATCATTTAGCCTTGGCAATGGGATCGCTGACTCCTGGAATTTCAGGGTTGGAATAGTCCCAGTGCTTCACTATTAAAATTCTCTCCATAGCACCCCTGACAAGAGTATGTGCTGGGTGAGATGCAATGAGCGCTCCTTGTTCCTTCTCCCGAAAGCCCGTCCATTAAAACTTTACCTGTCAGAGGCTGCCTCCTCACACTGAACCGGGATCTTTCAACAAAAGGGTTTCATTTCTAAGCCTTGGAGACAAACGCTACAGAAGAATTATAAACTTCCTGAGAGCTACTTTTTTTTTTTCCACTTTAAAGTAAAAAGTAGTCAATGCTTTTATTTATTTAATTAATTAAAAAAATATTTTAAAGGATGCTTAGATTACATAAATGTTACACAAAAATTACAGGGATTCCCATGTGCCCCACCTTCCACACCTCCCATAACATCCCACATAAACATCCTTCATTAGTGTGGCAAATCACCTGCAATGGATATACACATCCTGGGGCTTTGCCACTAAGCATGGACCATAGTACACATTGTAGACCACACTCTCTCTCACACAGTTCTGCATGGTATATGCTGATGTAAAATGGCCTATATCTGTCATTGTAATGTCACTCAGGATAATTCCCAAGGCCTGAAAAAGCCCCTGTATTACAACTGCTTTTCCCTCTCCCTGCCCCCAAAGCATCCAGTGGCCACTGGCTCCACATTAATGTTGTAATTTCTTCCATTGCTTGAATCACAATATGTCTATAACAGAATACCAGTAAGTCCACTCTAGTCCATAGCTCTTCCCCCAGTCCTGAGGAGTCTGGGATGGTGATGTCCACTCCACCTTCAACTGAGAGGGGACTTACATCCCATGGATAAGATGGATGGGATTATCCTGCCTGCAGCTGCAGACTCTCTCCATTCCCTGAGATGGCCATTGTCCATCATCATCTCCTCACCAGGTGACTTGGGTGAGTCCATTGAACTGTAGAGTAGGAGTTGCAGCTTCACGAAGATTCCAGCTACTTTTGAGAGCTACTTTTGAACGTGGCTCTCTTCTCTTTCTACCTGTTCTTCCTCTTGAGCTTCACTCACTCACGGTCCTACTTCCCACACTAAATAGATGAATAGCAAATGCACATCTCCAGGCTGCGTATCTACATGATCTCCAGACTGGTATTCCCAAGTATCCTCTGACTATTTCCATTGAATGTCCAAACTGGGCTGCTCTTCCCTCTTTCCCCAAATGCTCTTTTGCCTCTTGCTCTATCTCAAGGGACGGCTACATTATCCACATGGCTACCCAAACTGTAAATCTGACACATCATTGATGGATGTTCCTAAAACTTCAATGTGCATGGAAGCCAGTTGGGAATCCATTTTAAAATGCTGATCCCAGTTCAGTAGCTCCAGGGTGGGAATCTCCATTTCTCAGAACCTACTAGATAATGAAATGTTCCTGGTCCTCAGACCATGCCTTGAATAGCACGGTCCTAGACTTATTCTTGTCTTTTAGTTGCACATACATTTTAGAAACTTGGTGGGAAAAAACACAGGCTTTGGAATTATACAGCTCTGGGTTTAAATCATGGATCTGATCGATAGCCATAATGTGTTCATGGGAAAACTATTTAACCTCTGTGCTACAATCACCTCCTCTTAAAATCAGGATGGCCTGTCTCCCAGGGATCTTAAATTAGACATAGTAGGTGAAATGCACAGTTCAGTATCTGCCCTGCTGCATAGGTTCAAAAGTGTACATTTCCTCTTCTTGTTCAAATATGGGGCCTAATAAAGATAAATTGGTGATCATTAGGTGGCAAAATTCCCTTGATGTTAAGGGTTTAATCTTTGTCAGAGAGGACTCCGGGTTGGGCTGACCTGATTAGAAGATGGACTCAGATCAGGTGGCTTTCTGTGGTCCAGGACAGAGTTGAGTGCCAGGGAAACAAGGTGCTTCTGTATGAGGAACACAATGACCCCATTTTTGGAGCAACTCCATGTGTGTCCAGAGCTAGGGGCCATGATACTATTTCTGTGGGTTGCTGTTATCATTATCCAAATTAGGTTCCTCCAAAATTCCCTTGGAGACTTGTGGTGCTCTAGTGTCTAGACTGTGAAGAAGAAAGACCAGGAGAGGAAATGAAGCTGGGCAGAGAATGACCAGGTGAGAACTGAAATCCAAGCTGTCGTAAGCAATGTAGACTAGTGTTTGCAGCTGTAGAGTTTACAGTCTATTGGAACTCAGGAATAATTGGACAAATAATTAAATTCAAGCTAGGCTAAAGCTAAGAAGAGGGATCACATATAACGTAACCTTAGGGGATCAGAGAAAGTTTTCAGAAGGAAGAGCTAGCATGTCATTTAACAGTATTTCATTTAGAAATGTGTTCATGACAGTACATGGAGATCATCACTTTTCTTTATATCTGGTACAAAGCATTCCATGCTTGTAAATGTACCATAGTTTATTCAATATTGTTCCATCAGTAGATTTTTATATTTTCAAATGTTTGCTGCAATAAATACTTCTACATTTCTCCTTGTGGACCTGGATAGGTTCTCTAGGATGTACACTTTGATTTGAAAGTACACCATGGCTTAAATTTTCAGTAGATAGAACAAATTGTATTCCAAAACAAATAGTATATGAAGAGCATTTATTTTCACCACATGAACACTTTTCATCATCAACCTGTTTAAATATTTACTCATCTGAAGAATAAAATATACCTCTTTCTTTCATGACATAAGTACCTTTTCATAAATCGGTTAGCCATTTGCAGTTTCTCTTATATGAATTGCTTATTAATATCTTTTGCCCACTCCCAACAAAATTTTTTGGTGATCTTAGATATTCAAGATATTATTTCCATGTCTGTTAGATATATTGGTTGGTCTGATCAAAGCTCTGTCTGTTATACATTTTTTTCAAAAGAAAGGGGGCTTTACTGATGAACTCTACTTTTTGTTTTCCATTATATTAATTTTTACTACTATTTTTCCCTAATTCCCTGCATCTACTCTTTTTGGTTTATTTTGTGGCTGCTCTTCTATCTTACTGAACTGAAATTAGAGTTATTTTACTTTCTATATTTGTATTAAACAAATATTTTGACCAAATAAATATTTTAAAGATAATTCCACATCTATTATGGGAGAGTTCACACAAATAACAAATATGAATGAAGTAATACATTAAATTTAAAAAAATTTTTTTCTTTGTTTTTGTTACTTTTTACCATATTTTTATCTACAGCACCACTTTCATTGTATTTATGTAGTATACTTCTATTTATCAATTTAAAAATACACTAACTTTCTATTTTGATTTCTTATTTAAACTAGTAGTTTGGACTGATTTTTTTAAAGTTCTAGGACAATAGATGCTTTGGCTATTCTTTTATAGTTTGCTGTTTAATTATATGAATTGTGCTGTTTTCTTCAGTGAACTAGTCTATATGATTAAAACTTTGAGGTTATAAGGACTATTAACCCTCTTTATGTAGGTCAGCTATTTTATTATTTTCTGATAATATTGTCTGATGAAAACATTTAAAGACAAAAGGGATAAATGTGTAGACTTGTGGGCATGCGGTTTCTAACTCAGGCCTGTGCTGGCTAATGTTTGACACCCAGCTCTACAAACACAAAAGTCTCTGATTTGTGAAGTTTTCCAACTTACACTGTCTCCCCGTGGCTCCTTGAAGCCACCAACATGAAAAGTGTGGAGTACGGAAGAGATCCTCTTACAAAATTTTTACCACGCAATATACTATGGAAATAACCATAGGCAATGTTAAAATAATTAGAAAATGATGAGTTCTGAGATTTTATTACTATTGATTTTAATATACTTTATTTAAACTTAAGCTTATATAATTAATTTTTTCAACGCTGGTTGTGTTTACCCAGTCTCCCCGAATTCCTGAAAACGAAACAACTGGCTCTCATAGCCGGTCTGAGCTGGCTCCAGTATCTGCCCGAGCCCACAGCGTGTGGGCTTTGGTGCCAGGAGCTGTGGGAGAGGTAGAAACTCAGAGAGGAAACCAGGGTGGACGACAGAGCCAGGCTCAGAGAGCGCATCCCCCAGGGAATTTAAGCTCAAGTCGCTGGGAAGCTCGGCTTCTGCAGAGGGCCTTTAAAAGGACATCAAGCGTGTGGAGGCAGCTGAGGAAGCTTTTCGAGATCATTTCTTTCCCTGGAACCCAAGGAAGTCAGTTTGTCTGGATTCCTGTTGTTCTGGTTGTTCTTGTGAACTTGTTTCTGAGCTTTTGTAAATTTTATCTCTTTGTTTACTTGTAATGTAACCATTTTTTATCACATGTCCATTGGATGCAAATATAACCTAAGGGTGAGCCGGGGCCATTCTGTTCCTTAACACATAAATAGCGTTAATTCAGATCCCCATTCTACAACTGGGAAACGTCCAGTGTTCATCCAAAGATATTTCCAATGCTCCCTGGTTGCCTCTAGCTCAGGCCGCCTGCTTCCCCTGTTAGGTTTCTCAGTGAATCCACTCAAAGCTTTGAATAGGTGGTCCCCCTTGTGAGACTAACACAAATAAACTACACTTCCCTGATAAACAAAGACCTTTTAATGTGTAGAAGACCTTGTCAACATTTGGGAAGACAACTTACAAGTAACCTACAACTGAATGTTACATACTCCTGGTCTTTTGAAAGGATCTTAAATTATATTAACCAACTGGATTTCCAGTCTCTGACCAAGACACTCAGTGCTCCCTTCAAGGAAGAAAAGAAATAAAACTCACAAAAAGTCTTTGATTTTTAAAATTTGTATCTAATATGTACCCAGTTCAGTACCCTCCTCACCACCTGTACCATCCCCCCACCCTGCCTGGCCCACCATTTGGAAAAATACTGTCCCTGTCACCCGCCTTCCCAACCCTTGCTACTCAAAGCTGGACTGCACAGAGGCTAGTACTGGCCTTTCCCAGAGCTTGTTAGGCACAAAGCATTGCAGGCTCTCCCCAGACTTCTCAATCAGAATCTGCCTTAATTTTTATGCATGATATATTTTAAGAAGTTCTCTTCTAAAGGACTTACAATTTCCACAAATCATGCCCTAAAAAATTGATGGGCAAAGCTGTCTACTTGAAAAGGATGTCACATATATATTTTTTGTAATAATAAACTTTATTTTTAGAGGAGTTTTAGATTTACAGAAAAATTACACTGAAAGTATAGGAAATTCTCAGACAGTCCTCCCCCCCCCCCCCCCCCACACACAGTTTCCCCCATTATTAACATCTTTCATTAGTGGGTGTCACTATTTTGAGAGTTTCTACTGCTCAACCTCCTCCCCTATCCCATGGTATGGGCAGGAGGGGAGCCACAGACTGCCCCTCGATCAAAAGAAGTGTTTTGGAGGCAAGATGGCATTGGTTTAGGAGGGCACTCATTGACTAGCTCTCTGAGGATGGCTGATTGGGGACAGGGTCCTGCCCGGGGGTCTGTGCTGTGGGTGCATGGAGCGAGAGTCTTCGGACATCAGTCCAGAGGCAACTTGGTGGCGTGGATTGCTTGGTAGAGATTCATGAGTTTTAACCCTGCTTGTGGAGGTTAACACAGACAGCTGAGCCCCTCCCTCGGGGGAAAAGGCTGGTTTGAGCCGCGACTCCAGGTGGCAACCCCGTGAGAGGGACGTTCTCCGAGAGTGGGAGGGCTCTGGTGAAGGGTCGAGAGGACTTTCCTTTCTGTGGATTTTGCTGCCTGGAACCACAGACAGCTTTGGGGAACAAAACAGCTGGCTTGAAGCAGCACCAGGCTGAGGGGAATGGCGAATCTGCTGAGGAAGGTTGATTTACCTAGCTGCCCAGGGATATGCCCCAACCACTGCTGGTAACCCGGTGAGAGGGAGCATTCTGCGAGAGTGGGAGGGTTCTGAGAGAAGGTGGAGAGGGGTTTCCTTTCTGTCGATTTGGCTGCCTGGACCCCCTCAAAGCTTTGGGGAGCAGATAAGCTGGCTTGAAGCAGCGACATGCTGAGGAGAGGAGAATCTGCT
Source organism: Tolypeutes matacus (assembly GCA_026826555.1). NCBI lineage: Eukaryota > Metazoa > Chordata > Mammalia > Cingulata > Chlamyphoridae > Tolypeutes > Tolypeutes matacus. The sequence goes on along the minus strand of JAKSZT010054382.1, from coordinate 2,128,079 downwards.
GAGGAAGCCTGATTTACCTAGCAACCTGGTGATACTCACGCTTGGCTCCAGAGGGAGTAGAGTCAGCCAATTTTATCGTTCTGCACTGACAAGCTCCCCTGCTCCACTGGGGAGGCCAGGAAGTGGGGAGTGCTTGATTAGTGTCCATGGGCCTAGTTAGGGTCCCCTCAGGGAAGGGGGTGGTCTAGAAGAGGACATATTTTGGGTCCCTTATTTTGCCGGAAAAAAAAAAAAGTCACTTTGAAAAATAAAAAATGAATTTTTCTTTTTAATTTAGTTTTATATCTAAAATCTGCCTCAAAACCTGCAGATAGAACCTTGCAGGGCAATTGATTGATAAATACAAGCAGAATGAGAGGTTCCACAAGGGCCCAAGAAGGAACATTGTTCATCCTTAGATTTGTTTGACTGCTTGCTTGTGTGGTTGGTTGTTTTTTCTCTGTTTATTTGTTATCTCTTGCTTTTCTTTCCTCTTTCCTCCCCCTTTCTTTTTTCTTTCATTTTTTAAAATTAGGTGCTGCTAACTTGTCTCTTCTTTTCTGGGCTTCTTCTTCAGTGATTTCCCATTCTCTGTCTATATTGACCTTGTATCCCAAGCTATCTCTTTTCCTTCCCTCATCTTTCTGCCTTCTGCTTTCTGTTGTGGTTCTTATATACCACATTTTTTCATTAGCCCATAACTTAAGGGTCTCAATTTCTACTCTATCTATTCTGTTTTCTTCTTTTCTTTATTAATATTAACTTTGTCCTTTCAGCCCTTTCTTTACTCTTTCTCTCCCTCCTCATCATTCTAGCCTTCTAAATCATTATGTATATATTCCTCTGTTTGGTTTCCCAGTCCATTGTAGGTACTCCACTTTTTTGCCTATTACTCTACACTGCCTACATGAGCTAAACATTCATTTCACTAAGTCTTATATAGCCCCTCTTCTAACTTTTATCAATATTACTATCATCCTTCTTCCTTTCTCACATCTTTTGATTACTCTGACCCTAATCTTTTGCCTTCAAGGGAACATAGAAAGAAGCAAGGAAATAAAATAAGAAGAAAAAGTATCAAAGAGAAAAATTAACACATACACAGAACCACCAGCTAAATAAAACTCGAGAGCAGAGAGAGAAGCTAATCAACCGAATAAACCCATCAACATAAAATGATGACTAGAGGGCAACAAAAAATTACAAACCACACTGAGAAACAGGAAGACATGGACCAGTCCAATGAATAAACTAAAAACCAGGAAGAGATACAGAACATCGAACAACTAATCAAAGCTTTCCAAACAAATAGCATGGACCAACTTAATGAAGTGAAGGAAAAGAATAAGGTTATTAAGAAGACACTGGGAGAACATACTGAAGAAATTGTAAACATACTAAAAAAGATAACGGATATGGGCGGCCAAGATGGCGTTAGTGTAGGAGGGCGCACACTGCAAGCTCCCAGAGCAAGGCGGATTGTGGATGGGGTCCTGCCCGGGGGTCTGTGCTGTGAACGCGTGGAGTGAGAGGCTTGGGACATCTATCTGCGCGGATTGGTGGTGTGGACCGAACGGTGGAGATTCGTGAGTTTTGAGGCTGCTGGTGGAGGTTGGCACAGGCGGCTGAGCCCCGCGGTTAGGGGAAAAAAAAAATGGCCATTTTGAGCGGCGGGCGGGGCGAAAAAGTTTTATTTTCTGGGGATCTGGAAAATATTATTATTATTATTATTATTATTATTATTGCCTGGCGCCCCTTGGACCTTGTGTGAACAGAGCAAACGAGCTAATCAGCACCCAGTGAACCGGAGGGGGGATTTTGGTCGGGCAACGCAGCTGATTTCCCTAGCCACCCAGGGATAAGACCCGGGCCGCTGCGGAGCCAGGAGGAAGGGACACTTCCCAAAAAAGGGAGGGTTCTGTTGGAAGACAGAGAAGGGTATTTTATATTTTTAGACATTGATCTGGCTGCCTGCACCGCCCCATAGCTTTGGGGAGCAGATAAGACGACCTGAAGCAGCATTAGGCTGAGAGCAGACGCGAATCTGCACTCAAACTGATTTACTGAGCAGCCCGGTGACGCTGGAGCTCGGCGCCAGAAGGGGCGGAATCTGCCATCTTTAGCACTCCTCACTGACTAACATCAGAGCATCCGCTAACCTGGGGAGTCCAGAAAGTGGGACGTGCTTGATTAATTTCCACGGGCCCAGCTAGGGTCCCTTCCATAAGGGGGTTGGTCTAGAGGAGGAATTATTTTGGGTCCTGCATTTGGCTTAAAAAAAAAAAAAAAGTGAGGTCACCTCAACAAATGAAAAATAAATTCTTTTTAATCTAGTTTAATGGCTAAAAGCTGCTTCAGGACCTGCATATAGAACCCTGTGGGGAAATTCATTGATAAACACAAGTTGGCAGGAAGGATCCACATGGACCCTAGGGGAATCATTGACCCCCCTTAGCTCTGTTTGACTGCTTGCCTGTGTGGATCTTTGGTTTCTCTCTGTTACTTTCCGGTCTATTGCTATTATTCCCGTTTTCCTCCCCCCTTCCTTTTTCCTTCTATTTTTTTTTTTTTTTTTTTAAATAGGTGCTGCCAGCTGGTTGCTTATTTGCTGGGCTTTTTATTCAGTAATTTCCCACTCGCTGTATATATTGATTCTGTATTACAAACTATCGCTTATCCTTCCTGCATCTTTCTGCCTTCTGTTTTCTGTTGTGGCTCTTAGAGACAACATTTTTTCATAGGTCCACAACTTAAGGGTGTCAATTTCTATCCCAACTATTTTGTATTCTTCTTCTTCTTTTTTCTTTTTTTTTTTTTATTAGTATTAACTTTTTCCTTTCAGAACTTTCTCTGCTATTTCTCTCCCTCCCCATAATTCTAGCCTTCTAAATCACTATATATATATATATTCCTCCATTTGTTTTCCCAGTCCATTGTAGGAACTCCATATTTTTTCCTAGTACTCTACACTGCCTACTCAAGTTAAATATTAATCTCATTAAGTCTCATTTTGCCCCTCTTCTAACTTTTATCAATATTTCTATTATCCTTCTGCCTTCCTTACATCTTTTGATTCCTCTGGCCCTAACCTTTTGCCTTCAAGGGAACATAGAAAGAAGCAAGGAAATAAAATAAGAAGAAAAACTGCCAAAGAGAAAACTTAATTCACACGCAGAACCAACAGCTAAATAAAATTCTAGAGCATAGAGAAAAGCTAATCAACTGAACAAACCCATCAAGATAATATGATGACCAGAGGGCAACAGAAAAATACAAATGACTCTGAGAAACTGGAAAACATGGACAAGTCCAGTGCACAAAATAAAAACCAGGAAGCAATGCAGTACATCAAACAACTAATCAAAGCTATCCAAACAAATATCATGGACCAACTTAAAGAACTGTAGGAAGAGATTAAGGATATAAAGAAGACACTGGGAGAACATACTGAAGAAATAGCTAACACACCTAAAAAGGTAATGGATATGATGGCGAACAAAGACACAAGTCAAGAAATGAAAAAGACGCTGGACTCACATGGCAACAGAATTGAACAGGCAGAGGAAAGAATTAGTGATATGGAAGACAATACAGTTGAAATCAAAGAGATTGTAGAAAAGATAGACAAAAAGATAAAAAAAATCCAGTATGGTCTCAGGGAATTAACCAATAATGCAAGACACACAAACATACGCATTATGGGCATCCCAGAAGGAGAAGAGAAGGGAAAGGGAACAGAAGGAGTGTTGAAGGAAGTTATGGCTGAAAACTTCCCAACTCTATTGAGAGAGATGGATGTGCAGACCCAGGAATCACAGCGCACCCCAAATAATATAAATCCCAACAGGCCAACTCCAAGACATATACTTGTCAAAATGTTCAATGTTCAAGACAAAGAGAAAATACTCAAGGCAGCAAGAGAAAAGAGAACCATTACATACAAGGGAAGCACAATAAGATTAAGTGCTGATTTCTCATCTGAAACCATGGAGGCAAGAAGACAGTGGTGTGACATAGTCAAAGTACTGAAAGAAAAATACTTCCAGCCACGAATTCTCTATCCAGCAAAACTGGCATTCAAAAATGATGGAGCGTTCAAAATATTCACGGATAAACATAAATTAAGAGAGTATACCAATGAGAAACCTGCACTTCAAAAAATACTAACGGAAGTTCTACAAGTTGAAAGGAAAAAACAAGGTAGAGAGAGTTGGAGGAGAGTTTAAAAACAACTAAAAAGACAAAAACAGAAACAAAACCACAAATGACACACATTAACCCAAAGAAAATATGGCTGAAATAAGAAATTCGTTGTGAGTAATAACATTGAATGTTAATGGATTAAATTCACCACTCAAGAGACACAGATTGGCAGAATGGATAAGGAAATATGATCCATCTATATGCTGTCACAAGAAACCCAATTTTGACCCAGGGTTTCAAGGAGGCTGAAAGTGAATGGCTGGAAAACAATTTTACAAGCTAACAATAGCCAAAAAAGGGTAGGAGTAGGTATTCTAACATCAGACAAAATAGACTTTACATGCAAAACTATTGTAAGAGACAAAGATGGACACTATATATTAGTAAAAGGGGTACTCTCTCAAGAAGAGAGAACAATCATGAATATTTATGCACCTAATACATGAGGCAAACACTGGAAAAACTAAGTGGAGAAATAAATGCCTCTACAATTACAGTGGGGGACTTTAATACACCATTATCATCATTAGATAGAACATCTAGACAGAGAATCAATAAAGAAATAAAGACTCTGAACAATACATTAGAGGACCTAGACTTAATAGACATATACAGAACACTACACACAAATACAGCAGTATTTACATTCTTCTTGAGTGCACATGGATCATACTCCAAGACGGACCACATGCTAGGCCACAGAACAACTCTCAATGAATTCAGAAAGATTGAGATATTACAAAGTAATTTCTCTGCCCACAATGGAATGAAATTGGAAATCACTAAGGGCCAGAGAAACAGGTTAGGCACAAGGATATGAAAGTTAAACAACACACTCTTAGACAAACAGTGGGTCAAGGAGGAAATCTCAAAAGAAATCAGTAACTACCTTTAAACTAATGAAAATGACAACACATCAAAACCTATGGGATGCAGTGAAAGTTGTCCTGAGAGGGAAGTTCATAGCCATAAATACATATATTAAAAAAGAATAAAGAGCTAAAATTGAAGACCTAACTGCACACTTGGAGGCATTGGAAAACCAACAACAAACTAAATCTAAAGGAAGTAGAAAGAAGGAAATAAAGATTAGAGCAGAACTAAATGAAATAGAGAATAAGAAAGCACTAGAAAAAATAGACAAAACCAAAAGCTGGTTCTTTGAGAAGATCAATAAAATTGACAAACCCTTAGCCAGACTAACAAAGAAAAAGAGAGAACAGATGCAAATACAGAAAATAAGGAATGAGCAAGGGGATATCACTACTGACCCCACAGAAATATAGTATCATGAGGATACTTTGAAAAATTATACGCCAACAAGAATGATAATTTAGAGGAAATGGATAAGTTTCTAAAAATTCACAAACATCCTACATTGACGAAAGAAGAAATTGATGAACTCAACAGTCTAATTACAGTTGAAGAGATAGACTCAAAAACCTCCCAACTAAGAAGAGCCCAGGACCATATGGCTTCAAAGCTGAATTCTACCAAACATTCCGGAAAGAGATAACACCAATTCTGCTTAAGCTCTTCCAAAAAATAGAACTAGAAGGAATATTGCCTAACTCATTCTATGATGCCAACATTACCCTAATACCAAAACCAAACAAAGATACCACAAAAAAGGAAAATTACAGACCAATATCTCTAAAGAACCTAGATGCTAAAATCCTCAACAAAATACTTGCTAATCACATTCAACAATATATCAAAAGGATTATGCATCATGACCAAGTGGGTTTCATCCTGGGTATGCAAGGATGGTTCAATATAAGAAAATCAATCAATGTAATACACCACATAAACAAACTGAAAGAAAAAAATCACATGATCATCTCTATAGTTTTAGAAAAAGCATTTGACAAAGTACAGCACTCTTTCCTGATAAAAACCCTGCAAAAGAGAGGAATAGAAGGAAACTTTCTGAATATGATAATGGGGATATATGAAAAAACCTAACATCATCTTCAAAGGTGAAATCCTGAAAGCCTTCCCTCTCAGATCAGGAACAAGACAAGGATGCCCACTATCACCACTCCTATTTAACATCGTCTTAGAAGTACTTGCTCAAACACTGAGGCAAGAAAAAGATATAAAAGGCATCCAAATTGGAAAAGGAGAAGTAAAAATTTCATTATTTGCAGACAACATAATCCTATACGTAGAAAGCCCTGAGCAATCTACAACAAAGCTTCTAGAACTTATAAAGGAGATCAGTAATGTCGCAGGCTATAAGATCAACGCTCAAAAATCAGTAGCATTTCTGTACACCAATAACGAGTAATCTGATAGGAAATCAAGAAAAAAATACCATTTACAATAGTAACTAAAAGAATCAAATGCCTAGGAATAAATTTAACTAAAGATGTAAAGTACTTATATACAGAAAACTACACAACACTGTTAAAGGAAATCAGAGAAGACTCAAATAAATGGAAGAATATTCACTGTTCATGGAGAGGAAGACTAAACATCATCAAGATGTCTATCCTACCCAAACTAATCTACAGATTTAATGCAATCCCAATAAAAGTCAGCACTGTATTTTTTTAGGGACTGGAAAAACTAACTACAAAATATATTTGGAAAGGTAAGAGGCCCTGAATTGCCAAAGACATATTGAAAAAGAAAAATGAAGTTGGAGGTATCACATTACCTGACTTTAAAACACACTACAAAGCTACAGTGCTCAAAACTACATGGTATTGACACAAGGATAGACCTACTGACCAGTGGAACCGAATCTTGAGTTCTGATATAGATCCTCGCATATACAGTCACCTGATATTCGACAAGGACACCAAGCCCACTCAATTGGGAGAGAATGGCCTCTTTTACAAGTAGTGTTTGGAGAACTGGATATCCATATCCAAAAGAATGAGAGAGGAATACCATCTCACACCTTATACAAAAATCAACTCCAGATAGATCAAAGATTTAAATATAAGAGCCAAAACCATAAAGACCTTGGAAGATAATGTAGGGAAGCATCTATAGGACCTTGTAATAGGAAATGTTTTCATGACCTTCACAGCCAAAGCACGAGCAGCAAGAGAAAAAATAGATAAATGGAATCTCCTCAAAATTAAAAACTTCTGCACCTCAAAGGACGTTATTAAGAAAATAAAAAGGCAGCCTACCCAATGGGAGAAAATATTTGGCAACCATATATCTGATAGGAGCCTAATATCCTGCATATATAAAGAAATCCTACACCTTGAAAATAAAAATACAAACAACCCATTTAAAAAATGGGCAAGTGACCTGAAAAGACACTTCTTCAAGGAAGAAATACAAATGGCTAAAAAGCACATGAAAAAATGCTTGACATCGCTAGCTATTATGGAAATGCAAATCAAAACAACAATGAGATGCCATTTTACACCCGTCAGAATGGCAGTTATTAAAAAAAACAGTAGAATATAAGTGTTGGAGAGGATGTAGAGGAATAGGAACCCTCATCCACTGCTGGTGGGATTGTAGAATGGTCCAGCCACTGTGGAGGACAGTTTGGTGGTTCCTCGGAAAACTAACAACAGATCTTTCGTATGATCCAGTGATTCTACTGCTGAGTATATATCCAGAAGAATTGAAAGCAAAGCGACAAACAGATATATGCACACCAATCTTCATAGCAGCATTGTTCACATTTGCCAAAAGTTGGAATCAGCCCCGGTGCCCATCAACAGATGAATGGATAAACAAAATGTGGTGCATACATACAATGGAATATTACTCAGCTGTAAGAAGGAATAAAAGGTAAACACATGGAATAACATAGATGAATCTTGAAGATCTTATGTTGAATGAAGCAAGCCAGTCATTGAAGGATGAACAGTATATGACCTCACTGATTTGAACTGAGGAAAGTGAGCAGTCCCTGAAAACCATTGTCTGAAAGATAAGTTAACAAGGGAGAGAAAGAGAAAGGCAGACTTTGAGCCATCACGCATATGGACATAATCTATGGTAAAGTGATAGAGTATAGTTGCATATTGAAGGATACGACAGGTGGGCAGTGATATTAATGGGTTTGGTGATGTAGGGTCGACAGGTGGGTAGATTAGGAAGGGCGGGTTAGAATACCCAGGATACTGGGGGGAGAGATGGGAGGGGGACTAGGTGAACATGGGATTTGTGGGTATGATGTTGAAAGTGCAGGGGTGTGTCTATGGTTGGTGGCAAGGCTCCAGGATGTGTAGGTTCATTGGGATTGGTGGGCCACGCTGTGAGAGATGTTTGTGTGGGATGTGGGGGGAGGTGTGGGGGGTGGGCAACATGGGAATCCCAGTGGGTTCCGTGTAATATTTTGGGTAATCTAAGCACCTCTTAAAATATATGTATATATATATATATAAATAACATTTTTGTGAGCAAATACACATATATGCATATATATTTATATATCTTTTTTTAAATGTTTTTTTATTTTTTATGATTTTTTTTTTTACCCAAAAAAAAAATAAAAAATAAAAAAAAAAAAAAAAAGAAAAGGTTTTAATATGGGGTGAGGAAAGGGGAAGGAGGTTGGGTATATGGGAGTTCCTAGTATTCTGTGTGTGAATTTGCTGTGACCTAAACTTCTTTGAAAATTAAATGAAAATTCGGGAGACACTGGGGAGTGAGAGGGGGTAGGTGCCACAGTATAGACTGGACACCTGATAATGCAGTGATAAAAAGAAAAATTGTTAAAAAATATTTTTAAACAATTTTTCTGTTTTTTTTCCCCATTTTTTGAATATCCCAATCCTTTAATTTTATTTCTAGTGTTTTTTTAAGTTTCCATGTATTTTATCTCTTATAGTTAAACCTATCTTTATTATTTCATTTTTCTATTAATTGTATTTGGCTATTATATGGGCTTTGTCTTCAAGGAAGGTTTGGATCACAGAAGGGTTATAGGGGGCAGGAGAGGATCATTGGTGGGGGGTGTCTGGGATGGGGGATTCATGGGAGGAAGTTCACCTGAATATACATGAAAGATATATAAAATTGTTCAAATGATCAAGGGGTGGGGCATGGTCACAGTGGGTGGAGAATCACTCAATAAATGAGGGAATACTGAATTCCCAGCCTGGAGAGCTTGCCACATTCTCCAGGGGAGCAGAAATAGTCCCCTGAGTGCAGGGGCAGTGTCTGGCAAAGGAGGAGGGTCCACTGATGTTATTGGATAACTGCTTGTTATTGATGACTAGCCCTATGAGTCTTTGCTCTTGTAATTGAAACTTAGCCTACTGTTATGGGGTGCCTAAGGTTGCCACCTGAAAGCCTCCTTGTTGCTCAAATGTGGCCTCTCTCTAAGCCAAACTCAGCATATAAATGCATTACCTTCCCCCCAGCGTGGGACATGGCACCCAGGGATAAGCCTCCCTGGCAATGAGGGATTAATACCAACTGCCAACTAGCAATACAACTAGAAAAAGACCGTGAATAAAAGGGGGAAAAGGTAAAGACAAATGAGTTCATGTGGCTAAGAGACTTCAAAGAGAGTTGGGAGGTCATCCCAGAGGTAACGCTTACGCACACCTCAGTAGGATCTCATAGAACACCAAAGTGGATATCACCCCACACAGAGGGTCTCCTGAGGAATCTGGAGACACCCAGGTCCTTTATAAGGGGGGATAGCTCCAGGGATTGATGCCTTATCAGTGGACTCTACTTTGGAATCGTGCTCCTGAGAGTGACAGAGTTGGACTCAAATAAGTCCTCCTTGCACATGGTACATCAGTTCCTTCTATTGAAACCTATATGTGATGCTGGAGTTTGTAAGTGTATTTCCAGAGACTGGAGCTTTTGGCCTGCCCATGTGCCAGCTGTGCCTGGAATCTCGGTGGAGCTGCAACTCCTACTCTACAGCACAGTGGACTCACCCAAGTCACCTGGAGGAGACGATGATGGACAACGGCCATCCCAGTGAATGGAGAGAGCCTGCAGCCGCAGGCAGGATAATCCCATCCACTGTATCCATGGGATATAAGCTCCCTCTCACTTGGAGGTGGAGTGGACATCACCATCCCAAACTCCTCAGGATTGGGGGAAGAGCTATGGACTAGAGTGGACTTAATGGTATTCTGTTGTAGACATAATGTGATTCAAACTATGGAAGAAATTACAACAGTGAGGTGGAGCCAGTGGTCACTGGATGCTTTTGGGGCAGGGAAGGGAAAAGCAGTTGTTATATAGGTGCCTTTTCAGGACTTGGGAATTTTCCTGAGTTACATTACAACGACAAATATAGGCCATTTTACTTTAGCATATAAGATGCAGAACTGTGTGGGAGAGAATGTTGTCTACAATGTGAACTATGGTCCATGCTTAGTGGCAAAGCCCCAGGATGTGTATATCCATTGCAGGTGATGTGCCACACTAATGAAGGATGTTTATGTGGGAGGTTGTGGGAGATGTGGGAGGTGGGGCACATGGGAATCCCAGTAATTTTTATGTAACATTTATGTGATCTAAGCATCTTTAAAAAAAAAAAAAAAAAAAAAAAGCAGCGTTTTCCTCTTCCTGTCAACCAGCAATGTCCTTAAGTGTGGTTTTCCTTTTGCCTTGTCCAAGAGCATTTTCCCTCTTTTCAGTGGCAAATATGTGTAGCTAGGAAAGGTATTTCTATTGTGCAGGGATAACAGGGCAATGTCTCAACAGCTGTGGTTTTTTTTTTTTTTAATTTTTGTTTTTTGCTCTTCCTCTCTTGGCCTCATGTTGACTGCTTTAGCCCCAGCCATTACACCCTTTTTCCAGGTAGGGAAAAGATGTGGGGACAGAGGACGATTCTATGGTGACTGAGTCAGAAACCCAGGTAACTCCCCTAAGTCTTGTCCAGATTCATGACCTGTGGCTGCCTCTGCTTCAAGGGTGTGTCAGAAAGTGGAGTTTTAGTTTTGGCTTTCCAGGCAATAGAGTGGACAATGGCCCAGGCAAGAGGTGTGGAATGGACATTGAATGATCCAAACTTGTGGAATCTGCCACAATTATTACCTCCCCCCACCCCCCCCTTTTTTTTTTTGAAAATGAGGACATTGAACTCAGAATAATCTGTGGCTTTCTTGAATTTCCACATGGGGTGCTTTAGGGTTAGAGTTTGAATTCAAGTTCAACATACCACAACATCATAGTTACCACTGATTTTCTTAGATATTGATCATGAAAGTCACCTATGAGTAGGCTGATTAACAGAGACAGTAAAATATTAAATTTAAAACTTACAAAATTCTCTTCCCTTTTCATGTTCTTCAAATTCAAAACATTGTGAGTGACTTTTTAAAAAGGAACACGATTTCTCTCACCTCTTCTCTCCCTATTCTCCTTGCCCTTCACTACCTTGTGGTACATGGGGCCACAGAAGGTCGGAGGGCAAAGCTCCTGAGCTGGACTGACTGACCTCAGGGGGCTAGGGCTGGCGGACTTGTCAGCAGAGCCGCACGGCCAGAGGTGCCTGTGTGAGAAAGGGTGGAAAGAGTTTTCTGTAATGTTACCAAAGCATGGAAATGGGATGCTCAGAAGAGGAAATGCAGGACTGTTTTTAAAAATAGATACATCTTTGGAAGCCTCTAAAAAAATGCCTGCTGCACTTGTTTTTCCATGAGGCAGGAATTCCCGTATATTAATCGTGCCTGACTCGTTTTCCTCAGAGGAAGTTCTGTTAAATCCCTTAGCCAGGAGTGGGAGAAAGTGGAGGTGACTAAATAGTGACCTCAAGTTCTTGACAGCTGGTCAACCAGAGAATGTTGGCTCGCTACTGCCTGCCATTTTATTAGGTACACTTGATTTCTTTCCCCTGCAAGAATCAAGGAAACATTGTATAAATTTAAAAGACTCCCCTCCTATAGGGAGGGACAATCCTATTTTACAAAATATACCAATACTCCTTATATTTTCATTTTCCATATTGATTTACTAGATACTAGATACTCTGTAAAAAAGATGGCATGTCACATATCAGATCTCCTTCTAAGAAATGCGTCAGTATATAAAACAGGTTCTAGGAAACCTGCCTTGAGGAGAATCCATTTAACTCTGTTTAACAGAGTACTTTTCAAACTTGGATCCTACATTCTTGCATCCCAATTTTACACTTAACACTTATTTAAGTCCCATGAAAAATAAACTCTGCTAGTCATCCTGTTGACCCCTCACATGGAAATGAGGAAACTAGGTTCGTTTTGCCAGTCTGAACCTATGGGTGAGGAGCAGAAGTCAGCCAAGTGCCCTTTTCACTCCCAGCATTGGTATATCAAAAACTACCTTTTAATTTTTTTTTTTCTTTTAGTTAAAGAAGGTCTAGGTTTTGTTTCCCTTATGGAAAATTGAAAGTGCCAGATTTCAAGGTCTGATAGACACCAGTTAGATTTATAGAGATTGGGGAATAAACCAAACATAAAGTTACTTATTTACAGTGGATATCTTAATTTTAGTTATCAGAAACATTTGTTTTCAACCCAGGGCAATTCCTTCTCGTCGGTGTACCCAGGAGATGCACTACGAGGCTGAATGCTGCTGAACATACATGAGAGCAAAGCCACTGGAATCAGAAGTTCACACAGGACAGAAAACACCACTTAATGGTTGCCAGAAAATTGCTCTGGCAACTAGTGCTTGTTTATTTGCTGATTTTGTAGTATTTAAAGATATAGGTAAGTATAGAAATAATAGAAATCGTGTCTACACTCCTACCTCCTGGAATTAATTACTGTTAACATTTTGAGATTTTTGCTTGAAATGAGAATATATATACCTACATGAAATTATACATATTAATGACAAAAATATTTTAAAAATGGAGCATCTTAGGAAATGCCACCATGTTCTTTACTATCCCCACACCATTGCTTCACTCCCCATCAGAGGCACCCACCAACCTCAAGTCTTCTCACACTTCTTGTGAACATTGTGAGACTTTTATGATAGATTATTATGCTGTATGTGGGAACAGTTAACAATATGTACATAGCTTTCTGTGTTTCTATTTTAAAATTTCACAGAAGTTATTATTCTTTATGTAACCTGCATTTCTTGCTCAACATTAGGTTTTCAAGTTCTTTCCATACTGCCCTATATAAATGAAGTGCATTCATTTTAAATGATATCCAGAAATCAAATCCATTTATATGTGTCATACAGTATTTAGCATATAAATATACCACAATTTATTTATCTGCTACTTATTCAAGGACCTATACTTGAATAAGTATGCTACTGCTTTTTTGCTACCCTACTACAACAAACATCCTTGACATGTCTGCTCTGATCATGTTTGAGAGTTTCTCTTGGGCATACACAAAAAGTAGAATTGAGGAGTCACAGTGAAGACAGAGACGTTTTCAACTTTACTAGATACTGTCCATTGTTCTCCATAGTGTTTTTACCCAATGTATATTTCCATCAGGCAAAAGAGAGGCTTTCTTTCTGCTTAAAATCCTAGCCAACATTATGTTGATTTTGATATTTGATTAATGTATGTCTGTAAGATTACTATCTTTTCCATTTATAATTAATAAACTTACTTTGTGGAATTACTTGATGTCTTGATTCTCATCACACTTTAACCCACAAATTTTAATCTATCGATGATTCATGCTTCACTAAGTTAATTATATGATGGTTAGCAAATGATGATTTCCTATTTTCATCATTTCTTCTGCATTGATTAGTTGGCATTCTAGAGAAGGAGATTTCCCTTCTATCTTATTTGCATATATATGTGTTTGTTTTTTTATATCACCATAGACTCATGGATTTTTACTTTATTCAATGTTATTATGATGCCTACATTTTCTCTGACATGGCTAACAGAAGCCCATCCAACCTGGTTTCTGTGTTGTCTTGTCATTTTCTCACCATTCTTTGAGGTTTTCGTACTTTATGGCACAACAAAATATTTCAGGGTCATTTGAAAATTTCCAGACTCAGTCTGAAATCAGTCCTTATTCCTGGATTCCAGGTTCTTTATACTGCAGAATGGTATTTGAAACTAATACTGGGTGCTCGCTCTGCTCATTACAATGGGGGTGTCCCCACTCCCAGGCCCTCTGCAGCAGATAGAACTAGGGAGTAAAGCGACCCACGCAGAAACACACTCCTCGGTTTTCATGCTTACGAACCAGCTCTACTGAAATTCTAAATTCATACTGATGCTGTTTATAATACACCACTAGATGATTCATTCTAGCATTCCACCTTTCCATATTTGCAACTCACTTCTTTGACACTGAAACCTGGCTCTGATTATTTACCATATATTTATTTATTTGTTCAATCCATCAGCCCTTTGACTGAAATGCCCCTGTTCATTTCTTGGTTGGATAAAATTCATGCTCTAGTAGATTGCTCAAGAGGGGGTCATGAGTATACAATAGCAGTTTGTAAATTGTATACTCACGTATGCTCAAATATGCATCATAAATGCATACTTGTGATGGTTTTCTTTCTGTAATTTTGATATAGCTTGGATATAATAACCTTGGGTCACACATCTTTCCTTAATTTTATAGAGAATAGTGTTCCATTGATGCTCTGATTTGTATCTTACTTTTGATAATGTTGATGCCATTCTAATCCTTTTACCCTTTCAATTTATTTGGTCTTTTTGCCTGAAGATGCTGCAGATTTTTTTCTTTATCTTTGAAGTCTAATAGTTTTACTAAGATATGTCTTGGAGTTGATTATCTGAGTTAGTCATTCTAAATACTCTATGGGCCCCTTCAATATGTACATTTATGTTAACTTTCATTTTCTGATTTTTCAACTGTAATTTTAATATTGTTTTTAAGATAACTAGTCAGATAGGTTTAAAATTTCCCTCAATTTGGGTTTGCCTAATATTTTCTCAGGTTAAATTGAAGTTATAGATTGGGGGGAAAATAGCATAGATGTGAAGTGCTCTTTCATTGCATTATATCAGGGAATACATGCAATCGCTATGAACTATTGCTGGGTCAGATGGCAAGTGCATATTTAACTATATAAGAAACTGCCAAACTGTCATACTTATTAATGTTTTAATAAGTGTGAAAGCAGTAGAAATATCCCCTTTTATTGTTCCTGATATTAGAAATTATTTTCTTTTTTTCCCCCTTGGTCCACCTGGCTAGATATTTATCAATTTTATTGAGTTTTGCAAATAACTGTCTTTGGTCTCATTTTCTTTCTTTCTCTTTTCAATTTCCTTGCTTTCTGCTTTTATCTTTTTATTTTCTTTCTCATGGTTGCTTTGGGTTTAATTTGGTCTTCTTTCCTAGGTTCTTAAAAAAGTTAAGGTGGAATCTTTAAAATTTTAATTTGATAACTTTTTTTATTTCCAATGTAAGCATTTAATGTTATAAATTTCCTTCTAAACACTGCTTTAACTGCATCCCATCAATTGTGATATTCTGTAATTTCATTTTCATTTAGTTCAAAATATTTTTAAATTTCTCTTTAGACTTCTTCTTTGACCCAAGGACTATTTATTACTGTGCTGTTTAAATTCCAAATATTTGGGGATTTTCCATATATCATTTTTTAAATGATTTCTACTTTAATAACATTATTGTCAGCTGACATTCTTGGATAATTTCAATTCTTTTGAAGTTAAGTGAATTTATTTTGCCTCCCCAAATACTTCTATCTTGGAGAATATTCTAAGTGTACTTGAGAAGAATATGTGTTCTATGTGGTTGAGTGTTTTATAATGTCAGTTAGGCCAAGCTGGCTGATGGAACTGATTAATAATTGCCAAATTTTTATCTGGTTCTTCAATTACTGAGGAAGGAGTGCTACATCTCCAATTCTTAATTGGATTTATCTACTTCTCCTTTCAGATTTATCAGGTTTATGCTTCATATATTTTGGAGCTTTGTTGTTAGGTGCATATACCTTGAGGATTATTATGTCTTGTTTGTAAACTGACTCACAATTTTTCAATTTTCTTGTTCTAAACTCTGCTTTTTTCTGAGATGAATAAAGGTACTTAGGCTACTTTAAAAAAAAAAAACACAACAGCTAACCAGAGAGATGCCCTTTGTGGGGGAGAGCAGCAGCCAGTCATTGAGGGTGCACCTTCAAACTTCTGCAGAACCTTGAGCAAGCTGTGCCAGGCCTTTCTCATAGCCCCTTTATTCAACCTTATGATTTAGTTGTCACATATATTATATGTACATACCTTGAAAATTGCATGAGACAGTGTTATAATTTTTCCTTTCAACAGTCAGACATATTTCAATGAACTTAAGAGATGAAAGACTGACTAATTTATTACCCATTTTATTTTGTACTTATTGCTCTTTCTTCATTTCTGGTGTTCTGCCATCATTTCTCTTCCGCGTGAAGAACTTCTTTAAGCATTCCTTTAAGGTCAGTTTATCAGCAATGAAATCTGTTTGTTTTCCTTCAGGTGACAGTGTCTTAATTTTGTCTTCATTCCTAAAGGATACGTTCGCCAAATTTAGAATTGTAGATTGACAGTTATTTTCTTGCACACTTTAAAAACAATGTTCCACTATCTTCTGGTCTCCATGGACTCTGATGAAAAATATGCAACCATTCGAATCTTTGTATCCTTAAATGCAATGGGTTCTCAACAAAAGGTGATCTTGTCTCACAGGTGACATTTGATAATGTTTGGAAACACTTTTGGTTATCATAATTGGGAGAGGGTGCTAATGGAATCAAATCCAGTTGGTAGAGGCTAGGGATGCTACTAAATACTCCACAATTCACAAGAAGCTACTCACCTCCCATTCCCACCATCAAAGAATTATCTGATCCAAAATGTCAATATTGCAAAACCCTGACCTAAATGTAAGGTGTCATTTTTCTCTGACTTCTTTAAATTTTCTTCTTTATCTTTGATTTTTAGCAGTTTGATTATGCAAATTTTTATGGTTTTCTTTAAGTGTATCTTGCTTGGTTTTCACAGAGCTTCTTGGATCTGTAAATTTGCATCTTTCAATATATTTTGGAAGTTTTTAGCTGTTTTTTTTTCAAACTTTTTTTCTGTACCAATATATTTTCCTCTCCTTCTGGGATTCTGATGGTTTGAATATTAGAATTTTTGATATTTTTCCACAGGTTCCTGAGCTTCTGTACATTTTTTTTTGCCACCATGTTTTTTCTCTACATTTTTTACATTGGATAATTTATATTAATCTATCTTCAAGGTCACTGACTCCTTCCTCTATCATCTTTATTTTGCTATTGAGCCACTATGCAGAATTTTAAAATTAACTTTATTAAATTTTTTTCTTCTTGAATTAGGTTCTTCTTAATGGATACTCTTTCTTTGTTGAGATGTTCTATCTGTCTATTCTAAACAAGTGTGTTCACCTTTACATCTTGGAACATGGTCATGATAGCATCTTTAAAGTCTTTGACAATTTTTGTATTTGTGTAATCTCAGGGTTTGCATCTGTTGAGTGAAAGATTTCACTTGTTCTTTGTATGTTTAGTAATTTGGAGTTGTTTCCTGGACATTTTGAACATTATGAGACTCAGTTCATTTAAAAATCCAAAGAATATTGCTTTTGGTTTTATTTTAGTAGAGAATCAATCTGGACAAAGCCCTGTGCTGAGCCCCGACCCACCAGAATTGGTGGTGGTGGTGGGACCTAACATAAACTGGTACCAGGACTTGTTAGCTAAGGCGATGCAGGATAGTCCCACCCATAAGTGACAGTCTGTAAGAGCCGAGCTGATTGCTCCCTCAACTGACTGGTCTGATCCAGGGAGAGAGAATCTGACTGACCCACCTTGGGCCAGGGCCCCACAGTTAGGCACTTGTGTCTCAGTAGTTGGGGTCTGTTGGCCCAGGACTTTTTCATCAGCAACTGTTGGAACAGACACTGTGAGAAGGTTCAGCCACTTTTGCACATAAGTTTTTCAAGCCTTCTTGCTGCCTTGCCCCTGTTCCACTGCCTGCCTTTCCATTGCCCACCACACCATTGCATTAACATTAATCTTTTCTGGCTGAATTTTCTGAAATGTATCATAAGCTCATAACACTTATGAACAAAATTTTGTCATCTTTGTCATGACTTTTGTCAATTTCATCTGTGCAGCACTATCTACTCATAAAACGATGGTTTTAGATGCTATTCTATATACTCTAGCATCAAATGCTTTTCAAATCAACCTTTTCAAGGTAAAATTTACATAAATTTACAGGCACCCATTAGAGACATACAATTTGTTAAATTTTGACAAATGTATACACTGAAATACCCACCAGCATGGTTAAGATATAACTGTTTCAGGAAGCAGATGTGGCTCAATCAGTAGGGCTCCCGTTTACCATATGGGAGGCCCCGGGTTCGGTTCCCAGGGTCTCCTGGTGAAGGCAAGCCTGCCCGCACGGCGTGGTTAGCTGACCCAGTGAGCACAAGCAGCAAGGGGGGGATAAATGAATAAATAAATAAAATCTTAAAAAAAAAAAAAAAAAAAAAAAAGATATAACTGTTTCCATCATCCTAAAAGGAGGACGGGTGTCATCTAAGGTGGCAGTCTGAAGGGAAGAAGCTGGAGGAGCTGATGACCTGTGCTGTCCCCCACCCTTAGCAAGTGCCCTGCTGCAGCGACTCTGGCCTTCTGGGAGTACCGGTCACTGCATGGCATGGCCAGACCGCCCTCTTCCCCCTCCTCAGCCACTGCCTCTCTTTCTTGGCCCTTCTAACAGCCCTCCTTGGGCATGTTCTTGGTTGCTCCGATACTGTGTTTGAGCAGAATCTGCCTTTTGGTGGCGTCTGGGGAAAAGGGCTGGAGGAGGCCTAGGCACGGTTCCAGTACTTACAGTGCCGGTCAGTTGTGGCCGAGCCAGTTCTGCCGGCTGCCAGCATCTGCAGTGCTGAACAGTACCCACTGTGCGCGAGGGTCCATCTGGTGCCAAACACCTGCAACCAGCAGCAAGACGTTCCCAAGCTCTGGAGACCTCGCCCTTTGCCCTTTGGCGCCTCTTCTCTGTGCCCTCAGCTCTATGCGCCCCCGGACCCCTGCGCGCCCCTCCCCATGTCGCGCGTTCCAATGATGCATCACAAGCAACGGGCTGATCAATGAGAGCTTGGCCTGAGAAGAACGGATAGCGAGGAGACCTCAACAGCTTTCCCACTCCATGCCAAAGATCTGACAGCCACAAATTACTCCGCCTGGGCCACTTCCTCAGCCAGCTCCTCCTGGCCTCGCAGCTTGCCCGAGGCATCACCTTCCAGCTGTGCTTGCTTGCACCTCTGGCTAGGACGGCTCTGCCTGGGCCTTGCCTCGGCTTCCTTTTTGACAGTTGTGCCGGGATCACATGTCTACCCTCTAGGTCTGACAGCACCGCTGAAGGGCCATGTTCTACCTGGCAGGTGCAAGGCTGCTCTCTGGGAGTCCTTCCCTCCAGGAAGCCAGAGTGTCTGCTGGCAACTCCAAGATGTTCACCACTTGGGAACTGTAAAAGTCCCTACTCCAGGGCCCAGGTGGACTCTTCTCCGTTTGCCAAGCCATCAGCCACCTGTATGAGGCCAGTGCCATCCAGCCAGCCTCCAGATCCTTGACTGAGGAGACTGAGCTGAGGGCCCTGGGAGGGTGCAGAAACGGAATAGGAAGGAAGGAGAGGAGTTCAGAGGAGGTTCTCCCAGCAATGCCAGTGTGCCCGTGGCCTCTGAAGGGGACCCCGCATTCCTTCTGAAGGGAACCCTCCATGCCAGGCTCCCAGAAGACAGCTTGGGGAAGGAATTCCGGGCGTCTGCTCTGAGCTCATTCACCCACTCACACAGCCCTCCTGGAGGTGTTGCAGGGGCAGCAGGGCAATCAGGCCCAGCCAAGCTGGTGAAGGCCATCGGCCCAGGGAGGGCGAGGCCAGGATGAAAGCGTTCAGACACTCTGTCAAGGAAGAGCTCCCCACCCATGTCTTCCAGATAGAGGCTCTTACATGGAAAGTTCCAATGCAGCTGCCCCCAGAGGGCATGTGCTGAGCTGCTTCCCTGCTAACCTTCCTTATACAGTCACTGCTGAAGCCTGGAGACCGAGGTTGGGGGAGTAGAGCCAGGGGCCATGGAGCACCAGGTCTTGGACACTAAACAGGCCCATTCCCTGCAGCACCACTCAGCCTGCCTCTCCTTCTCCTGCCTGCCACAGGGAGCGCTGATGCCCCATCCTGGGCGACCTTGACCTTCCAGGCCCGGGGCCATGACCGCGTTATCAGTCATCGACTTGGCCACCCTGCCTGCCAGGCCCCCAGTCTTGCCTGCCTCCCTACCTGCCCCCACCCAGACGTTGACCAAGAATGAGATGTCCAGTTCCTCGCTCCCTCTCTTTTTCCCCTCCTGCCGAATCTTTGTCCCTTTAGGTTCAAGTTCATACTCAGGGCGCCCCTTAGAAACGAGCATGGAGGTCATTGCCTGCTTATCGCTCAGTCACAGCTGCAAGATCTTGTGCTTCTGACCTCCCCACACCTCCGAGCACCTCAACTCTCCCTCCTGTCGGCCATGTGGGTGGGTGGTCCTCATTTACAGACCCATCTCCTGGCACTTCCACCAATGACTGCTCTGCCAGCATCACTTCCACTGACGCAGCCAGCATTCCTGCCATTTGACCATCTGGCCTGCTTTGGACTTGGGTGTAACCGCCCCGGTCACCACTGTCCCTTCCCAGGCTTTCATCTTGGGGTCTCAGCCAGGTTCTGGTGGAAGCTCCCTCCACCGTGCCCAGACCCACTGCTGTATGGAGCAGATCTCCCCAACTCACCAGCACTTATGGTCAGCAGCCTCACCCCAACTTTCAGCTTTTCCTTTGGAAATGGAAAATGTTTCAGCCCTAATGTGTAGCAGCCGGGATTGCTCTCCTCAGCGCCCCTGCCTTTCCTGCCTGCCCATCAGTGCTTCACAGTCACCTCCACTGCAACAGCCAGCTCCTCTGCAGACCCAAGCCTACCTTGGACCCCGATGGAATTGATATGGATACCACGCCCTCTTCCCAAGCTGTCGTTGTCCTGTGTCACCTTGTGTACAGTGAGAACTTCTTTCCCTTTTGGAAATCTGGCTGTCCCAGCACCAGCTCCAGGCTTAAGATCTCCCACAGCTCAGCCACTCAATGGCAACACAACTAAATCAGCTTCTGTGGGTGGGATACCCCTTGCTCCTCCTTTGGCATCCCGGTCAGCACCCAGCCAGCCTTTGGAGGCCCCCCAGGTGCTTTGCCCATTGGTGCAACCAATGCTTCTGGCATTAGGGCTGCTGCCAGGATGCCCCACAGTGGGGACAGGATCTCACCTTTTCCCAGAACTACCCCAGACCCATCTGTGTTTATGGAATCTGCAGCCCTTATAGCTGATGGCAGCTTTGGGATTAGTGTGACTGTCCCTGACCCCAGCTCCATGTTTGGAGCCCTCAGCTTGGTCCAGGCCTGAGGGGTCACCCAGCAACACTGCTCATGTTGGAGAAGGTGCACCCTGAATGCCAGAATCTGTCGTGGGAGACACTTTCTGTCTTGCCTATGGTCACAGAACTTGGAGCCCCAAGCCAAAGCACACAGGAAGACTCACGTGCCGGGAGACAGGACGCACATGCCAGGAGACAGTCTCTTCCTCCTTGTGCCCTGGGACCCTTCTGGTCAGAGCACAACTACAGTCCAAGGGCCAGCACCATCCCAGGGTTGCGAGATACTTCTCTTCCTACCTTTTGTTAGAGAACCTGGTGACCACATGGCCACCGTACATCTGATACGGCCAGAGGGCCTGTCACCATACCTATGTGGAAGACAGTGCCGTTCCTGCCTACAGTCAGAGCACCTGTCTACCTGTCCAGAACATCTGCCTACAGTCAGAGCAGCTGGCTACCTGTCCAGAGCATCTACCTACAGTCATAGCACCTGTCCACCTGTCCAGAGCATCTGCCTACAGCCAGAGCACCTGACCACCTGTCCAGAGCATATCTGTTGAGGTCAGAGGGCCAAACACCAGACACAGCCAGGGAGACACTTCTGTTCTTGCCTTAAGCCAGAACATCTGAGCCCACTCAGACAGAGTACCAACTTTGTCTTTGGAGGAGCCAGCACCACTGAGAAAATACCTGTGTGAGGAGGCACTTTTGCACTACCTTTGGTCAGAGGAACTGTGCCTCTGGCGAGCACACAGAAGCAGACTTGCCTTTAAACTACCCCATCACCTGCCCATGCTTCAGTGAAGACAGAAGTGTTGGGACACCAGCCCACTCGCTCTCTTCTAGTTGCAAAACCCAGGATTTAAGAAGGAACCGCTTCCTCTAGAAACGGCAGGTCACCACAGTTCCTCATAGATGGAGTTGGCTCTGCTGGGGAGAGGCTCAGCCTCTTCTAGTTATGCTGAACAAACTTAACCTGCTCTCTGTCTTCCTACAGCAATCGGGAGGATTGTGTGTGTGTCTCAGATCACGGCAGTCTGGTGTCAACACACTTGTCCTGAGCAGTTCCACTGTGGAGAGCAGAAGAAAGACGTGCACGCAGCCTCAGTTGGCTGACCAGGGCTTTGACGGTCAGCCCTGGGCTGGTAAGAGGCCCACGGCTGCTTGCAGCTGCTCCCGCACCCTGCCTCATTGCCTCAATGCCAAGGACAACCTTGCTGTTGTTCATTGGTCCCCTGCTCATGGCTCTGGAGGGAAAACTGACTTGTAGGAGTGGTGATGTGCTGAGCCAGACCTCACTGCAGTCTTCTATGGCCCAGCGAAGAGGACATGGAGCAGCCACACTTTAGGGCAGGCACGTGCTGACACTGGAAGTGCATTCCCAGCGTATGGTGACCTGGGAGGAAATGTGGTCCTGGGAAATGGACGGGGTGGCTCATTGTTCCTCTTCCCTCTATGCTTCTCTCTTGCCACTCTGACTTCAGCGTAGGCCAGGTCATCCTTGCCATGTGTCAGGAAGCCACACTTTATGATTTTATTCATTGTAAAATGCTTAAATATCTTTATTATGCCATTTATTTTCATTAAAATACATTCCCACCTCACCCAGAGAGGATGCTCTCAGGCCTGAAGGCACAAAGGAAGAACGAGTTCATGCCTACTCTGTAATTTATTGAAAAAATTAAGTTTAAGTTATAGAAGCCTAAAAGTGGTTATCATGCTATTTTTTAAAAAATCATTGTTGTCATGTTGTTTAAAAAAATCAGGAAAAACCTGGGAAAACCCAGAAAAACAACCGATCTAGTCCAAACCACTAAAATATATCACAGGAGTTACAATTTCCCCCAGGGCTGGCTGGACCTAGAGTCCTGTTGTCTCCACTAGACTTAATTGCTGAAAATGCAGCCTCTTCTAAGACATTTCATTCCCCAGGAGAACCATCTTTAAGTGTGTATGTGTGTATGGAGAGGAACTACACATCTCTCCCTCATCACTGTATTATTTTACTAAACATTTGTTCAGTGACAGAGAGGGATGTAGTAATAGAGTGTTGAAAGGTATCTCTTGTCTCAGAGGAATTTACAATGCAGTGATAGAGACATGAATAAACTAAAAATCACAACTGGCAGGGTAAGTCCTAGGTACAATGGGAACAGGTATAAAAACATAAAATGGGAAAAAATAAGACACTGGGGAATATACAGAAGAAATTGTCACTGTACATACAATACAACAGATTTTACAGTGATCATAGACACAATGAATAAAAAATGTTTATAGTATTTCAATTAACATTTTTTTTTTTTTGTATTTTGTTATTTTTAAAACTATTGTTTCATTTTCTTACTAATTTTATTTGGTTATTTTGTTGGCTTCATTCTCGGAGAGGTTTTGGATCACAGAAAGGTCACAACTCTGGCAGGGGAGGATCACTGTTGTGGGGTGTCAGTGATGGGGGGATGTATGGGGAGGGGTGCACCTGGGGCATGCCTCTAAGGCATATGAGTTCAAGTGTTCATGGGGCATTTTCTCGGTAGGTAGAGAGCCACACAATAACTGAAAGAATATTGAATTCCCATCCTGAGGAGCCCTGTTACATTCTCTAATAGGATGGAAAGAATCCCCCAAGTACAAGGGCAGTGCCTAGTGAAGGCAGACAGACCATTATGCCAGGCCCTTGATATTAATGATTGTATTTATAAACCTTTTTTTGTGTGTGAAATTGAGACAGCCTAGTATTATATACTGCCTAAGAGTTATCTCCTGAAAGCCTCCTTGTTGCTTAAATGTGGCCTCTGTCTAAGCCAAACTCAGCATATAAATCTACCACCTTCCCCCTGGTATGGGACATGACTTCTAGGGATGTGCCTCCCTGGCACTGAGGGATTATTACCAAGCACCAACTAGCAATGCATATGGAAAAAGACCTTAACCCAAAGGGAAAAATATTAAATATAAATGAGTTTTTATGGCTAAGAGATTTCAAAGTGAGTTGGGAGGTCATTCCAGAGGTTATACTTATTATGCATGTCTGAGGAGGATCTCATTGCCACTGTAAATAGTGCCTCAAATAGCAGGGCTCTTGAGGGCTCTAGAGACATCCAGACACTGTAGGCAGGGCAGATAGCTCAGGAATTCAGCACCCTGTCAGTGGGCCTTACTCTGGAATTTATGCTCCCCAGTGTAACAGATTTAGGCCCATTTATAGTTTCCCTACACATGGCTCTTTTGCCCCTTTTATTTGAACCTATAATTAATACTATACTTGTTAAATAAGTGCCCCAGAGACTTAAATCTTTGGTCTGTTCAGGGACCAAAGATTTGGTCCATTCAGGGATCAGTTGGGCCCTGAATCTCAGCAGAGTGGCAACACCTATTCTCCAGTTCATTGGACTCACCCAGGACAACTAACAAGGAGATGATGATGGACAACACCCATATGAAGGAACAGAATGCCTGCAACAGGAAGCAAGATTGTTTCATCCATCTGCCTCATGGGACCTAAGCACCCTCTCAATTAGAAACAGGTTGGGCATCACCATCCCCAAATCTTTAAGATTGGGGAATGAACAATGGACTAAAGTGACATTATTATTCTATTTTAGACTTATTATTCTGGCAATGAAGAAATTTTATCATTGATATAAAAGCACTGGCCACCAGAGGTTCTGAGGGGAGGGAGAGGGAAGAATAGATGTAATATGGGGGCATTTTCAGGATATTGGAATTGTCCTGCATGATATTGCAATGACTGAGATAGGCTGTTATATATTTTGTCATAACCTATAAAATTGTACAGGATAGAGTGTCGACTATAATGTAAATTGTAGTCCACAGTTAGTGGCAATGCTTCAATATGTGTTCATCAATTGTAACAAATGTACCACACTAATGAAGGATGTTGTTAATGTGGGAAAGTGTGGGATGGAGTGGGGGTGGGACATATGGGGATCCCCTTATATTTTTTATGTAACATTTATGTAATCTAAAGCTTCTTTAAATAAAAACAAAAACAGCTAAGTCTGGGGCCTGTGAAACTTGAATTGCACCTTAAAGAAGGAGGAGGAAGCAGCTGGCAAAGGACTATTTCCAGGTCAAGGAAAACACGTGGAAAGCCAGGGAAGGGAGAGATCATGAGCCAGTGGGACACAGGTAGGTATGTCTGGAGAGCGAAACTCAAGCTGGGGGATGCAGCTGCAGGGCTGGCAGAGACAGAGCCTGGGCATTCTTAGATTTCATGAGGTGAGGGCATCTGTCCAGGGTCCTGAAAATATGGGCCATCATGAAAGATTTGTAAGTGCGATGGTCTTACATGTCGATTTTAGAAATATCCTTGTGGAAGCATGAGAAGGAAGAACTGAATGGGTGCCAGAGCAGGGGCAAAGTTTTATGGGAAACTTTGCACTGATTCAAGGAAAGTTGAGACAATGAGCTCCTGATCTAGAGGAGCTGAGCATAGGGATGGCAAGGCAAGGTTAAAGAAGAGGAAGCTGAAGTGGGTAACTGCAACAAGACCAGATTTATCCTAAGCACCCAACATGGAAAAACGGGCGTGAGTAATCACAGTCATAATATAATCGGTTCAATTTTTAATAGTGTGGAAAACATGTAGAAGGTCGATATAACAATCAGAAGGCAGCTTGTTCACACTATCAGTGTACCGTGTAACAGCATGTAGGGGCATGCTAAGGACTATTGTAGGCAGTAGCGTCAGTGACACCAAAGGCAAATGCCTGCCTCTGCAGAGCCTATATTCTAGTTGGAGGAGAAAATAAGCAACACCCAATGAGTAAAAAGACTCTGGTAGACTGGCAGTGGCACGTGCTATGGAGAGCAGGTCCTCTGTGTGTCCTTTCTGCCCCGGACCCTGGCCTGGCTCCCATCGGCTTTTGTAGCCTTGTAGGGAGGCCATCAGAGGCAGGCAAGAAGGTACGTGGGAAAGCAAGGAGTAAGAGTTCTATCCCCCCCCACACCTCAAAGTTTATTGGGATGATTTCTCCTGCCTGAATGTCGTGATGGGATTGGGGATTCCAAGACTCTGCTGGAAACACATTGTGAGTGAGCAGCCAGGGATCCAGTGACGAAGGTCCAGTTATCAAGACTCAGGGAAAATCTCCACTGAGATTTTCCACTGTATATCCTCCCAGACTGGGTGCTCAAACTTCAAAGCTTTTGGGTAAAAATCATGGTATTTTATGGGACTTCAGGTAAAATTATACACAGGACTGTGCGCCGGTCTCCAAAAGCTCTAGGCGTTTCATACTGGAATGGAGAGGGGACATGCAGTGAAAATTCTGGAACCTTGTAAAATGGTTCTATAAGGAGAACTTTTGAATTAATTTCAGAAGTGCCCAGGCACAAAATTTCTCGGTCTTCAAAAACCAGTAGGTAATATGCAAATGATTTTTAAAACATAAAATCCTAAAGTTAATAGGGCAGAGGGCCTGAATTTTTTGCAAGTTAATTCTTTAAATTTAATCAGTACTTAGAAGAAGTTTCCAATTAATTAGTAAAAGTTGGCTAATTTTAATAGGCTAAAACATTGGTCACTATTTAAACAAGACATTCTTTAAAAAAAAAAAAAACAATCACATAATAGTTCATAGTATTTTACAAGTGGATGGTATATATTTAGATACAGAAGTAGAAGCTCACTTTTACAGTGTTTACAATGCTTACAATATACATACACCAAATTCAAGGACAGAATCGTTTATGCTCGTCAGAAGGCAGGGTGTGGCCACAGCAAGTCTCAGCAGGTCACCTGTGGTCAGGGGCACAGGGCTCCTTAAGCCAGCAAGACAGCGATCCCGTCCATGAGCAGGGGGGCACTGGGGCATCAGCTTCTTCCCAGTAGGGCCTGGGTTTTAATCCTGCTTCTAGCACTCAGTAGCTGCTGATCTTGGCAAGTAACTGAATCTCTCTGTAAAATGGAACTAATAATTTTACCTAACTTGTAAGGATGTTATGAGAATTAAATTATTAAACATGAGGAATTTAGAACATTGTAATATAGTAGGTGAAATATAGAGTTTTTCCATTTGTAGAATGATTAACATATGTTTTAATAATATATATCCTCTTCAAAACTGATATGGTGATGCTGTAAGCCTGAGATCCTGGTCAAGATTTAAACGGCTAGTCTGAAAAGGTTAGTTGGGAAAATAAATAGTTGATCTTTATCACTTTCTCTTCTATAGTTTCCAACTCCATTTGGCTCTCCAGGAAACAGAATAATCAAGATTTTTAAGAGGTACTAGAGAGCTGAATACTGCTCCTTGAAATGCTCCTTTAATATGGGGAACTCCACCTCCAGTTCAGTAAGTGCGTAAAGTTTAAGAAAACCTTGTAAAAATGTGCCTGAAATGGACCCAATAAGATGCCTTGAGGCATCAGAGCCTCAGCACCCAAAGTGTGGATGCTGGGTAGTGGGAAAGGATTTATCCCTCCTCCAGGAAAGGCTCGTTTACAGAGCTACATGCTTTTCATGGAAAGGTCAAGTGCAGACAGACAGATTTGACAGAAAAGAGTGATACCACATTAAAAGCCTGGGGGAGCAATGTCTATCACTTCTCTTAAGAGCAGCCAGCTGCCATCTGGTGCTACGGGGACAATCTCCCTGGGCACGCCAGAGCTGAGCTGGAGAGGGGGGTCAGGAGACCCTCCTCTATCAGAGGAGGGGAGAGGTTAGGGAGGAATCATGGCTTTTGCTTCTACTCAGTAAGTGGGTGTAGGCTGTGCCCACCCCATCTTTGCCCTCCATGACCACTGACAAAACGAGTTAAATATGGCAGCACCATCATGGTGGGGGCAGAGCACAGGACAGAGACTTTGGTGGGTGATATGCTAGAATTGGCTTTCTCTTCCCTCTTCCTGTCAGAGCAGCAGGGTGGTACTTGAGAGGTGTCCCTGCTGATTGTATTGCACGGTCTAGTTTGCTGGGACAGAGGGGCAATATGCAAATGTGGCCTTCCAGCAAACCATGCCACACGGGGCCATGCTCTCTGAAGTCCCTCCCACATTTAATTTTGACAAGGAGATGAAGCACTTGGGCAGAAGCTGTAAGAGTCTGGAAATTGAGGCCCTAAAGCAGAAGATGGAACCCCAGGGGACTGCAAGAAAGAGTGTGGCACTGGAAGCACAGTGGTCACGGGAAGGCAGATCAAGGCACAGGTGTGGACTTATTACTACCAATGCTGGCGAGTCTCAGGAATGCGAGATTCTGAATTGCAGCAGCCTTTTTGTGTATGGCTTGGAGAAGTGGTTCTCAAAGTGGCAGGATCAGCATCACCTGGGAACAGACATGCCATTTTTTGTCTATCTCCTGCACCTACTGAACCATATACTATGGGTTTGGAGCCCAGCAACCTGTGTGTAGCAGGCCTCCAGGTGATTCTAATGCTCACACTAGAGTTAGAGGACTAGTGGCTAAGATATTTGTTATTAGATGTGTGATCCAAAAAGCTCATTAGAAATGCATACTCAAATTGCATCAGAATCTACTTGCTATCAATATCCCCAGAAGATTCCTGAGCACCTGATGTTTGTAAAACACTGGTTTTGAAGGTCCATGCACATTGAGTGGATGCGCTACCATCTAAAGACTTGCCCCTAAACTGGAGAGTGGTTGAGTTGGTGTTGAGCCTCCAGCCTGAAAGCCTAACCTAGAAATATCCGCCATCTCTACCCATCCAGGCGGTGATGATCCAGGCTCATGCTTGAAGTTTTGGAATGGCCTGAAGACCCCTGAGCAGGAATGTCTCCCTTCCTTCAAGTAGAGCCTCTTTGTTTGCTGCTGGAGTCAAGGTGACCCCCAAGGAAACAAGTGCGGGGTCTTAGCAAGGGTTCTCAACAATGTCTTAGGAGTTGTCCAGGAGACTAGCAAGGCAGGGCAATGCCTCTTTTCCCCTTTTGGGGACTTTCTTAGAGTCCTTTTATCAGTGATGACAACCAATGTCCTGGGGAAGGGAGAGAAAGCCCTCGTTTGCTGAGTTCTATTATGCATGAGGCATTGTGCCCTCTGCTTTCTTTGCCTCACAGCCAGCATATAAAGCAGACATTTTTGTTAACTCATTTTATTTATTTAAGGTGTAATTACACATAAGGTTTAAGAGCTTGTCCAGGTTGTCATCATTAGAGGTAGCTCCCACTTCTGACGTTCTTTGCAGGCCTCTTCGTAGATAACTCAGGAGACTTTATTTGGATGGGTTGGCCAGCATGGGGAGGAAAAAAGCACTGAGTTTGAATTCATGCTTCCATCTGTGTCCCAGTGTCTCAAGGAAAACTCCCTTGAGCCTCAGTTTCTTCACCCAAAGGGCCTGAACTATAATAGGCCCTTAAAAAGTTAGCTTTTTATCCTTTCCTGTGTGGTTCTGCCATGTTTTATCCACTAGAATGGGCCTTGGAGCAGGAATGTGCTAATAATGTTCCTTGACCTCATGCCTTCAGGGCAAATTGCTGAGCTTAATTGGCTAAGGGGCAATGGCACGAACTTTGTGTTGATACAGATCTCCACGGGACATGGTGGCATGGGCACAGCTGTGCCTTCTTCCTTCCAGACATTATCCCCTTTCTATGAAACAGGCCGTCCTACACTCAGGAATGGAATGGCAAGCACAAAGAGACCCAAGGAGTATGCCATCAAGATGGCTGGCAGACATTTAGCAAATAGTCACTCAACATGTATAATTACAAAGCGAGATAAATGGTATGGAGAAGATTTACAGCCTGCTCTAAAGAGGTATAACGCAGGTATCTAGTTTTGTCTGGGCTGATTTCAGACAAATCTGGAGCCTGGAGAATGGCTTCAATATTTGGCCTCAAGCATACATAGGGATTATTATTGAGAACCAGAATCTGTAGCATATACTTGGCTGAAGGAAGCAAAGGCCATATTGAAGGCAAGCCAGAACCTACATTACAGAAGCAGAAGAACTGGTTATATCCTAAAACTTCCTGATCTCTGTAGCAGATCCTAACACTGGCCTTCAAGCATGCACATTTCTACCTCCACCAGGGAAACTCTATGGAATTGTGGAAAGAGTGCAGACTTATGAGTCCAACTTCCCAATATTCAGAATCTAGTCTTGCCACTTACTAGCTGTGACCTTTGGAAAACTTGCCCCAAGTTCTTCCTTTGTAAGACACTGAGGTGATTTCCTTTGTATGTGGGAATGCTATGAAGACTCAATGAAATTACAGTACCTGGCATTTGGTATGAGGGAAAATATGAAAGACTAAGCCCCAACCTCTATGGCAACCAGCCCCGGAAGCCAAACCAAAACCCTGCTGCAATCTGCCCAGACAGGTCAGGACTTGGTCAGTTTTCCTATTTTTTTTTTTTTTTTTTTTTTTGACCCTGCTTCCAACTCAAGACCAAGCAAAGAGAGTCAAATATGGTTTCTAAACCAATCACATTGTATGGCCCATTTCCAGTTAGGCTGCCTTCAGCTTCCCTATGTCAACAGCCTCCACCCAAAGGATACCTGAAGCTTCCCCTCTTTGGCACTGGGGTTAGGATAAAGAAGAGGGAGCTGAGGCTTAAAATGTGCAGAGCTCCTACCTGGACCAGTGGAAAGGGTGTGGTAATAGGCGGTGGAGGAGGTAGCACAACACTGGGAATATAATCAGCAGCTCTGAAATGTGCCCCCGAATGTGGTTAAAAGGGGAATGTTAGGTTGTACATGTCCCACTTCTACCTTTAAGTCTCTGTCAAATGCAAATGATGGTGGCCAACTCCTCTGCTATAGGAAACTCTGAAAAATAGTCTCTGCTTATTCCCACCGGCTGGTCTTCACTTCTTTCCCCAGGTAGGTACTTACTAAATATTAGTTTCTTCTCCTGTGTCTCCACTTCTTCTTTACCTGTTGGTCTTTCCTTTCACTCTTGGGCATCAGTCACGCATACTTCTTTTGAAGGTTGAATGAAACCTCTCATTTAATCCTAAGGCTAGATCCCTAAAAGATTGCTACTTTTTCAAACCAGATGTTTCCCACGTCTGCGTTAGCTAAAGGTTCTCCTGGAACCCTCGGTATTTATGGTGGGAATGATTAGAGAGACAGGGTCGGGGTGGCATTGGGGAGGAGAGCACGGAGGACATGGTCCCTGGTTCATTACTGAGTAGAGACGAGCCACTTGAGCTTTTTGAGAGCAGACCCTCCTTTACCATTCTTGAGCTTGCATTGTTTTTATCTTTCATTGACTATCATTTAAAAAAAGAGGTCTCCAAATAGAGAAGTTGAATCCACTTTGTCCTCCAAACATAAAAAGAAAATAACCTGCCATAAAACATTCATAAAAAAGGCCAAGTTACCACTGGTGTGAATCTTCTGTTCAGGGTCTTTCTTCCTTTTCAGTTGCAAAAATAACAAATTGGGGAAAAGCTGTCAGGCAGAACCCAGCTTCTTGGCTTCAACCTGCTCAGCTTGGTCTTCAGGGGAGTTTGCAGGAATTATGGACATTGGCAAGATGCCTCTGAATTCTTTGGGCAGAGGAGAGGTGCATGCACCCTCAGGGGTGGGCAGAGGGGTGGCTACTCACAGGAGCCCAAATTATCTGGAATACAGCTGGCCAGGGGTGTTCAGTGAAGTTCCTGAGAGGTGTGTATTCACTGGTGTGGGCATGCTGACACCCTGGGTCCCCTCAGTGTTGTCAGAGGATGATGAGCTGACTACTCAGATCCAGTCTGTAGTCCTCCTTGCCTCTGAAGGACAGGTCCGGTGGCTAACCAGGATCCTTGACCTCAAAGCTCCCTGCAATTCTACAAGCAAATGATTCCTTTGTCCTGTTAAGCAGTAAGGAGGTTTTGCAAATCAATTGTGTAACTATTAGTATGCAAATTAGCTCATGAGAACTCTTCCTTTCATGAAGGAGGCACTGAAAGCCAGGCTGGGGCTGAATGTCAAGGTAAGAGGCCTAGTTCAAGTAAAGCCAACAGAGTGGAAATGACGAAGCTGGTCTGGGACAGGCAAACTGTCCACCAAGCTGCCCCCGCCCCTCCTGCCCCTGTGTGCTCCTGAGATGTCCCAGAGCACAGAGATTCTGCTTCCCCAGAGAGGTCAGCCACCTTAAAGCAGAGGCGCCCGAGGGACACATTGGCCTTCCTGGGAGAGGAGAAGGCACCAGTGGCATCTAATTCAGCTCGGAACTATGGTTTTTCTCATCCATGGGCTGTGATGTAAGAGATAAGAATTCTTTCCCGGTCATTCCATTTTTACTTTTTTTCCATCAGAATGACCACAGTGGGGGATGCCAACTTGTGTGGTTGTTCCTCAGTCTGCTTGCTCTAATTTATTCACTATTTCATTATTTCAGCCATTTATTCCAACATCACTTGCATTTATTGTATATTAAATATGTGCCAGTCACAGTGTTGTCAGATTTTCTCTAGGTTCTTCGCTAAGCTACAAGAATGAATTTCGAGAGCAAGCGGGTTAGTTAGTGCAGTGATTTATTAAGGAATGGTGAGAAGAGAAATGGGAGAAAATAACAGATCATGCATTCCAGGTAGAGAGGAAGGGGCTGAAGAGTGATAAAGAGGGCCGATTTAAAGACTACAATTCTCCATTACAGGTTATAAATGCCCAGGTTTACTTGCGTATTGATCCAGGTGGGGGGTGGGGCAAGTAGGCCAGAAAAAGGGTAAAAAGGTGAGAGAGAGAGAGAGAGAGAGAGAGAGAGAGAGAGCGCACCAAGCGAGCCAGGTTCAGCCTGCTTTTTGAACCATTAATTATTCTGCCCCTTTGCTAATGACAGGGGAGGAGTCCCAGCTTTTTGCTGTTTTGATTGATTAGCCCACCCTTCAATCCCCCAGGAGGGCCCAATGATAAAGCCCCTGGAGAATATCTGAGGCATCTCCTGGCTTCCAGAGGGAATCTCATTCCAAATGGGGGAATCTTACAAGAGGCTTCCAGCAGTTGTCTTGGGGGTACCGAAGGACACGTGTTCAATGGCAGCGGTTTTTCTGCCAGGTTCCAGATCCGTCTCTTTATTCCTTTACTAGCCTGCTTTAACAGTGTCAGCTTCATGCTTAGGAAGATAGAAATAACTAAAGTTTCTCGTGGTGGGGGCCAGCATGTGGCCCGGAGCAACTCCTCAAGGCACTGAAGATCTAACAGAGCTACAGTGGGTGCCATGAGATCCCACTGGGGGTAGTAAAACACTGTCTATTATCTACTTGTCTAGAGACCAGGCACTGCACAGGTGTGTAGGTCAATTTAGTCTATACCTTAGGAGGGCTGGTGATCATCCAACGTCCCCATGGAGACTTCAGGTTCTAGGTGTGGTTAGTTACCTCTACCCAGAGGAATTTACGTTTTAAAGGCCTAGAAGCCAGCGCTTCAAATGTCAGTGTCTAAACATGCTCAAGGGGGTGGCTGATCATCATAATATGTGTTAGAAATAATTTTTATTGGTGCTTAGCCATTTGGCTAGAGAAATTTGTACACTTATGTAACAGGTGAATAAGAATTTGGTGGACCAGGTGCCTCATCTCATGCTAGTGCCCAAAACTAGAGTGCTATTTGGTCCTGTGTCCCGCCCCCCCCTCCGCCTAAGAAACCCATCACCCGACTTTACAAAAATAATAGTTTATCTTGCCAAATATTTTGTTGCATTTGTGTTGGTGTGTGCTTTTCACACAAAGTGCTTGGCAGAGACAGACTTCACAAGCTTACAAGAACTCGTATGATTTTATGCACTTTCTTGCCAATAAACGTCCCTTTGGGAGGAGGTCTTTGGAACTTGCTTCTGCTGCAGACCACCTAGCTGAGCTCATGCAAGGAGTAGACATATAGTCTCCAAACCCCTCTACTTCTTGGGTGAAACCAATATTTACTAAAGAATGAAAACATAAATGGTCGAATTGATTTAGGTCAGTTCTCAACAGATGGCTTCAAGGGGGAAACGGTGCCTGGGTTGGGTTTTGAAGGCTCTCTCATGGGTGCTTTGGCTGCCACAGACTTGAAAATGAATCTGTTGTTTCCCCAAAGAGCATCTGCTTGAGAAGAAAGTACACGATGTTTGTAATTCCAGCTCCCTCACCTTTTAAAAAATAGTTGGAAAGAATTTCAAAATTACAGGACAGTTGCATAAATAATACAAAACCCATACAGAGGACTCCACCATACTCCCCACTCAGATGCCCAGATATCTTTGACCTCTGCAAAGTTCAGATGTCTCTACGGCTGTTTGTGCCCCTCTGAGGCTGTTTCCACATCTGTAAAAAGGGGAAGTTTCACGTGAATGATCTGTCTAGTCCTCCTTCTCAGTAAGCCTTCCATGGCATATACTGATATACCACTGGGTTACAGAAATGTGTCTTTAGATGGAAAATGAGGCCCATTATGTGGGTAAGAAAAGAATCAAGGACACCAAAGGAGACTTTTCGGAGTCACTCGTGTCTTTAATCAGTGGGCATTTCCTAAGAGTCAGCACACAATTATGTAAGAAGTACAGGCTGGTGGAGAAAATGAGCAAGGAGGCAAGGAACTAGGGGGTATAACACAGCTGAAGTATACTCTCAGCTTGTTTCCTCATCTAGGATGGAGGCTAAATATGAACTGTTGTAGGATTGATCTGAAGATTTAGGATGATGTTTGCAGAGTGAACAATAGAGTTCCTGGCAAATAATAGGCATTTAAGGAATGGTAGCTATTATCATCATGGCCACCAAGAAGAAAAGCTCAGCATGGTGGCAGACCTGCAGCAGGGGCAGTGGCAGCTTGGAGGAGTGGAGGCCTGCCTGTGCGCTGAGAAGATGGGATGAGGAGGAGATTTCAGTAAAGAGCTGGTGTGCGAGGGCTTTGTCCAGGCAGAATAGGGGAGCCAGCTGTCTCAAGACTGCTTGTGAAAAGACTCAGCGTGTGAAAACCATTGGAAGCATTTGAGTCGTTTGGACAACTGAAGTGGGCACTTGAACCTGTAAAGTATTTAAGGACCAGCCCAGGAAGTAGGACGGGAAAGAAAGCCGATGATTTTGAGTACACCCTCTTACCATGCAGTATTCTAGGTCTGTTAGTAAGTCATTTAATTTCCTAAACAACCTTGTAAGTTAGGTATCATCATCCCCATTTCACAGGTGAGGAAACTAGCTTTGTGGGTCCTGCAAAACCACCTACATATTAATTTTTCCGTGACAAGGAGCCTTTGAGAGCTTTTAAGCAGGTGAATGATGTAAATTGTGCAGTCACCTAGAAAGCTGACTGCCCTGGAGAGCCACAGGGAAATGAGGCCACAGAGCCAGCTACCATGCAGGCCTTTTCAAACAGCCTGGCAGGAGCCTTGCTGCTGGAAGCAGGAGCACCCGTCAGCAGAAGATGGCTTGGCGACTCCAGCTGGGGCAGGCCGCTAGGGCACCTGTCAGGTGGGGGCCTCGGGCTGTCCCACATCCTCTCTCTGCTCTGCCCATATACTTCTCTCACCAGACACAGGTCCCACGGGATGACTGCAGCAAGCCCCAGTTGTGGGAGGGAAATTAGCTGGAGCTGAGCCACTGCTGTGGAGCAGAGATAACCTTGACTCTGAGCAGCTGTTCCTGAAAGGCCGATTCAGAGCTTTCAAAACTGCTTTTAGGCACAGCCTAGGGGTACAAGGGCTTGGGGCAAAAAAGAGTAGTGGGAAGCCTGTGTGGAAAATAAAGTGTGAGCAAAACCCAGCATGTCACAGTGGAGACTCAAACAAGTGAAGGCTTTTGGAGATGAGGTGGCTGGAATTCCTTCTGGGGTGGACGGCAGAAGGGAATGGTCTCCAGCTGTTTCCCCACAGCTGAGAGCTACGACTGCTCTTGTGGAAGATGAATTGGTTCCTTCTGAAGAACTGGAGACTCTGAAATGGGATGAATTCTACAAGACCTTGGAATTGGGACCACAACAAGTTCACGAGGCTTCTCTCTTTTTTTACATTTGCAGGAACCATGGCTCAGAAAAGTGAATTGATTTGCTCACTGCAACCCAAAAACTATGGAATGACGAGGAATCAATGAATCATGAATGTAGTCTGATCATTTGTAGTGAAAATCACCCTTCCTTGGGTCTGAAAATATTGTGAGAATAATGAAGGGCTCATCAGAGAGAAAAGGCAAAGGTCCATGGAGATGAGAACAGAGCAGCTCTACCCCTGGCTCCTAAGAGATTAGGAGGGCCAGGGAAGCTGTGGGGGGGAGGGAGGGATGGGAAGATCCCAAGTGTCAGGTGGACCAGGTCTTGTTGTGGTGGTAGCCTCTGAAGAGGGCTAGAGTTCCTAAAGCTGGGCTGAGGTGGCCTCAGTACACATATGACTATGCAAACAGCTTCTACTAAGGAGCCTGCAAATTCTCTGTGATATTTTCACATCTGCAGTCTTTAACTTTGGTGGATAATGCTTTCCCAATGTGAGAATATATGATGACAGAAAGAATCCTGGCCTTTTTTTCTTTTTTTCCTCAAAGCACACCACAAATTGCTAACAGCCAGAATTTTCTTCCCATCATTTTTATAAACCATCTCTTTCTGCCACTGCTTGCCTGCCATAGAAACTATAAAACAATTTTGAGTGTTACTATAAGCTGGTGATTTCAGTAGTCAGTGACAAGAGCCCTGGTCACATAGCTTGCATGAGGTCCAGGAGGTTAGCCAATTGGAGGCGAGTCAAAACTCCAGCCAGGTGGTTTTTCCACCTCGAAGGGGATTCAGGAATATGGACATTAGAGGCTTCCAGGTTCAAATGACTGCGTTCGTGTTGGGCGTGAAGGCAACAGGCTGGTTACCAGCTACTCAGCATCTTCTGTGGCACCCTTCACTGAGAACAATGGTGGACAAGGCTCACTCTTGGCTTGGAGGTGGAGGAGAGCCAACATGCGTAAGGCGTTGTCCTTGGTGCTTCATGTACAGCACTCACATTAATTCATTATTTAGAACAACTCTGCAAAGCATTTTTCCACATCGCGCAAATGAGGAAACACGTGATCAAGGTCACACTGTGTGTGTTGGATCCGGAATTAAACCCAGATCTGTTTGCTCTCAAGTCCACAGCGTTTCTACCACATCATGTGGGTGAAGCACGTGGCATCTACCAGGGCCCAAGGGAGAGCATGGGTGGACGCCAGAGCTGGAAGCTGGACACAGACATCACCTGCTGACAGATCCATTCGACACGGCATACAAATGGCTTCTACCAAGGGCCCTGCGCATTCCCTGTGAAACCTTCATATCTGAAATCTGTAAATTTGATGAATGAGCTCTCCTGATGTGAGAGTGACTGTATGACAGAATGGAAGGGCCGAATCTTTCTCACCTATGATTAAAGCTGGCAGCTGAGAATAATGTACTTAAGAGGCTTTGCTCCAGAGTTCATCTCATCCAGGCTTGGAAGCCCAGTATGGCACCGTGTTATTCTCTGAGGTCAAGAGATCTTAGATGAGGGCCTGGCCATGGTTTTCTCTGGTCACCCTTGATATGAGAACTTGTTCTTACTCAGAGGAAATGAGATGTTTTGTTTAGTCTGTGGAATAGGATAATATACCGTGTCAGCCTCTGTCATCCTGAAGCCTGAATATCACAGTATTGCACCCAAGCTGTGGCATATCTTCTGAGGATGCAATAAAGAATTGCATATAAAATCAGCATCTTCGTCCAATTTAAAAATGTTCTCGCTATCAGTTTGACTCTTTTGATTGAATTCTCCTTTGGGCCTCTCCTTGGTTTGCCTCACAAATACTACCTACTCTAAAGCCAGTGATTTTCCACGAGCACCGCTCCTTTCTGCTTGCCATGGCCTCTACTAGTTGCAGGGAAAACTTGACTCAGGCTGCAGCCAGGGGGTTCAGGTGACAGGCTTTTCAGCCAACTCCTTCAGATGAATCCATCAGTGATGAGCATGGGCTTCCTTTTACAAGAGGTATTGATCTTGGCAAGTCCTCAATTATAGCCCTCAGATGTGTAATTTAGTATCCCAGCAATCAACATGGGGAGGGAATTGAGAGGGGCTTTACCTTTCACCTCTCTGCTGATCTTTTGTCCCATCACAGTGGGCCAATGAGGGAGAGAGTCAGAGGGAAGCTGGCTGACCTCCTGTCAAGGCTTCAAGTTTCTTCGTCTCTGCTATACAAGATTTAATCCTTTTAAAATCATTTGGAGTAACCATTGATGAGGCTGCAATATTCTGAAACAACACATGGTGGAATTTGGATTGACTCACTCAAAAGACATGGCTTAAAAACTTACATCTGCCACTAATTTTCGGAATAATTTTTTGCAAGACATTCCCCTCTGTGGTCTCAGTTTCTCACCACGAGGAGACTGAACAAGAGCAGAGATGGAAACCAGTTGTGTATTCATGCCCAGGGCAGGCACTGGTAATTGTTTTTTTCCTGCACATACATGTAACCGTGTAATCTTCCATAGCACAGCAATCACAGGGATCACCATTCAGTGGGATTTTGCATAAGAGATAAAATACATGTGTCAGCTCTGGAGAGCAAACTGGAAGTATAGAGCTCTAACATTTGAAGATTCTTTTTCTTAGTAATTGGTTGGCCCAGGGAAAAATTATAAAAGAGATTTTGTCTTATCACTTTCTTACATTTTGAAGTGCTTTTCAATTTTCAAAGCTGTTTTAAGTCTATTATCTCACTTATTATTCTCAATGAGTTTGGAAGGAAATTATATATTTTGTTCACATATGCATTAGCTAGCTATTACTGTATAACAAAATAATTTAGAAAGTGACTTCCAGCACTAAGTATCTATCATTGCTCACAGTCTATGGGTCAGCTGAGTAAGTCTGGTCTCAACTATATTCACTCAGGGGTCCACTGTCACTTGGGGGGTGGAGTGGGGACAAACTAGCCAAGGATGGTCACCAATGGGAAGGTTGAAAAAACTGAGGTCTCCTTCAAAAGACCTTTCAGTCTCTAAAATGCTGACTAGGCTTGTTCAGATGACAGCCTTTGGTATTTTTTCTTTTTCTAGATTGATATATGTGTTATTTTCTTTACTTTTCTTTTTGGTATTCTCTCTTATTCAGGAACATATTTATTTAACTGCATTTTACTTGGAGTACAGTTGATCCCCAAAGTTTCGTTTCTTTCTCATTGAAAAAAGTTTGTAATGTAAGTCTAAATTTCTTCTTGTCCTAAAATTTAAATATCAAAGTATATTTTATTCTATTTTACATTTTAGTTTTGGTTCTTTATTTTTGTTTATTGCTTTGAGCCAAAAGAATGAAGCTTGCATATTTTCTATGTTTTGAAATCATTATATATGTAAAGATATTGCAGAAAGTTAAAAGAATGAGCATAATTGGCATTTAGGTACAAAACCTATCTATGCCTCTTCAGTCTGATTTATTAATTGGGAGAGGATAGCAAAGCAGTTTAAAGCCAAGGCCCTGGATGTTGAAAGTGTTCAATATTTGGCTCCACCCATCAATCTGTGCAGTATTAATCCAGCTACTGAAAGGTACTTGCATTAGCTCTCTCATCTGTGGATGGGGATGATGGCAGTGCCTTCTTAGAGGGTTGTCATGAGAAATCAATGAATGAATAAATAGAATAGTAATTATAATAAATATAGCAGTGCCTGACACCCAGGGACAACTATATATTTGTTTTTGTTGTTAATTACGATCTTGTTCATGTCCTCTATACCTAGTAATTATTTTCTCTTTGCCATGTTAAAAATTGAGATATATTCAAGCCCTCCACCGTGGCTGTACTTTTGCCACCTCTACTTAGTATTTCAAAGTTTTGCTTTAAATATTTAATGTCAAATATTTGATACATAAATGTTCATAATGCTAATTCATTGTCATATAACACATCCTCACTTTCCCACTGGGTGTTTTTTCTTGAAGTCTACAGTATTGCTACTGCCAAGGATGCTTTCATTTCATTTGCAATTGCCTGGTATATAATTGTCCATCTTTTTATTTCAGCTTTTCTGCTTTATTCTGTATTATTGTGTCCTTTATTAACATCACATAATTGGCTTAGGTTCTTTTACCCAGTAAAAGAAGCACTTAATTCTTTCACAATAACTGTGATAACAGGTCTTTTATTGTACTTTTGCCACATTAATTTATCCTATCTGCTTTTAGGTTTTATTGCTCCTTCCCCTATTGGTCTATATCAAACAAGTCTCCTTAGTTTATTTTTTCTGTAATTTGAATGTTACACATACTAATTATGTTAAGTATGGTTAATTTTACTTTAATAAGTATACATATTTGAAATTGCATTTCTCTATTATCTTAAGAAAGAACGTTTGATAATGGGCTTTGCCAAAATGATGAGAACCTGTTATTATTTCCTTCCTCTCCTTGGTCCCAATTTTTAATAAGATGGGATTTTAAGTCTGGATTATTATTGTTAATAATAAACAATTTTTGTATTACACAGTTTTATCAAGTATATCCATCAAATAATAATTTCTTATTGTGGTCACTTGGTATGGCCTGTTTGATGGTTCACCATTTCTCTTGTACTCTGGTTTCTCAATCCATGAATATTTTTATTAAGTTATCAGTCAGTAGCACAACATCTAGGGGTAATATTTTCAGACCATGTTTATGGGCGGGATAGATTCCTGACATTAGATTCCAAAGAATGCCATTTTTATGATTATTATTACAATCGAATGATGTAGCCTAAAAGATCATCTTGTCCAACTTACTTTCTTTTAGGAAATGAGTATTTAATATCATTTAGGTGTATTTTCCATGGCCTCATGATCTTTATAATGTTATATCAATTATTCCTGACTTAGTTTGATATCAACCTGCTGGTGGCTTTATCTGTATTAATTACACTCTACTAATTCTCTCTGCTTTCTGTCATGTCCCTTCTAATACACCTCTCCACTACTCTAATTAGAAGTTTTAAAAATGTTAATATAATTATGTTATTCCCCTACCCTGCTAATTTTTTTCCAGTGGTTTATCGTTTGCCCTCAGGATAAATGACAATGCTATAGTTTTGGCTATTTTAAGTATATAATGAGATGGGAGAACAATGAGGAAAACCAAGAAGGAATTATAATAGCGTTGATTCTTTCTTTCTTTTTGCCCCACTTTGACAAATTAGTCATTCTTAAGGCAAAAAAAAAGCTGATTCTGTAGTAAACAAGGCATTGTCCATACCTGTTACGGTTTGCGCTGTGATGTAATAATGTAAGGATATGGGTTATGGAGCCATGCAGACTTGGTTTCAAATACCAGCCTGGTTATTATTAGCTGTTGAACATGACAACATACTGTATGACAATTCCTAGTATACATTGATAATACAAACAGGAGAGTGAATACTGGACATAGATAAGATTAAAGGCAGATAGAAATAATGGAAGATTTGTCAG
The DNA here is from genome assembly GCA_026826555.1 of Tolypeutes matacus. Lineage (NCBI taxonomy): Eukaryota > Metazoa > Chordata > Mammalia > Cingulata > Chlamyphoridae > Tolypeutes > Tolypeutes matacus. The sequence goes on along the minus strand of JAKSZT010054382.1, from coordinate 2,086,234 downwards.
CAAGGAGCTTAAAGTTACATTTTCTGACTAGGCAGTCATTTAAGGGTTTTGAATAGGCCACTGCAGTAATTATATTTGCACCTTAAAGGATTTTTCCTGATGACTGCATGGGGGGTAGCTTTGAGTGGAATAGAACAAGTTGGCAACTTACTGGCATTTTCAAGATAAGATATGATGAGAGACTGAACAGGTGAAAAAAGTATGGATTCAACTGACTAATACTCCTTTCATGTGAGTAATGTAGTAAAGTTGAGTGAAAGAGAATTGAAATTTTTCTTTTAATAAACTACTTTATTTTAGTATCACATGCATATAGGAAAGATCACAAATCACAAGAATATAGTTCAATAAATTTTTGCAAAGTGAACACAGCCATGGAACTGTGCCCTCGAGAGCAAGAACTAGGAGATTGCAGGTCCCCCCATACCCACGGTGCTTTTTTCTGCCTCCTTCCCATCACTATTCACCAGCTTAATCTCTAAAACCTTTGATATTCGTTTTGTCTATTTTATGCTCATATGAATGTGATCATACAATATGTACTCTTTTGTGGCTAACTTCTTTGGCTCAAAATTATATTTGACAAATTCAGGCATGTTATTAAGTGTAGTTATAGGGAGTTTATTCTCATAGTCCCATTCCATTGTATTTTCATCCCTTAATATATTTATTCATTCCACTGTTGATATATGTTTTCAGTAGTTTTCAGTTTGGGGCGCTTATAAGCAGTGCTGGTAGGAATAGGCTTGTCCATGTTTTTTGGTATAAATATATGTAATTCTGTCAAGTATGTAGCAATGGATGGAATTGTTGGGTCATAGTGTATCCCTATGATGAAGTATACACAGGTAAATTTTTCCAAAATTTAATCCTTATATACCCAGCACTTCAGCAGTGTGTAAAATTTTGGTTGCCTTACATGCTTACTAACACTTGGTATTTTCCATCATTTGCCTTTTAGCCATTTGGTCAGGAAAGTAGGGGTATCTTACTGTGCTTTCAATTTGCTTTTCCCAGAGGGCTAATGAGATTGATTTCCTTTTGTGTGTTTATTTGCCTGCTGAATATCCTCTTTGCTGAGATGCCTGTTTAAGTCTTTAGCTCATTTATCATATCTCTTTTTCTCTTTTCTCTTTGCTTATCGAGGTATAGGACCGCTTGGTCAGTCACAAGGTGCAAATACCCTCCACATTTTGGGTGTTGCTTCTTCACTATGGTGCTGGTGTATCTTGAGAACAGAATTTTTATGTAGCCAATTTATCAATCTTTACTGTTATGGTTAGTATATTTGGGGCCCTATTTATATTTTTTCCCTGCTACTAAGGTCATTGTGGCAGTTTGAGATTATTTATGAACCCCCAAAAGAGAGATTATGTTTGTAAACTGGCCTGTTCCTCTGGGTGAGATACCCTTTGAATGCATTAGATTCAGCTGACATGTCTTGATTAAATTACCTGTTAAGATTAGGGTTTTGATTCGACCACATCAGTAAGGTGTGAACCAGGGTTGAGTCCCCACCCCCTTGGTGGGCTGATATAAATCAACACTCACTCAAGAAGACTCATGGAAAGAGAGAGAGCTCCACAGACATGGAAGAGGAGAGCTGGGCCATTTACCTGATAGTTTGCAGCTGAGCAGCTAAGCAAGCCTGGGAAGAAACAAGCCTTATGCCAGACTGACATAGGAAGCCCTGAGAGATAAGCCCTATGCCAGCCTACAGCTGAGATCGGAAGAAGCTGGGCCCACAGAGCCTTAAGAGGAAGAACAAAGGAGAGACCAGAAAGAGATGACCCGCCATCTTGCTTCAACACGGGACAACAGACTTAGTGAGAAAGCAGCCTTGAGTTGGACTCTTTAGGGCCTTGTAACTGTAAGTTTTTACCCCAAATAAATACCCTTTATAAAAGCCAACAGATTCCTGGTACTTTGCATCAATACCCCTTTGGCTGACTAATATAGTCATGAAGCTATTTTTCTATATTTTCTTCCAGAAATGTAATTGCTTCATCTTTTACATTTAAATGTACAATCCAACTTGAATTGATTTGTGTGTATGTTTAGGATATAGATATTTTTAAAAATATAAATATCCACCCTACCCAGCACCATTTATTGAAAAGAACATCCTTTCCCCACTTTTCTGTAATAACATCTTTGTCCCAAATCAGCTGTCTGTGTCAATATTGGTATATTACCGGGCTCTGTCCTCATTGAGTGATAGAGCTTTCCTTGCTTCAGCCAATAATACATTGTCTTAAATGCTAGAACTTTAAAATATATCCTAATATCTAGTATTGTGTGTCTTCTAAATTATTTCTTCTTCTTCAAGAGTTCCTTGGCTATTTTTCGGTCTTTTTATTCCCATGACATTTTGGGTATCAGCTTCTCAAGCCTTCTCACCCCCTTACAGAAACAACAGACCTATTATTATATTGGGATTGCATTAGATTTATAGATCAATTTACAGGAAAATTACGGTATTCTTTTCAGTATCTTTCAGTATTGGTCTTCTAATCCATAAGGCATGTTCCTCCACTCCTTTGTTTATTTAATAACTCTCAATAATTTTTGGTAATTTTCCTTGTAGAGTGCAGAAGAGGTGAGAGCAGATTTAAATAAAAAGTCCAAAAAGGGTTTGAATGACCATGTTCATCGTGTGTGTTTGAGTATGTGTGTGTATGTGTGTGTGTGTGGTGTGTGTGTTGGGGAGAGTGTTGAAACCATTTTGAGATGCCTTTGGGACACTGAATTGAGGATATGTAGGAAGAAGCTGTGCATATCTAGAAGTCTAGAACTCAGGGAATGTTGTCTTCATTTATTCATTCAGTACAGATTTAGTGAACGCCTTCTATGTTACAAGAACATTACTAGGTACTTGAACTAACAAAGTGAATGGAATAGCAGCATAAATAAAAGATCTCTGCTCTCATGTTAGGGAGTCAGATATTAGTAAAAAAAAAAAAAAAAAAAGACATAAATCCATGTAAAATACAAATGCTAGGAAAGTAATGGGGACTTGGTTGTGAGAGATCCAAAGTGGGGTGAGGAAGAGACACTCTAGGTTTCTAACTTGCACAATTGGATGGATGAAGATCCATTCAGAGTCGTAGAATATTCTGGAAGAGAATTGGATCTTGAGGGCAGTTCCAGTTTGGCTACATTGATTTTCAAGTGTCTGAGTGGAGATGTTGAGTAGGCAATTATGCTTCCAGATTTGGAACTCTGTATGAGTCATGACAGAGAGCTGCACTATACAATACAGAGCTCCCAGCTACAGGTGGTTCTTAAAGTTACATAAGATAAAATTAAATTAAAAATCCACTTAGTCACAGGAGCCACGTTTCAAGTACTCAGTAGCCACATGTGGCTAGCTGGCCACCACGCTGGCTGGCACAGATTATAGCTCACCCTCACTGCAGAAAGTCCTACTGGGCAGTTCTGGCATAGAAATTGCATTTGTCAATCAGCTGCACACAAGAGGGAATTGAAACCATGACATTGATAGGATTGGTTGGAGAAAGTAAGACATCAGAAGATGACCTTCTTTTGAGGAACTCCAGTATTTATTGGCTGGGAGCAATAGAGTGAGCCTGAAAAAAATATGGAGAAGGAGAAGCCTGAAGTGTAGGAAGGAACTCAGAAGAGTGTTGTCCAAAGCAACACCGAAAAATGTGATTAATGGTAAAAACACTCTGGAAGGTTAAGTAAGATGAAGACTGATAACACCTGCTGGAACCCTGATGTAAACTGAGGATTGCAGTTAATAAGATTATAATAATGCTTCATCAACTGTAACAAAGGTACCACACCAATATAAAATGTTAACAGAAGGGAAAATGCTGTGTCTGTGTCTGGGAGTATAGAAGTCTCAGGATTTTCTGCATGATTTTTCTGTAGACCTACAACTCCTCTAATAAAAAAATAATGAAACAAAAGAAATACCTGCTGGAGTCAGAAAGAGGTGACAATATCAGGAGCTGTTTTAATGGAGTGATAGTGGGTGGAACACAGATTGGAAAAGCAAATGAATATGTCAAGTATAGATAACCAGTTGAGAAGTTTGTCTGCAAGAAAAGGAGAGAAATAGCACAGAGATTATAAAGTATTCCTGATATTTTTGTTAAATAAATGGAGAAATAGGCACAAGTTTAAATGCCAATTGGAAGGATGTACTAAGAGAGAGAAGCTAAATTTACAACAAACAGTTCAAGATAACCTACATCTAAGCTTCAAGGGACTTGGGAACCATGGGCTTGTTTTGGTGCCTAGCAGGTAGCACCAGAAAGTCCCAGTACCCCAGATGGAGCAGCAAGTAGGAAGAAAGTGGGATAAACAGGGCCAATTTCAGGGTGTTGTGGCAGGTGCAGGAGAGGGAGAAGGGACAGTCGGAAAGGGCTTTGGAGAGACAGCTAGGCAAGTGAGATCACGTGAGATCTGGGAGGCAAGGGAGACCCTAGAAGGTCGGGGTGCTGGAAGGCTGGGTACATTACAAGCACCTGGATGTGAGTGAAGGAGAAGAAAACGAGCAGGATGGCAGGTCCAAACCAAAAGGGAGCCATCTGAGTTTGAGGTTCCAAAGTGGAAAAGAGCCAGATGCTGACACAATTAACGGGTTTCTAAGGAGTAAATACAAGGTCCCTAGATTTGGGGTGGTCAAGGGGCCATAAGACTCATGTTAGAGGGTCAAGCCCACAGGCGTTGAAATGAAATAGCAAGGGTGAAGGCAGAGATGAAAACTGCTCGTGGGAGGCTTAAAAATGATAAAAGCCTAGTGAAACTGTATGCAATGTGAAATTGCTGGAATGCCCTGCTTTCTCTATCTGTCAAATAGTAATCATATGTTTTCAAAGGTTATTGATGCTAGTGAATTACCATAGGTGAAATGCTCATGTGTTAAACCCAGAGTATAGTATCTGCTCAGGAAAATTACTTCTCCTTCCTTCCAACATTTGTGGCAGGACGCCAAGTTGCTAATACTCAGAAATGATCACGTCTGGTCAACGGTGGAGAGCCTGCAGCCCACATCTGGCCATGGCTGTTGGAAGAAACTTGCCAGGATCATGCGTGATTTTCTGACAACCCAGCCTGGAACACTGACTGTTCTCCAACCTCATCGAAAAGACATCCCTGGTGGGTCATATCGTGGGGAATATTCTGGATCTAAGGACATTCATCCATTTTATCTGAAAGAAAAATATTTGGGCATTTGGACACTGCCGTGACAATCTACAGCCACAGAAACCCCATTTGCCAGTCGGGTCACCAAAATCCACAACTGGCAGGGGTCTGAAAAGCATGTGCCTCGGCATCTGGTAAGGCACATTTCCAACGTGAGCTCGTATCTCAAGGAAATCGATCACGTTCAAATCTACATGGGCAGCAGTTTATAAAGCTCAATGAATTTATTCAGACAGTTTGTCTCCAAGGGAGACAGCCTTGGAAAAACTGCCCGGCACAAGCAGCCCTCCAGATGTAATGGAAAGTCTGCAAATAGAATGGAAGGAAGCAGGGCATGCGCAGGAAGTCAGGAAATTGAAGAGCTGAGGATTTTTACTGCAAGTCAGAAACATGGCTGCTCCGATTTTATCAGGACGCGAGCCAGATTTGTTTGCATTCTTCTAATGCAGTAGGTGGGCTCCTTAAGACCTTCCCCATGGATTCACATCCCTGAAAGCCAAGTCTTCTGTCTCTAAGTCACCCTGGCTTCACTTGCTTAATTGTTCACAGAACACATTTATGACAAGTGGGCTAATTAGATATTTGTTGGCTCTTACTGCAAAGCTATTACTTTAAATCATGAGATCCATTGGGAGTGTACTTTCCCAAATCAGAAAGATGGAGTGGCCCGGGTGATTCTAAAAGAGCACTTAGTCCCACATTTTATGTCTCCTAAAACTAATTCAAGAAATGTTTTAGAATTTTTATTTACTGCAAGATTAGGATCCGCTGTTGTAAGAGCTATTTAGCCTAATAGATTTTTTTAGTTCAGAGAAAAGGAATAAAGGAGAGTAGAAAAATGGAACTTTTTATAACTAATTTATTGCCCTGAATTTTTATAGATATATTTTTGACAGCATGCAGGCAGAAAAAAATAAAATAAAACAATCTTATACTACCTCCAAGAAAAATATAGTAAATTGACTTCTTCGTACAGATTTTTTTTTTTTTAGAAAAAGTTATTTCATGTGTTAGTGTAGTCATCTAAATAAGAATACTGGCAAGCCTAATAGAAAACCCAAATTATGGAGATTTTTATGGGATGATAGAGATAAGAAGAAAAAAGAATGAGTTAGTTGGTAAGAATTTACAGTATAATAAATTTGGAGTGGGTAGGAGCTGAAAGGTGGAAAAATGTGAAACTGGCTAGAAAAGCAAGATGAGGAAACAAATCAGCAGCTGGCTCCCTTGGTTAGTTAATATTTCATTCTTCCTTACATGAGTTACATCAGTGTTTCCTAGTCAAGCTGTATTCTGGCTCTTCTCTTGAAGGGAGGAACGAAGAAAGAAAAGAATCCGTCAGTTGCTGCTGTGTAGAAAGGGAGCAGGTAAGCTGCTGGCCTGAGGGCATAAGGATGTACCTCTCTGGGCCACAGGCCAGGAGTGGGTTAAATATATTATTACACAAATGCATCTACCAACTTCAATTTCCTACAGATATATTCACTTATCTTTGTTGAAGATAAACCTTGCAAAGTGTTGTTTTGCTGAAATGGGCAAAACAAATTTAAAGTCATAAAAAGTTATAAAAATGTTGTGAATTAGGCAATGATGGGAAGTTTCATTAGTGACCAAAGAACCAGAGTTTTGTGCAGTTACAGTACAGTGTTTGCTAAAATAATATTTTGAAGAAGATTTGGTTTTATATTGGAGGCTATATTCTTAATGATTACTGAATAAAATAATCTATGTTTAGGGGTAAAAGTAACTAGGAGAAAAGAACACAATTTATTTTTTCTTCTATTTTATAAAAATCATTTTCAATCACGTTGTTCCTGTGCATCTCCCCTAGTCTGAAAACAGCATTTCCAGGTTCCGTTTATCATTAGTCATGTTGAGGGTGGCCGATCAATTCAGTTCCAAGCTCCAGAGAGCACGAGTGCAATGTTCCCAGTTTAAGTCTTCCTTGTCCACTCAGGCAGAGATGGTGTCACCCTTTCCACTCAGATTCAGGTCTGCGGGTCACGCAGCTGTGCAATTCACGCCATTTTGGTTTGCCAGACAATGGGTATTTTTTTAGTATGAATGTTTTGGAATTAATTCCAGTTGAAGCTTCTTTTCTCTGACTGTTCAATTCCATGAATAAGTCAAAGAAGCAAATGTCGTTTATAATTCTCTTTGTGTCAGGTAGGATGTGAATGTCTAAATAACCTGACTGAGTTGCTCCTAAATTTCACCATCACAAGTTCTGCCTTATAACCTGTTTCCTTAGGGATCTACATTCTCCAGGTTGCAGATAGAACACTACCTGGCATCCTGCGCTTGTTCCTGTTATGTAGTATTCTGGGACTTTTGGAGCCAAATATATGTATGGAGAGCTGCTCAAAAGAAACAGGGTGACGATTCTCAACCTTGCTGGCCCAGATGATAGTATTTATGTCATTAGTTTTCCTCTGTCAATGCAACTCCTATGTCACAGAATATTATTGAGATGAGGAATCGTGTGTGCCTGCTTTTTTGGATGCTGTCCATGTCATCTTTTTAACAGGCAAAGCCATGTGTATGTGGTGCAGAGATTCTTCTCAGTCAATTCCCATTAACTGTCCAGTTAACAATGGCTAAGAACTATCTGAGATCAGGGTACACACTAGTGAAATAAAAGAGATGACACCTTCGTTAGATGTAACATCCACTTAGCATAAATTAACTCCAGATTTTGGTGTATTGTCCTGTATTACTTTGAGTTTACAGTTATCTCTGCATTATATTTTAGTATACCTTCATGGAAATTTTAATGAGAAGTTTTGAGGACACATATTGGTTGGTTAGTATACTGCTATTTTAATCCAGAACTTTTCTGTTCCTCTTAAATTTGCTTATAACCACTTTATTCCATGCAGTTCCCCACGCCACCCTCTGCCCCCCCTTCTGCAAATGGCAAAGAAGAGGGATGTAGATTTTCTGGTTCTTCCCTTGACTTTTGCTCCTAAACACAATTTCATAACAACTTAGAATATGAGAATCTTTATTGCCACTTAGGTTAAGAAAATCATAACAACAAACATGTTTGAGTGATAAAAAGTCCAAATCCATCATACTCTCAAACAGCACTTTATAGTCCAATGCACACTTTATGATATATAAATTGAAACCCCTTTAAATGTTGCCTTTTAGATTTTGTACTTGAGCATGGAAGTCATCTATCCTTTGCCAACAGGTGATCTCCACCAGTTTCTAAGTCGCATTTGGGACCGCGGGCTCTCATCTAAACACACTGCCATTATCTTTGAGACTAGTCAGGCAACCAGCAAAGCATTTGCTTGTTCAGGCCTTGATTTTTACCAGAGCATGTATAACAGCTCGCAGAATGCTAAAACTAATACATCTTGGAAAAAGCTTTTCATTTCTTGTTGAGAAACCTAAAGTATTCTGGAATATTTTTAAATGCTTTTTCTTGTAAATTATATGTCAAAATACTTTGGTACAAGATTTGTTCCAAAAACCAGTTTATTCCTTTGTGATGCCTATTTCTGTGTCGCTCACTTGTTTTCTTCCTATTCTGGCTGATTACAAAGTATTTGGAGATGAGCGAGATGGAGCTTGATAGAGCATCCAGCATGGGACATTGTCACAGCAGGACCTGCTGGCTTGATTGCCTCATCACCATAGCAACACTCAACGGTCAGTACAGCCAGCTAATGAGATGGCTTAGTTCAATTAGGGTGTAAAATATCTTTCTACCACCGCATATGAAATTTACAAAAGCATTTATCTGAAAATAGGTCAAACTCTCCTGTGACTCTTCTTTCAAGACACTGTGTCCAGAAGAGGACACGCACGAAGGTGAGTGAGCAAATTCGTCTCTCAGGAACTCCATTTATTTTGTCCTTGAACAAAGCATAATGCTTAAACATGTTTCTGAAAAAACTACATGGTTTACAAGTTCAAGAAGGCACTATGCTGATTAAATATGATATGGGAAATTGTTGTAGATCTGGTCATTTATACACAGCCCATTTTGGTCGTCAGTGATGGTGAGCACAGTCTGGCTTGCATTATTTGGAGATGTAGGCCTTAGTATCCGAGAGGAGGTGGGCATGCTTGGGTACAGGTGTGATGCATTGGTGGCATATGTCCCACAGACCAATAAGCTTATGCTGGTGACTCCGTTTTCCCTTCCATTTTCCACATGGTCCAAACCTGCAAGACTTTCTTTCAGCCCCTACCCCTTCTCCTCTCTCCCCAGACATGCCCACCTCTGACCTAATAGAAAAGGAGAAGCCATCAGTCATACACTCCCACCTCCCCCCCCCACAAACATCTGCATCCCTTTTACCTCCTTCACCTCATGTCCACATGCAACTCTCCTCGTCTCCTGCCCTGTCAGTCTCTCTCCTTCTCTGCCGTCTCCTTTTCCTAGTAAAGATATACCGGCACATTTCTCATCTCTTAAAGACACAAAATGTGCACACTATGAAATGTACCCTTGCCTTCTAATTCCTTTTGGTTCTTCTCTTCGGATACAAGCCTTTTGAAAGAGCCATTTGTTTTGTCACTTTCTTGGACTTTTCACCCTACTGAAATGTGTCTACTGCCCCTACCACTGAGCTGAAATTTCTTTCTGTGGCATCACCAACAACATTGAAAGGAACGTTTGTCATGCTGGACTAGAATTTTGTGGCTCTATTTTGAATAAGAGATGCCCTTGTCCTCAAGGCATTCACAAACCATAATTCTGATGTGCCTTTCATCCCTGAACACGTCTTCCTATGCCCTCAAATTTAATATGTGGGTCTTTTGTTACCCAGTGGACACGCCTCACAGATATGCCTTTGGCATTCCCCCCTCCACAGCTTGCCCTCCTCAAACCCTTGTCCTTTAGCTCCTCCCTTTGTCACGGTCCTTGAAGCTGCATTCAGCAGGACAGGGCCACTGGCCTCTGCCCACCGGCATCCTGACCAGGCTCTCAGGGCCTGGCCGTCTGTTAAGGCTTCTGGGATGCCTTCCGTAAATCTCACCTACTCAGTTTAATTGGATTCCACAATTCAATAGCACTTTGCTTATGCAGTCACTATTTCACCACCATACACTGTATTTCTTACACTTACATTCCTAAGAGCAATGTATGAGTCATCCAGTTTCTCTACAGCCTCACCAGCATTTGGTGTTGTCACTATTCTTAATTTTAGCCATTCTAGTAGATGTGTAATGATATCTCTTTGTAGTTTTAGTTTGCATTTTCCACATAGGTAATGATGATGAACATCTTTTCATTTGCTTAGAGGCCTAATTTTTCAATGTTTGATTTTATGGGTAGTGCTTTAGATGTCAAAACTAAGAGTTATTTTCCTGACGTGGATCCCAAAGATTTTTCTCCTATTTTATTTTCTAAAAGTTAAATAGTTTTGCATTGCACATTTAAATCTGTGCTACACTTTGGGTTAAATTTTGTATACGGTATCAGACTTAGGTCAAGGTTGACTGTTCTCTGTGTGTCTTTGCTGATAGATGCCCAAGAGATTTAGAATCATTTGTTGACATGTGATCTTTCCTCCAACGAATTGCCTTTGCACTTTTGTAAACAATCAGCTGGGCACATGCCTATTTCTGTTCTCTCTTTTCCGCTCCATTGATCTATGCTTTTATCCTTCTGCCAATACCACTGTCTTGATTACTGTACCTATATAATAACTTTTGAGATCAGGTAGACTGAGTCCTCCCACTTTATTCTTTCTTTACAATTTTTTTTAGCTAGTCTAGTACTTTTTCCTCTCTATAAAATTTTTAGGATAATCTTGTTGATATCACATAAAATCTTCCTGGGATTTTTAAAGGAATTATGCAAAACCTTTATATCACCTTTAACATCTTAACAATGTTGATTCTTCCAATCCATGAACACAGTTTATCCCTCCATTAGATTTATTTCATTGTTTATAATTTCTCAGTACACTAATCATTTGCTCTATGGATTCATACCTGAGTCTGTCTGTATTTTTTATTATAGGTAGCATTTTATTTTTAATTTTGGTGTCCACAATTCAAGTATACATATAATACATACATACATATATATATAGTAAGATTTTTATATATTTCTTTTGTATCCTGAGACCTTGCTGAACTAATTTATTGGTTCTAGGAGGTTTTGGGAGATAACTTATGATTTTCTCCACAGACAACTATGTCATCCAAATATAGTGTAGCAGTTTGGCAGTTTGATGTAGTTAAGAATTCCAAAAATAGATACTGGATTATGCTTGTAAACTGGTCTGCTAATCTGGGCATGATTAAATTAAGATTAGGACATTGACTGGGCCACGTCAGAAGGGCATTTAGCCCCACCTCTTGATGGGTGGGGAATCAAAGATAAAAGACATTGCAAAGGACAGAGTTGGAGCAGTTTTTGAGTTGGAGTTCTTATGTTCGAGTTTTGATGCTGGAGCCCGGGGAGGTGAGCAGACGGAGGAGGCTGGTCGTGAGGAAGGAGCGAAGGCTCTGGATAAAGACGAGCCATTCGCCTGATAGTCTACAGCTGGCCTTGTGGAGTGAGGCAAAGCCTAGAAAGCCTCATAGTCCACAGCTGACCTTGTGGAGGAAACAGGAGCTGAGCCCAGAGAGAAACGCAGCCCTGGGAAGAGAGGAACCCAAGAAGCCTGAACTCTTGGCAGACGTTGGCAGCCATCTTGCTCCAACATGTGGCAATAGATTTTGGTGAGGGAAATAACTTATGCTTTATGGCCTGGTAACTGTGGACTTCTACCCTATATAAATACCCTTTATAAAAACCAACCAATTTCTGGTATTTTGCATCAGCACCCCTGTGGCTAATACATATAGTGAGTTTTATTTTTTCATTTCAAATCTGTATGTCTTTCATTTCCTTTTCTTGTTGTATTTCACTGGATAGATCTTCAAATGTTATATTGCATATGAACTGTAAGAGTGAAAATTTTTGTCTTGTTCCCAGTCTTAGGGGGAGAGTACTCAATCTTTCACCATTTAGTGTAATGCCAAATGTGAGAATTTTGTATATTCTCTTAATTAAGTTGAGAAAGTTCTCTTCTATCTAGTTTTTTGAGTTTTTTTTTTTTTTAATCAAGAATGGGTGTTGAATAATGTCAAATGATTTTCCTTTTATTAATATGATCCTGTGATCTTTCTTCTTTAGTCTGCTGTAATGATGATCATATTGATTGATTATCAAATATTAAACAAGCTTTGAATCCCTGGAATAAACTCCTCTTGGTCATGATATATGTGTCTATTGCAGAATTCAATTTGCTAACATTTTGCCAAGGAATTTTGTGTCTCTATTCATGAATGATATTGGACTGTTGTTACTTTTTGGTGCTGTCTTTGTCTGATTTGGGCACCCAGGTATTTCTAGCTTCATAACATAAATTGATGTGCGCATCCTCTTTTGTTGAGAGAAGTGACTGTGCAGGCTCCTCTCTTAGCCTTTACTGGCATGGATTGGGTAGGGCCATAGTTTTCCTACCATGTTTGCATGGATTAGAACCATTATTGTCACAAAGTCTTCTGTCTTGCTCAGCTGAACCTTCTGTGGTTCTTTGGCTAATGAGAGTAGGCTTTTCTTGTTTTGTTTTGTTTTTGTCATTTCTAATTGCTAGCTTCTTCAGCTCCAAGTCTGGGATATATAAGGCATAAATAAAACAGGAAACTCACCACCATATTGTTCTTTGACTCTAAGCTCCCTACCTGGTCTGTCTTCTCTCCATTTTTCAGAATCTCCTTTTTGTTTGTTTTGTTTGTATATAGTAGGAGGTATAGGGAAGAGTACAACTCCTCTATATTCCAGGAAGTGGACCCTCCCTGGTTTTTAAATTAATAAGTTAATACATTAATTGCAAAGGACTCCAGTTTAATCTTTTATTCCCCTTCTTATTAAGAAGACCCACTGTCCCAGATGTCACAGGATTTCGTAACAGACTTTGGCCCATTGTTTCTCCGAGAGCCTGTTGATTTCAAGCAACTACAAGTACTTTACGGGCTTTGTTCCTGAGTCCAGAAAGTTAAACACAGCTCCTAAAGCTCAGCTGGATGCGGCTGGATTTTATTTGGGGGAGTACCTTGGGTTGCTTGATCTTACATTTGGCATTTCCGACAGGGACCCCTTTCAGACTCCGAGAGTGCACATGCAGATGGGGGCTCTGAGGAGGCCCCTTTCCTTTCCAGTTCTGAATTCTCCCATGCTGTGCACAGCTCCTGTCGCAGTGGCTGCCGAATGGCAGTTGTTAAAGGCTCTTGTATTACATTAAATGAAATGCCCCTGTTTCTAGGCTGCTCAAGGAAATGCCATGGAATGGGTCAGGATAAACAGTGGGGGTTTATTCACAGTCTGAGGCAGGGAAGAAGTCCAAATCAAGGCATCACCAAAGCAATACATTCCCCCCATGGACTGTGGTGATCTGGGGCTGGCTGCCGGTGATCCTTGATCCTTGGCTTATTACATGGCAAGGCACATGGCGGCATATTCTGGTCTCTCCCCTCTGTTCTGGGTTCTGTTGATGTTCAGCTTCTGTTTCCTGTGGCTTCTCTCTGTCTGAACTTCATTCTCTTATAAAGGACTCCAGTAATATGATTAAGACCCATCCTGATTGAGGTGGGTCACAGCTTAACTGACTAGTCAAAAGGTCCTGCTTACAATGGGTTCATGCCCTCACACCACAGCGATGGACTAGGTTTCAGAACATGTTTTTCTGGGGTACATACAGCTTCAAACCTCCTCAGACAGATTGTTAGGAGTTTGCTGTTAACCAAAAGTCTTGGCCTTAGCCTAATTTGAGTCAATGAACTCTTTGTCCTTATTTTTGTTTTGCCACAGCTTTTATTTATTATTTTCAGTTGATGTTTTATTTGACCTTGGAATTTTTAGTGAATATTGTAATGGAATTTTTGGGTGGATTTTATCTGTCTTTGTTCTCTTTGAGTTACCACTTCTTTAATAAAAAGAATATGAGAACAATATTAAAAAACAAATGACAACTTGTCACTCAAACATAAACATGGGCCCACTAAAGCCATCTGTATGAAGCATAAAAATAGTTTAGTGACACCCACACGGTAGCACCAGAGAACACTGAATTAATCAACTGTTAGCAACATGCGTGTGTGCCAGTGACAGCAGTCACTTGGTGTGGCTTTTCTAGGCTGAGGAGTTTTTTGTCTGTCTAGACTCCAGAGAAGGGCTGTTACTTCAGAACTCTCAGACTAACCTCTCTAAAATGCACAGGGCTTGTTTTGCCTAAAAATGTGGTCCTAAATATGCATCATAAGTATGATGCTCAACATTTTTCTGATTACGTCAAATATATACTAATTACATGAACTATAGTAAAAAATAATTAATGGAAATTCTAAAAGGACAAATATACCCCCATAAAAAATAAACTTAATATTTTCATTTTAGACCTTTTGTATACACATCTGTTTTTATGCAGTGTGTAATAATAATATTGACATAATTTTAAATACTCTTTTTCTTTATGAAAAATATCTCATAGATTTTTTTTTTTTTTTTTACTTTGAGGAGGAAAATTTATTACAAAGGATTTTTACATTCTTGCTTAAGTATTCATTTGAAAACTGGTATGCTATTTATAATTGATAAAGGCTTCACTCCTTTAGGAACCCAGGGTTTTGAAAGGAAACACAGTATCTTTATTTTAAATATAGACTACATTCATGTGACAGATCAGATCTTAAATCAGAGAAGTATTTACCACATTTGCAATATTCAAAATGCAAATTCATTAACATTACTATGATCTATAATGTACTACATTCTAAATAACCTAAATACCAATTATTACACCCTGCAGAATTGAGCAATTACATTATCTCTCAGTATGTTCTGGGAAAATCTGCCCATCATATATGTGGATATTCATTTTGTTGCAACTTGATTTTCATATATATTTTGACTATGAAAAATTCAAGAATGTCAGAAAGATTATTGATATTGTAACCACAAACATGCCAAGGGTACTGAATTAACACATTAAGGTTTTTTAATATTTGCTTCAGATAAATATTTAAAAAATATTAAGGTAAAATTGAATTTAGTTCTTGATTAAACTGTAGTTTTGAGAACTATAGTACATACCGAAAAGTGCATAAAGCATGTAATTATAAAATTTAAGGAATAATTCTAAACATTTTCTTAATGGGAGTCTTGTGAAGACGAGAAGGCTTAATTTTGATTATAATTTATCAGCATTTTTATTTTACAAGTTGTGCTTTCTGCGGCCTAAGAAATCTTTGTTCCAAGTTTGCAAAGATTTTCCTCATATGTTTTAGAAGTTTTAGAAATTTAGTTTTTACTCTAATTTTTTTTTCTTTATTGGAGAGGTTGTGGGTTTACAGAAAAATCATGTGTTAAATGCAGAATTCCCACATACCAGCCCACCACCAACACCTTGCACTAGTGTGGAACATTTAGAATTGATGACAGCACTTTTTGTAATTGTGTTCTTAAAGTCCAGGGTTTAACCTGGGGTTCACTAGGTAATGTAGTTCTATGAGTTTTTTTTTTTTTAATCTACTGTTACCATATACATAGTCTAACATGTCCCCTTTTAACCTTATTGACATGCACACTTCAGTGCTGCTACTTGTGTCCACAGTGCTGTGCTGCCACTGCCCCCACCCCTCACCAAAGCATCCCACCTTTCCAAAGAGGAGCTCTGCATTTTTAAGCCATAACTTCCCATCCCCTATCCCACCCCACACCCTGCTAACTTACGTCCTAGATTCTGACTGTTCCAGTTTCCTAATTCTAACTGTTCTAAATCACTGTGATCACACAATATTTGTCCTTTCGTATCTGGTTTATTTCACACAACATGAAGGTACCAACTTTGTAACCTGCAACTTTGATGAATACACTTAACATTTCTAAGAGTTCTTTGTAGATTCTTTGGAATTTCTATATTCACAATCCACTTACTCTTTTAATTTCTGTAAGAGCTATAGTGATAATCACTTTTCATTACTGATATAATGATAGTGTTTTATCTTTTATTTTCCTGATCCATCTTTCTAGGAGTTTTTCAAGTTAAAAATATTTTAAAAGAGCCAATATTTGTCTTTTTTTAGACAAACTCTATTTTTTCTTCTCGTTATCTCCATTGGACCCTGCTCTTTTATTTTTATTCCTTCCACTTTTCTACTTTGATTTCTGCATCTCTTCCTTTGGGGATTATTCCCTCTGCCTAATCAAGAACATGATTTGTCAACATAGGTTTAATGGTGTGCAAACAATCCCCAATCCCAAAGTGTCCTCAGAACAGAATACTGATTTAATTTCTGCTCATGCACATATGAAGATCTTCCTAACTGGGTGCCTGAGTTTGTCTGTCAGGTGTCTAGCACGCTAGCGGTGGAGGACGGCTACCTAATGCTAACAAATGTCAGCTGACATGGCGCAGATTCCGTTGACCTCAGCTGCAACGCATGCAGCGTTCTTTCAGCATGTCCTCACTTCTGGAGAGCAGCTCGCTGCGCTCAGCATTTACCAGGGCTCCCCACCTTGCAGGCTGGATACTGACCTTTGTCTTGCTGGCTTCAGCCACCGGAAGCCCAGCTCAGCCGCCCTGCCACTCGTCGCAGGGCAAATTGGCTCTGTGCTGCTGCCTCACTCTCAGGTCCCGCCATCTGCTTTACTTTTATCATCCTGGGTCTTGGACCAATCTTTCCTCATTACCATATTATCTGTCTAGTTTCTTTGTGGGATTTTCTCTATTTTTTAAAATCATCTTCAGCTTCAGGTTTGATCTGAATTAATAATTTCCCATTATCAAAAGTGAAGTATCAGTGCAAATACGGGTGTTCTTTTTAAATTTTCCCATTAATTCTCTTCCATCCTCCTCACACTACTGTGTGTATCCTTCCCATTGATGTTTTTATACTTTTAAAACATCCATATGAAACTTATACAGAGTTTAACCATGTTTTTCATTTACATAAATGTTATTAGACTCTACCCATAATTTTGTACCATCCTTTTCTGCTTGCCTTATCCTGTTTTTGGAAGACAAATTGATCTGAACATATTTAGTTCATTTATCTTAATTTTTGTATAATATTCCACTATTGGGCCAAACCACATATTTTAAAATCCATTCCCCCATTGATGAACTTAGTTTGGTTCTGTTTTGCTGGTTTTCTTATTATAAACAGTGCTGTAACAGATTTCCTTTATAGGTCTTCTTCTGCACGGGTGTTTGAGTTTCTCTAACATTGTATTATAATAAGTTTTGAATTTATGTTAAGACCTTTAACTTTCCTCTTTATTTCAAAAGCTTATTGGCTCTTAGAAGTTGTGTGACACAAAGAACCCACTTGCTTTTCCTTCTCAGGGCAAAGCCATCACACTTTTAGTGTGTTCCTGTTGACAGATGGAGTCAGGTCACTGACTAGTGACCAGTGGAATCTCAGTGGAAGCAATGGGTACCTTGTTAAGGGCAGGGCCTGAGACAGCTCTAGCAGCCACCACGCTCTCCTTTCAGTCCCTCATCTACAGGCACTGTAGGTGTCAGGCTCTAGAAATGGGGCAGCCATTGGATATGAGGACCCTAGTCCCTGGATGACATGTGAAGCAGATGTCCACTTCCTGCCCTCATCAGACTGGGACATGAATGCATAAATGCAAAGCATACCTTTACCATTTAGAACCACTGAGAGCTTGTAATTGTTACTGCGCTACAAATCTAACACGTACATGTCTTAGAGAATATACATTTTCACATTCACTAGGTGTTGTCAAATATCTTTTCAAAGTGATTGACTCTTCATTCCCACCAAGACCAGGTGAACTTCTGGCATTCTCACCCAAATTTTTTATATTTCCAAATCTGTGATACAGCATTTATGTTTTTTATTTTCTATTTCCTTTCCTACTGGGGAGAGTAAACATTTTTTCGACCACTTTAAATTCTATTTTTTTCTCATTTGCCTATTGTTTTTATCTACCCAATTTTATTTATCTTTTAAAAAATTAATTTCTAAAAACGGAATTCTGGATACTAACCTCTTGCTTGTTGCATTTGTTCTAAACTTTTTCTATCACTCTAATGACATATTTAGGTTTTTATGGGAATAATACATAATATGTGATATATAGATTTAACAGTGGCATAATATTCTATAACATATATGAACCATTATTTACCAAATTATTGTTATATACAATATACATATTATTTTCTGTTTTACACAATTCTGTGGTAGATATCTCTGTGCATTATTTTTCTTTATGGTTTATTGCCTTAGAAAAATTACAAGGAATAACATTTATATACCTAAAATTACAACATTTTCATGTCCCTTTTAATGGATTGCCAATTTACTAACCAATTTCTATAAGTGTTTTACCAGTTTTTTTTTATGGCATTGTCACTACATGTTTTTTTTTTTTTTTAATTTCTTTTTTATTTACTATCTGTTTTTTATTATTACCATTTACTAACTTAGTAGGGATATAATTCTATTGCATTTTTAACTTATATTTATTTGATGAATAACATTCCTCCAATGTTTATTTTTTGCATTTCTTATTAAGAAAAATCTGTTTGTCTTAAGCACAATTACTCCTTGAGAACTGTATGTTTTTCGTATTGATTTCTAGTAACTCCTTATATTGCACAAGTATTATCTATTGAAATTTTCATGTGAATAGCTTTCTATCCTGTCCTTTTACAGTTGTTGCTCATTATAATTTTGTAATTTACATCCTAATTCAAATTTTCACATTGTGGCATATATCAGTCTTCCATTTTGATTTATTTCTTTGATTATTGGGATTTTATTTTCTCTCATCACCTGAAAAAGTGACAAAGTTATCTCTACACTACAGACTTTGTAAAATAAAATCATTATTTACTTTTATTTAGAAAATATTTATATCCTTACCATGTCTGTGGTCTGTATGGTATGTGTACATCTATATAGATTTTAAAGAAGAAAATAAAACCATGCAGAGCAAGCATTTAAAAGCATTATCTAGTCTTCAACTAATCAGTAGTACCTTGGGTCCTGATAAAACTGTCCTTAGGTTGGGCAAATAGATATCCTCAGAGAAACTGTGGACTTGGAGAGGCCTCTGAGCCTGCAGCAAATGCTCCAAACTGTTATTCCTACAGGTTAGTATGCAGTCAAGGCCCCTTTGGCTGACCAGCCTCAAGCACTTCATGGACCTTGAGAGAGGAATACTAATTATTATTCCAGGCACATATAAACGATCTGAAATTTCCTCTTTCAACCACATTCAAGTATATAGTTCAGTGGTGTTAATTACATTCACAATGTTGTGCGGCCTTCACTACCATCCATGACCCAAACTTCCACACCCCACAGAAACTGTGGGCCAATTAAGCATTGACTCCCATTCCCTAGCCTCACCCAGGCCCCTGGTAACCTGTATTCTAGTTTCTGACTCTATGAATTTGCTTATTCTAGTTATTTCATATCAGTGAGAGCAGACAATATTTGCTCTTTTGTGCCTATGTTTTGTAATTTGATTAACGCACCCATATTTTTGGAAGTCTTTGCCTTTCGCACAATTGGAAATGTGAATAGGTCTACCTCTGTAAGACCAATGTAAGTGTTTATAGTTGACCGTATGGTTCAGCTAAACCAACGTGATTAAACTAAGCATTTCTTGTTCCTAATTCAGTCACCCTTTCTTACCCTTTCCAATTGCTTACTTCCTCTTCCTGGCAATTGTTTCCAACTCCAATGGCTTCTGTTTTCAATGATGTGTCAGTGATTCTAGGATCTACACTGCACTTCCATCCCTTACTACTTTTCTACCTGGATATCACAGTGAGATTTGCCTTGTCCCACACCAAACTAGTTGTAGTTTGCCAGACGACTCGTTCTGCCTTTCCTGTGTTCATGAAAGTTACCATGAGCTCTTCATTTCTCAAATCCAGAACCCTGCCATTTAGTACAGGTTTCATCCAGTACAGAGATGACCACCCAGACCTATAACCAAATAGCCTTTCCATCTTCACTGCCAGCATCTCAGCATTTCTTTTGTTCCCACTTATATATTGCAATAGAATTCACAGTAGACTGTAGATAATCCCTATTCTGTAGACAATCTATTTTAGTGATCAAGAGTATGACTTGACATCTTAACTGTGTTCTTTTCCAGCTGGATGAGCTTGTGCAAATGACTGAATATTTATAAGAATTAGTTCCTTTATCTGTAAAATGGGGATAAATATAATTTCATTATAATATTGTTATGAAGATTAAATGATATTATTATATAAAGAACTTAACACAATTCCAGGAACATTTTTAAAAACTAATGACTAATCACCATTAATTACAGCTAATTGCTAGATTCACCTCTTTCCAATTTATCCTCTCTATTATCACCATTAGCCAAAGATCTTTTCAAAACTAGAAATCTGAGATTTTCCACTTTCCTTTCCCAAATCCTTTAATGATTATTCACCACCTTTAAGATAAAATTCATACTCTATAGCATGGTAAACAAGATACTTCATACATGCCCCCCTCCTTCCCATACACATACAGCTTTTATTTTTAAAATGAAGGCTAGTTTTTATTCTGATGTCGCATTTCTCTTCCACATACGATCCATGCTCTAAAAGCTATGCATAGGTGCCAGAATATTCTATTGGGCTTCTATGTTTGAGTCCATGGGTTTGTGATGGGAGTGGTCATGAGTAACATGGGCTTATATGGAATGAATTATCTGAGATAAGGCAAGAGACAGAGCTGAAGTGCAGAAAGAGCCAGGATGGATAAAGTTTATTAGGTCACTGACCTCATGAAAGGGATTTCCATCATCTG
Source organism: Tolypeutes matacus (assembly GCA_026826555.1). NCBI lineage: Eukaryota > Metazoa > Chordata > Mammalia > Cingulata > Chlamyphoridae > Tolypeutes > Tolypeutes matacus. Next base: position 2,065,225 of record JAKSZT010054382.1, on the reverse strand, counting down.
TACCAAGACCTGGCCTCACGCAGCCCTGCAGCAGTTTGCCCCCTCCCAGATGCTGTGGTATGGCACAGCTGCAGGGTCAGTGTGCGCTACCCAACTTGAAGCGATAAATCAATCTGAAGGATGATTCATAATGCTGACTTCATCTTTTAAATTTGTTTCAGTTTCAGATATCACATTGGGGTAAAAAGGACAAGATTATCTGTTCCCATGTTTGGAGGACTTAAGCAAACAGCAGACTTATTCAAAACTAAATTTAGAAGTCAGGAATAAAAATCAGTTAAAACATTACAGGCAAAATCAGGAACCACTCTTTCATTTCTGGGTTGTTTGGTTATTTGCTTTTTCTACATAAATATATTTTTTTATTTTTAAAGAAGCTTTAGATACATAAATATTACATAAGGAAAATAGGGGATTCCCATATGCCCCACCCCCTCCTCCCACATTTTCCCACATTAACAACATCCTTCATTAGTGTGGTACATTTGTTACAATTGATGAACACATAATGAAGCATTGCTACTAACCAAGGACTATAGTTTAAATAAGAGCTTACACTTTGCCCCACACAATTTTATAGGTTTTGACAAAATGTATAATGGCCTATATCTGTCATTACAATGTCATGCAGGACAATTCTAATGTCCCAAAAATGCCCCCATGTTACGCCTATTCTCCCCTCTGCCTCCCCTCAGAATCTGTGGTGACCACTGTCTTTATATCAAGGTTACAAGTTCATCCATTTATAGAAGAATAGTAAGACTTTTCCATAGTTGCATTTCCCCCTTATGTTTGTTCATTCTTCAAGCATTATATAAAACATAGAAATAAAACTATATTCTTTGAATGTATATTTAATGTGAATATACAAAAATTAAAATACTATGCATATTACATGCATGTATATTTGAAGAATACATACGATAAATCTTTTGGCTGCATCAGGGATGTGCCTCTGGTAAACTGCTGTGGGAGGGCGAGTAACCTGTCCTCACAGAAGACATATGTGTGCTCTGGAAACCTACCCCCTCATGGTTACGGAATATTTAGGAATAAAACTTGCTCAGAGCATCCTTGATTTTAATCGGGGCCTGCTGGTCTTATGGGGTCAGAACTTGAACCTTATCCATTGTTGTAAGCCCCCAGAGGGAAACAGACTAGAAGAAGGAGAGGACGTACTGTGGTTGGTAAGGAAACGTGGAAACATGGGACTGTAGGCAGGAGGGAGCCATTGCTACAAGTGCAGACCCTTCCTAAAGAATTTATATACTCCTTGGAAAAGGAGCTATAGTATAAAGAGAAAGCTTGCATTACATTCCAGACACCCCCAACAATTTCTGCTGAGGCAAACCCTTTAAAAAGGAAGATCTCAAGAGCAGTAGGTATTTCCCTGCTGAACTTGGAAGTAGATAAGCAGAGGGTGGAGGTCTTGAGAAAGTGTCACTGAGGGTTAATGCTCTCTCTAGAAATATGGGGATAGCACGTTGTTCATGGGAACGACTTTGGTGGAATAATGATGGCAGCAAGTAGAGCAAAAGGGATTTCAGGGGAAAAATTGGGAAGAGGGCCATGTCAACCTTCTATTTATTGTATAACGAAAACCTTTGTTTTGTTTCTGCTTTTAAAATTTTTATTCTAGGTCATCATTTCTTAATAGGCTTCTATCTATTTCTCATGGATGGTTTTTAATCTTACATTCTTGCCCCTCTTTCCCTAAGGACATTCCAGGATCAAGAACAAGTGCTGGCCCAATAAATACTTGGTGAATGGATACATTTTATGTATCTCAAATGCTGTCTTATTTCTGGTTAATCATTGCTGGAAGACCAACAATCTAGACTTTTCCCCTGATAGGCTGTGAGTGAACTGCCCTTGTCTACAGTTCACTTGGGTGCTGGCCAAGTCCCCTTAACGTAGCCAGAAAAAGTCAGTTAGCCTAGCAAGGAGCCCATTTCCTTCAAATCTTAGCAGGCTTTCGTTTCCATAATATGCACCTCTGTTGGACTGAACAGAGATCTCTCCTACCTCTAGTGCCTCATTTCCTAATCCATTTTAAGCACATAAAGTGCTAACACTCTTAGTTTGCAGCATCTGAGGCTCATGCCATCTATAAAATTTTGCCACATTTTAGTGATCAGAACTGGGTTTCCCAGCATTCCGTAGGCTATCCCCAGCTTCCAATGCTCTGTGTAAATGGCTTTGGATTTGGAGTTGTCCATATGGCTGCATATAGAGGTATGCAGGCATGTTGGGATGACGCGGGAGAACAGTGCTCTGGCTGCCTCCCAGAGTGACACCCTTGCAGGAGAGCTACAGCTACCATGTTGTGTGTTCAGGGGGAATCCTGAATTTCTGCACAAAGGAAAAAGAGTGGAGAAAGGATGACAGGGCTTCTTACATTCCTGCAGACAAGACCACACTCTTTCCTATGGATCTACACATACAGGAAACAAATTGAGCTCCTTAGTGGCAACCATGGTCTTTTCATTCATGAAAATGCCTTTCAGTTTCTAGCAATACACTGATCCCGTCATGTTTTAATGTTGGCACAGTATTTACATGTGAAGTAGGAAAAGACTGCATCAGGAATTTTCAGACAGACGCATTTTTCCCTTCATCATTTTTCCCTGGTTACCATGCTTTAATTTTATGGGAATATAAAGTAAGTAAATAATTCAAGCATAAAAATATATATTAATAAGCAGAGATAAAAGTAAATTAAGCACTTGGTAGACAGGTAAAATAGGGGCATGGTAAATTTAATTAAATCTACTTCAAAACAGTAGTCCCCAAAAGTTACTTAAATCAAGTATGCTCTAAAATTATTTTTAGAGGCATAAAATTAAGTAGAAACTTAAATCAAGTGAAAGATCTAATTTTCAGGGAGCAGGAAGAGAGAAAAAAGAGCATGATGGGATGCGGCTGTGGCTCAATCAGTAGGGCTCCCATTTACCATATGAGAGGCCCCGGGTTCAGTTCCCGAGGCCTCCTGGTGAAGGCAAGCCTGCCCGCACGGCGTAGTTAGCTGACCCAGCAAGCACAAGCAGCAAGGGGGGGATAAATGGATAAATAAATAAAATCTTTAAAAAAAAATAAAAAAATAAAAAAAAAAAGAGCATGAAGTCATGAGGAACAAGTATTTCGCCAGAATAAGCTGCTCTATTAGTGAAGGTAGCTTTTTGGCAATACTTTCAAATATTTTGACAAAACACAAGGTGAGCCACATGGGTAACAACATGGTGACAGAAAAAAAGAAAGATGCATCAGAATCTCAAAAAAAAAAAAAAAAAAATATTCAATTTAGTACTGATAAATACTCCAAAAATAAATCAAAACTTTAAAATAAAAAATTATATTTTGAAGTCACTAGATTGAGAGAAAACAGGCATTTTAATTTACATTCTCTGCCAACACCACACCACTGATGTTATTGGATAATTTCATTGGAATAAATTTGTTCCCAGTGATATTGGAATAATCAAAATCTCAACTGAAAAAGCTCAGGATTTTGACATTTCAATTTCTCCTCCATTGTCATCTGCCATTTTAAAGTAATACACAATCGATGTTAGCATGAAAAACAGCTTTACATGTTGATACATATATTTAAATATGTAGAAGTTTACAAGAAGCATAACAAAGAGATTAGTAGATAATGGGAAGCTGTATATGAAGTATAATTATGTCATTAACAAAAAGGGAGGTTTCATAACTACCAGAAAGTTTGACATTTGTCCCTGAACCTGTATCTCTACACGTCCTTGTATGACTACTTTTCTAAACCAGAAATCACACAATCAAGAATTCAGGGTATTTACTATTTTGATTATCTACCTGAAAACTAAAGGGAAAATTTTGCAATAACATATTTGTTCTGTTTGTTAGCATTGACTTCTCTTTCCTTTTAATATATTTTGTTCTTCTTTAGGATTTGTATTATTTATTATTATTTATTTCCATGCACATTTTTTAAAAGAAAATGTACATTTTTAAAATTAGTGTCAAGAAACTCACAATAACTATTTAATCACACATATTACCAACCTCTTTCAAGTCTTAACTAAAAATTATTTAGACCTTTAGAGTTTACACAGTGCATGCAATTATATCATCTTAAAAATAAAGAAAACAAAAAAGTTCACAATAACTATATGAGTCAAATGTTATCAATCTATCTATAAAATAAGGTCAATCATTCAACCAAAAAGTCACAACACATCATTAATATCAACTTGATATGGATATCATTTTCTAAAGTCTAACATCACAATTTATAATTTAGATTTATCACCTGTCTTAGACTATCTGGCTGCTATGACAAATACCACCCAATGCGTTGGATTGAACAACAGGAATTTACTGGCTCACAACTTCAAGGCCAGAGGTCCAAATCAAGTCACTGGCTGCAAGATCGTGTCCTCCTGTGGTTGGTAGAGCTCTGGCTACTGGCAATCCTTGGGTTCCTTGGCTTTCCCATCACATAACATTATCCTCTCCTTGCCCTTCTGGGTTCCAGTGATTTCCAGCTTCTCCCTATGGCTTTCTCTCACTATGTCTGAATTTCTTCTGCTTATAAACAGTTCCAGTAATCCAGATTAAAGTTTACCCTTATTCTGTTCGGCCACACCGTAACTAAAATAATATCTTACAGAGATCCTATTTACAATGGGGTCACACCCAAAGGGACGCAGATTAAGAATTTGTCTAAATTGGGATACATATTCAATATACATGATCTTCAAATTACCTGCTTTTTTTCTTTCTTTCACTTCTTTTATTACTCCCTAGGACTCTGGATAATGTCATAACACTTTGGGAAGGTGATAAAACATAGCTCTGGGAAAAGTGTGACCGAGTGCCAATTTAAGCAGATACTGGTCTAGGATAAATTTTGCAAAAGGAACAGCTAAAGATGTTGGTGAATCTGTAAAACTCAAAGACCTAGTGAAGGAGGGGAAGCACAGATGACTCACCCAGTCTTAAAACTTAGCTTGTTCACACACTGTCCTCATGGTAATAGGGAGCAAGAAATCCTTAAGCAAGTTTGTGCCCCACTTTTTCCCCAGTTGAAGCCAGGTAGTAAGAGCTTTGCTTGAGGAATAACGAAAAGGAATGTGAGCTGAATGGATGGCTTTCCTATAGCTCCTCTCCGAGCTGCGGTGCCATTACTTTACCAGTTTGTTTGGGTAACAACTGTTTACTGTCACAGTTATTAGGGCACAGTTCTAAAGAAGATCACGCACTTTAATTTTTCAGTGGCTTTGGCATTAATATTTTATTAGAATTATCTGAGAGGTAGGCTATCTTGCAAAACTCATTCCCAGTAATTAATGGCCTGCTGGGTGCTGAAAGGGGTAAGGCATATGGTGAGGTAAAAGGCACATGGAGGAAGGACGAGGTTAGAAGTTTACATTTGCAGGAGGTGTCGTTTTCAGTGGAAACACAGACAGAGATGGTAAGCCTTGAAGGAATGGGAGAAAAGGAATAAACAGAAATCATGGGTATGCTATGCTGAAAATTAACTGGGCTCCTTTTGTAGTAAGGAACTTGGAATCAGGCATGAGCAGTAGCTGAGTAAAACACAGGCATATACCATGTGCTTAAAAATAACCAAGGTGATGACGGCTGATTTTATTGAGACTTACTAAGTGGCAGACTCTAGGACAGGGGTTCTTAACCTTTTTTGTTCCACGGAACCCTTTGCCAGTCAGGTGAAAATCACGGACCCCTTCTCAGAATGTAGCTGCAGATAGTTTTATGACACTCAACTAGCTTTGGGTCTAACAACTACCATAATTTTCAAGTGTGAATGAGCGATTTTTTGAGATATGCAACAAATATGATATGAGATGAATATGACTGTAATTTATTGCATACATTCATAAGTGATGAAAATGCTAGATTTCAGTTAGAGGTCAGAGAAAATAAAGATAAGTTGATTTTTTTCAATTCAAGCTCAAAGACACCCAAGGGGTCCGTGGATCCCTGGTTAAGAACCCCTGCTCTAGGATGAAATGCTTTCCATCTATTGTCCCCTTTTTTCTTATATCCTTTGAGGTAAGTACTATTATATGTCACCATTTTAAAGAAGATGAAACTGTGGCTTAGCAAGATTAAGATATCTACCCCAGGTCACATGAGTGGTAAACAGGAGAGAAAATATTTGAAACCTAGTAGTCTGTCAAAAAATTATCCTTCTTCTATGTTACCCTGGTTCTCTCTTAACTTGCTGGTTTCAACAGTTAAGTCTATGCTCAACCAGAACAGCAGCTGGCCCTTTTCCCTTTGGGGAAAGAGATCAGAAGCAAAGCCATTTCCTCTCAGTGTTAACACTTGATTATCCATATCTTCTGAAACTGGTGAGATGGAAAGTTATAAAATTTGTCAGACAGCCAATATTTAAATTAATTCCAAGACTACAATGTATGCTAGGCCAAATATTCCCCCCAAATTCTATTGTTCATTTAAAATTTGTGCCCTGGCCTCTCTTGAACTCTGATTACTGGAGAATTACATGGTGAGCTCCTTGTGACAGCATAACACCCAAAAATATAAAAATGGCCAATATTTGAACAATATGGGTATTCATGATCAAATTCTCAGCAAAATTAAAGGCTAAAACAAATTCCATCCCCTATAAAGAAAATTTAAAACCCCTAAAAATTACTCTACCAAAACCTCCTCCTCCACAATTTTTGACTCAGCTTTCTTAGCCCAAAAGAGCCACGCAGTGCCTTGGTGGAGGCTGCCATCCTTCCTCTATTAGTTATTATAGCACCTCTCAAGGTTAGAGTAAGCTCACCACAAATTATTCAGGTGTCCCACTATCCAATTTCCAGAGCATCAGTAGACCACATTCGCATATCAGAACATTGGAGTCATACCCATACAATGTAGAAATAAAAATTTCTTAGCCATTAACCAGTTTATCCCTAGCAAAATAATGTTACTAGAACCTGTTACATGTTGTAATCTAAATATGTACTACTGTTTCCAGGCAAAATAGTGTTACCAGAGAGAATGAATTTGTGCACAGAAATCATGAAATAAAAATTTATTGCTTTCTGTATCATTCGGATGCCTGGTCAATCAGTATCTATTATCCAAAGCCTGTAAGTTGTGTACTTAAAGTGCACTGAGACAAAACTCCTATCAGAAGGTTAATTGTGCTTCTGCGGGATCTTCACAAAGCCTTGCAAAGCCCAGGACTTGCTTGGCCCTGTGAATATGCTCTTGGCTCTTTTAAATCTTTGTTTGGCTTCTAGAAGCCGAGGGAAAAGCAATGGTGCCTGTTTTATGTTCTCCCATAAACCTGCTCTATCTTTGCTTTAATTGACTAAACTCCATATTTTATTTTGGATTCATTACTTTTTCACAAATGTGGTCAGCCATCAAGTTGTTACTTCTGCAGCCCACAGCTGCAGGGGTAGGTAAGCAATTCTTTTCCCTGCCCATGTCTAGTTTGATTACCCACCCTGATGCTTTGAGGTGCCGAGAAAAGCCGCAGCCTTGGAAGTATAAATATACGCATGGCCCACATGGTCAGTAAGCTTTAGAAAAAGCAGAGGGAAAGACTAGCATGCTGTGGAACCTTATTAAAAAATATTCATACACTTAAATCTGTGCCTGTTGAGACACGAGAACAAGAGCTTGGAGACACCCGGAGCAGGCCATGGGAGACAGCGTCCTCTCACACCCTCCTGTCCTCAAACACTGGACGTGGGCTGGGCGGGGATCCTGGCTCTTCAGTCCCTGGCAGGAGAATCGCCCAGCTTCCTAGTTCATGGCTCTTTCTCTTTATTGTTTGTGGAGTCTCATTTGAATTGTGATCTTCCTCTTTTGTCGGGATCTCAAATTTTAATTGTTGTTTTGGTGCCCTCCTTCATTACAGGAAATTACCAATCTTCTGGCACTCTGCCTCTAAAAGCCCTCGCTGATTATATGCTTTGCCTAATGGCACCCACGATTGCAGTGAGGACTCCCTCCACTGGCCTCTGTGGGAAATCTGTGACTTCCCCGTTCCTTCTTTTACCATTGCCAACCTTCCCTTTAGATCCTTTGAATCCTTTCCTTCCCACTCATCCCTCAGCTCTCTACAGTTACTGGAGCTTCAGCCCCATTCTCCCATTTTGAGGGGCTCTCCAGGGGCTCAGGGACCCAGACACAACCTGGCAACTTGGTCTCTCCTCAGTCCCTCACCCAAAATTTAGTCCACCACACCTTCATAAGGCTTCATACACATCAGGGCAAAGAAGATCTAAAATCTCCTCCACAAATACCAGTGGAGAGGACTTCAGATTAAACAGGTAACCTCCACTTGTCACATCTGCCAAGAACACAGCCCTATTGATGAAATCTATAAGATGTGAAAAAGACAAAGCCTGCTCTTTAACTAGTGAATTTTGTATTTATGTCTGACTCATGGCTAAAATTTTTAAAATTGAAGTTATATTTTGTCTAATTGTACCTGTCTATATATTTATACGTATGTTCTATGTATATTTCCTTACCTCTGGATGGTGTCACCAAATTAACTTATAAACCTGATTAAAGGAGCTCTTTAATCAATTGGCTTAAAGATAAATGTTTATGTAAATTGAATACTAAAGCCCCAGGAATTAAAGAAACTAAACTTGTAATACATCCAAAGTAAAAAAAAAAAAAATCTTAATAAAACTAATCCCAAATGTTAAAAAATTCAAGTTTATATAATTTAGGTACATCTTTGGCAACTGAGAATATGCTGTTGGTTTAATAAAAGCAGCTATGCCGCCTGCATTATCAGTGTTCGGTACTATGAAAGCATGCATTTTCATTCCACTTGGGTATGTTCTTCCTAACTTATACTGGTCAGTAAGCTAGAATTACACCTGCTAGATGTTTAATATGTTAAAAATATATGTTAGCATTTAAGCAATTCAACCGTATTGAACCATTATTCTGATAAACTTTATTTCAATTTTAACTGTGTTTTGTAGATTGTCAACTTGAAGACAGAATCCAAGATCTTTTGAGAACTTAAAACCTTATGCTCATACTAAGTCATGGACACAAGGCATGATGTGTTTTTGCAATGTAAAAAGAGAGTAGTTCTGTCCTAAAGTAAAATGACTGGTTGTTGTGGAATGAGAAAGAGGAACATGTAGGATGAAACTTGAATGAATATGAAAAGTTACAGAAGACTTGTGGAGAAGGAATTTTATTTCTTGTGGTCATGTTACTAGCAAAGCAGGGGGTTCTCTGCCGGATGTGCTCAAATGACCGATTCTTGAGACCCTGGGGCTTTAAAGAGAGAAAGAGTTTATTGCTAAGTGTGACGCAGGAGATCAGATGGTTTATTGGCCTAAAAATCTGTCTCCTTGAGTCTATGGCGTTTAGGGGTTTCTATGGATTCAAACAAGGGAAGGTAGAGTGGTCTATAAAGTACTAGAAAATAAGAAAGAGCATGTATATAATGATTCAGTAATCATAATCATTTGTTAATTCTTTAAGTTACAGTCAAAGCTGGATTTATTTATAATAATTTTAAAAGAGCTTCAGTATCAAATAATATACTGATGCAAAACTAGAATTTGTGGTTTTTTTCTTTTAAAGTGACAACATTTTTTGGATTATGGTCCATTCTTAATAAGACATTGCAAAAAATTTTTTTGTTTTTCCTTCTAATTGGCCTAGAAGACAGAGATTCTGTGTCTAATCAGAATAATTTCCTATACTTTTAGTCAACTTTATCGAGTCCTTAAGAGACTCAATCTCTCTCACTTTTAAAAGAATGAAAAGATTTTTATTATCATGTAACTACCTATATCTACTTTTAAAGTTTTGTCACTTTAGTTACAAAGAGAGCCAAGTATTGTTTCAAAGTGACTCATGATCCTATTTAACCAAGGATTAAAACATCCTGACAGTTTTTGACCTTTTGCTTTCCAAAATCAAATCCTAAATAACTCGACACATTTCCAATAGAAGGACCCACCCCATCTGGCGCCACAAAGGAGAAACACGTTTCTTAATGAGAAGGTGATTTAATGCGAGTGCACCAGCAAGGAACTGAGACAATCTTCCCAAAACCAGTCCAAAGTGAGAATGGGAGCTAGGGTTTTTATAGACAAAGGAGAGAGGTACGGGAGAAGGAAAACAAGTGATGCCAGGGGGCTTGTGAAGAGAGCACACGCAATTTCTCAGTCCCATGATGTCTCAAGCACGTCCTATTTGTCCTTGGTTTCAGTGGCTAATTAACCTGTTTAGCAAGGTCTCCATGGCTCCTTTCTCAGCGGACCAATCAAGAATATCAAGCTTTTATGTTTTTGAGGAAAGTTACAGATTTACTGGGTCATAAGGTACTCCTGACACCATTCTGTCTGGTTTTGCTTTGAGACATTATCTTATTCCTGTAAGCAAAACTGAGAAGGTCTGGTTAATATCCTTCAGAGAACTAAATGCAAAGAGTAAACTTCTAAAATTAGATTAATAGAAAACCAGCTCAATTAGTGTATTAGAATTTTCAGAGCTGCTTAAGTCAAGAATTTTTTAGTATGCACATTGTCCAGCTATCAATGTCTTCTTATCTCAAACTCTTTGGGATATTCCAGAAGACTCCTGAAAAATCCCTAAGGAATTGATTTTTTCACCTTGTAAAAAGAGAAGTGCTCAAAATAATTAGGTTTATTATGTTATAAGTTGCATGGGAAGTGTCAAATAAAAGTGATGCTTAATCTTTCCTAGGTGAAATCTGTATGGGTAAAATGTTATTAATTTAATTATTTCAGAAATTGTATACGGTTCCTGGGTATTTTTCACTGTCCTGACTGTCCATGATATGTCTGGGGACTGCTTTACCTTATATCATACAATAACATTATAATGTTGCCAGTCATAATTTCAGTTAATATTAAAAAATGTTATATGCCATGATATAACCAAATTTCTTCTTCATCACTTGCATGGTTTTATAATGAACTCTCATCAGATCTTTCACTTTTCTGCAATAGTAATAATTTAACCATGGCCACCTTAATCCTTTGACATCCACAAATAGTATTCATTAGTTTTTTCACTCTGATACTTCCCTGACAGTGCTTGCAATTGGTTGGAGGCCAGACTACTTGTCTTCAACATAAAAGGGGCTGGACACATGGAATGGACTGTGCCAGGTACTCTGAGGCACGGGCTTCAAATGACATTGTTGAAACAACTTTGAGAGCATACCACTGGACTGAGCCAAAATTTCCAGAAATCTAGTGGAAAAACTGATGAGATTAGTAATACAAGATTGAGTGGAACAAGGGTCAGTTACATAGGGCTCACTGACCTGAAAGGGGTCCTTATGGGCTTTGTTGGAAATATGGCTGAAACTTAAAGTTCTATTTTCTGAATAGAAGGAAACTCTTTTCACCTTAAGCTCTGTATAACTCATAATATTTTAGTACACTACACTTTTTTGTTGTTGCTGTTTTTAAGTTTATTTCTGAGTTGCAAAGATTATTTCCCCTTCCCCATGTTTTCAGAATTTCCTGTAGTAGAAACATGGGCCATATAACCAAGGCTTTTAAGGAACTAACTTAATGGAATCATGTTTACAAAGCTCTCTTGTAAAACCCACCAGGTACCTGCTTTACAGGGTTCCACCCTTAAAGATGAATAAAGTATATCACTTCCTGGCAGATACAGGAACCACATGATTCTGAGGGCTCTCAAGGTGGGAGGAATTCATCCAAGCTATATGTACTGCAGAAAAATCTGGTGGCAGGTTCTTGGCTTGGCTTCCTAACCTCTAGAAGCTTTAAAAAATCCCGCCTGAAATTCCTCATGAAAAATTACAACAAAGCAAACTTTAAGGGTGGTGGGCCACACTTGTGGGAGATGTTTGTGTGGGATGTGGTGGGAGGTGTGGGAGGTGGGCAACATGGGAATCCCAGTGGGTTCCATGTAATATTTTGGGTAATCTAAGCACCTCTTAAAATATATGTATATATATATATATATATATAAATAACATTTTTGTAAGCAAATACACATATATGCATATATATTTATATATCATTTTGCAAATGTTTGTATGTATTGTGAGAATTTTGATTTTTACCCACAATAAAAATAAATTAAAAAAAAAAAAAAAAACCAGTTGACTGTAAAAAAAAAAAAAAAAGGCCTATATGGTAAATTACCATTCTTGCTGTAGGTATATAAATAATCAGAAGAAATCTAATAAAACCAGCCTCATTTTATAGTCAAGAATAACTTTCTTTGGGATTATCTTTGATCAAAAGATGGGTGACTATAGAAAAAACAATTGCATATGAGTAGAAAACTATGGAACACTCCTGTGGGTTATCAAATTCTGTTCCTTTCATTTTCTGAGCTCTTTTGCATTCCCTTTGTAAACTGCAGGTAGGTTTTGGTTATTGTTGTTTCTATTAGAGAAGTTGTAGGTTTACTGAAAAATCACACATAAAATACAGGGTTCCCTTATAACTTCCTATTACTATCACTCTGCTTTAGTGTGGTATGTTTGTTACTGATGAAAGAACATTTTTATAATTGTACTATTAACTAAAATCCGTGGTTTACATTAGGGTCCACTGTGTTGTACAGTCCTATGCTTATTTTAAAAATTTTATTCTAGTAACCTAATATTTCCCCTTAACCCACATTTAAATATATAATTCAGTGCTGTTAATTATTGTCACACTATTGGGCTACCATCACCACCATCCATCTGCAGGTAGGTTTTGCTATCTACCTGTAAACTGGGCTGGATCTTGTGACCTTGCATATATTGTCAACCTTTACGGTACTTTCAATTCGTACAGTTTTCTTCAATATCAGGCTTCAACTCTCAAACTAATGTTTTCAGTTTTCTTCCCACATTCCTGATGATGTCATTGGAAGCTAAAACCTGAATGCCCAACTCCTTACTGAGATTCTAGTTTGTATTAGCTGGTGTTTTTCCAGAATATAAAAGAGCAATGGGAGCTAAAGTCTGATGACATGATATGTACCTAAAAGGACTCATAACTACAGCAGAACATACACGGACTAGATTTCTCCCTGGAAAAGCCACTTCTGGGTCACTAAAGAAGTCAGGTGAAATGCTCAAATCATACATACTCATATGAGAAATAATGATGACTGTGAGCAACATTATCAAGAGTATCCACATTTTAGCTTCAAGAAATTCAAGGAGCAGTGTTACATAATGAGTGGGACAGAGACCCTTACTCAAAATAAAAGTTCTGAAGACAGAGAGTTGGACTAGAGGCAGCAGTAATTTCTTTCTTTCTTATAAGAAAGGGCATAAGCCCAGGCTAATGGAAGTGGGCAAGTGCGTGGGATCAGTGTAAGAACCAATATTATATAGTTCCCCTGACGCAATGCCCCATTTCCCTCCCTCCCCAACCTTACCCGTCTCCCACTGGCTAGGAGTTGTGGGCTTACAATCTTAAGCATGAAAACTAACCCAATCACAGAATGACGCGTTTACTGACCTGCGTTTACTGACCTGGGTTTCGGGAAAATGAGTTACGTTTTGCTTGTGTGGGAATGTGGGGTGTAACTCGGGATTAAGACTTGAACAAGAATATGGGAAGGTTAGATAGGACTCGAAAAGGAATGTGGGAGGATGAGATAGATGGGAACAGGGAATTCAGTTTGAGAACAGACCACCATTTGTTCCATTTCTCTCACATAACAAAGATTTTCATCCAGTAACCTCTTATAATTTCATACCATTTATATTAATATTTCTCTTTTCCTTTCAGACATCCCTCCTTTAGAATGTCTGACCCTAAAACAAATGACCTTTTGCCATAACTTTTCAACAAGTGGTTTAACTTGTCCTCCGCCGACAAAACATATTGAAACAACAGCCAACCCACTAAGTTACTCAGTGAAAAACTCCATGTTTTTCTTGAACAAGAAGAGACTGACAAAGACTTTTTTTTTCTCTTTGCCAAACTGCCAGCTTTATTCCTCGTGCCCCTTTCCCTGCTCCCTCCCCCATCCTGACTACCCTGAAACCAACATGAAGTTGTGGGATTGTAGAGTAAAACAATTAGGATTTAAGGAAAAAAATTAAGGGGGGTGGGGAGACAACTTTAGACTTTATTTTAAATGCCCAACCCCCTGCCCAGTGCCGCCCTCCCCTCTCCCTCTCACCCTAGCTACTGAGGTGCCTGAGATACTCCTACTGAGTAGCTCCTTACCTCCCTCTTTCACTCTCCCAGCCCTGCCACTTCCTGGCAGCCTGCTTACCCTAATTACCTCAAAGGAAAACATTCCAAACCAAGTGACCTTCAAATGGCAACCTCAGTAAATCCCTCGCCCATCCCCACCTTCCTAAAAGCAGCCTCAAGTAAGCACTTACCCATCCTGGTCATCACCCCCCTTCCTGGCCCTAACCCTAGCCCTAACCCACCCCATCTCTTAACAAGCTGCTTGTTACTCTCTCTCTACCCGGCCAGAGCAGACTGAATGAAGTCATCGTTGCCTGATCAACAACGCCCAGGAAAGTTCTTCTTTTACTTGCTCTGGATGACCGGATCTACCCAACAGAGAAAGAAACCTGAAGCTCAAATGAGGCAAAGCCTAGGGGAGGAGCCGGAACCCAGAAGTGATTGGGGACCCTGAAGAGTGAGGACTGGCCATGTGACCGGGAAGTCACCGAGCCAAAGCGTGCAGGCGCCGGCTGCGGACGCTGCCAGCCTCGGAGGAGGCGATCCTTCCCGTCCCCGGAAGTGTGAGCCAGTGTTGCTCTTCAGTGCACGGGCGAGTTGAAACACAGTTATTTAAATTCCTTCTGTGATCATTCAGACATCTGTGCCTATCAGTGTCAGGTTCTGATGATTGCTTTCTCTCTTCAGAAGGTATTTTTCTTGATTCCTGGCATGCCTTGTGATATTTTGTTTTGTTGGAAGACGGGCATGTTTTATATGGTAAAAGGAACTGAGGTAAATTAAATAGGCCTTGTGTATTTTAATCTGGATAGGAATTGGGTTGTGTTTAACCTTTTTTTTTTTTTTTTGGTAACTTTAAACACAAGATATTTCAAATTTCCAAAGCAGACTTTTTTTTTTCCTTTTCCTTTTGGCTTTGGACTTTCCTTCATAGTCCTCCTCAAAGACAGTCCGTGCCTTGCAGCCCCTTTGCCTCTGATTATTCCTGGAGACTTGTAAAAATAGTGGTAGCATGTGGGGATGGGGGGTGATCTAGTCTTCTAATTTAGTCTCCTTCTTTTAGTGGGCCTGTGTCTTGGGCAAGTAGTCTTCAAATGTGTTCCAGGAGTAGAGCTTTTTATCCTCCCTGCCCCCGATTTCTTTCCATCAGTCAACTCTTTCAAAGCCCTCTCCCTGTTAACTAGGACTCTAATTTTTTTCCCTTTTAGGTAAGACAGGAAGGGTGGAGGGGGCTGGAGTAGGGTGGAATTCCCTTCCTCCAGCTTGGAAAAGGTTTCAGAAGTTCCGTGTTTCAAATCCAACCTCCTGGAGATTAGGTCTTTGTTAGAAGGGTCTGGGGAGTTGTTTTTCAAGGGCTGATCATCCCATGTGTGGCCAGGGCTGTGTAAGTAGCCTTCTGGAATCCGCCCTGTAATGCTGGGGATCCTGAGGGAAAAGTGTGTGAAAGCGTCAACCCCACGGCCGCTCCCCCAGCCTCCAGCATGTCATCCACATCACACATGAACTGCGCCTACGGGCTTTGGCCATCAGATAGCATCAGCTCCTGGTAAAAAATCTTGGGTGCTCTATCTTTCTGGATGCACCTGGCTCTCCAGATTTCGGGGTGGAAGTTTGCCCTCTTTTGGTATCTGTTTTCTGATTACTTTAAGAAAAATCATTGATTTTCACTTTGTTCAGCTATTTCTTGTTGTCAGGGTGGGAGTAACAAGTCCTATGCTTTTTACCTGTGGAAGCTGAGACTGGAAGTCCCTACTTCAGCCTTCTAATTCCTCAGGCCTTCCTTGACGTTTACCATGCTGGTTTTGCTGCTATAGCAGTCTGACCTATGCTGGCGAGATACTGTACCCCTCTAAGGCTCAGAAAAGGATAGATACAGTAGATGAGGTGGGGGAATGCCCAGAAAATCTGGGCAGGCATTGAGACAGGCCTTTACTCACCTAACAAAGGCTTTGTGCTGTTTATATGGGGCTATAATCCAAACTGCTTTGACCTTAGCCATGCCCTGTGTCTACTGAAATTTTATTCTAAAATCACTGTTGCTGTCAAATTTTGTCAGGGCATTTAATTCATTTTGAAATTACAAATAAGGTTAAATCAAGGCATGGTATTTTTCTAGGGCAATGATATGAGGAAACAAATGCTAGCACATTGTCCTTAGACCAAACTCAGTATTATTTCCTTCCAGATTAAAGACATGCCCGGGCCTTGACTCCCAGTCACCGGGTCTCGCAGTTACACCCTCAGGAATGGGCATTGGGCTCATTGCCAGAGTTTCCATTTACAATTAGGTTTTAAGAGAGTCAAACATTATCTAAAGAATGGTACAGAGGATGTTTCCCAGTCTTATTCAGACCCATTCCTGAAGGTGGTTCTGTGGGAAACAAGTCCCCATGATGACTTTGGGAGAAATGGGAAGTGGGATGCATATACAAATTCAAAGTGTCTTTGTCATCAAAGAAACTGTCTCCTGTGTTTCTCTTGGTAATAGTTTGTTAATCACCAGTTTGCAGTGACGTGTCTGCAATTGATGAAAACAATTAAAATAATAATGATGATCCAGGCAGAGAAGAAGTGGGTGGGAAAGGGAGGAGGGAAATGGTGTCCTGGAAGGTAGAAGGCTTATCCTGTTCCAGCCAGGCTACACTGGATCTTCTGGATCTTACAGATCTTAATGGTACTTAACTTTTATTCATCTTTGCATCTAACAATTTGCGTATCATTCTTTCTCATTTTCCCTCTCCTCCATCCTTCTGTAAGAAGTTTATTGCTTGAGGTAGGAGACTGCCAGCATCTGTTCCTTTGCTTTATCTTTTCCCTTCCTAGATGGGACAGACAGGGTTCCAGTATACTTGCTTTAGCCCTTAGGACTTGCCCTGCTTTCTCCCAATGACTTCCTGTAGGATAATATACACCTGTGTTATTCTCTGGACCCAAAGATTATCTGAGCTGCTTATGAAGGAACTTTCATTTTTCTGGACTTGCAGCTCTTCTCTTCATGAGAATATTTTACCCCAATTATACCAGGAGTAAATGACTAGAGGGTCATGTGAATTTCATGACCGAGGCTATAAAACTCTGGAGATGTGCCCCTAGAGTTGGTGTGAGTGGATAGGGGTCTGAAGGCTTGTCCTTTTCTGGGTGGTAGTTGAGGGTGGGTGATTTTTTACTGGGACAAGATTAGATTATACACTGTGGAAAAACAATAATAGGGCATTAAGTGTGCAGAGTAGACATAATTGGGCAGAGAGGTGCACACAGAACTGGAAAGTCAGGAATCCAACAAAACATTGATACGGGCCTCTCAAAAACCCACTCTCCATAAGGCTGATGGATCTTGGGAAGTTTAAATGTTGATGTGGACTTCTCTAATGGAACATCAGTACGGAATCCCAATAATATGCTATTTTGTAGAGGAAAACATCCTTTATGTCAGCAGAAAGGGCACTTCTAGAATATATGGTATTTGGTCAATGTATAGATATTTTCCTCTTGGAGTGAATTGTAATGTTCTGAAACTATCCCAGAAGCAATGTTCTTTTCCAAAAGTGATGTAAAAGTGTCATTCCTAATCAAGTACAGGACTTAGGAAAAATGTGTGCAAGGCAATTTGCTTAGCTCAACACAATGAATGTTGCATGTGTGTGCATGCAAACATATGGGAGTGGTAGAAAATTCAGATTTCCTTTTCTGAGTCATTTTCCCAGCTTCCATATGTAAATGAGTTTGGTACACACAGTTGATCAAAATATCATTGATATTATGTTTTATTAAATTCTCACAAAAACTGTAAAATGAGTCAGGAGGTATACAGCTCAAAATGATAATGTCACAAAGTCAGTAACTCACAGAGTGGATATTCCGGTATTGATCAGAGGGTAGTTTTGACCAAAATTACTCATTTTATACACTGAGAGTGACATAAAAATCAAACTTTGCTACAGCAACAGGGGCTGAGTAAGTAACAAGTGAACTGCATTCAGGTGTTGGTGCTGAAGAAAGATGTTAAGTCTGGGATGTGAGCAGGGAGGGGTAGCATCGTCAGGCCCCAGTTCATGAAAGCATTGTCATTAAGGTGCCCAGATGATTAAATGGGTTTTGCAACAGGTGGGAAGAATGTATTGATGGGAATGTTAAGGAAAATGCTGTTTACTCAACATTGAAATCAAAGAAATTTTCATTATGTAATGTGAGTGGATCTTAGAGACTCAAGGACAGAACTAAATCTCCTCCGTGTGGACTCAGAACTATAAAACAGATCCAGCCAAATGAAATGACTGTAGTATTAGGAGGTTTTATAAAAAGTACATATGGGAACAGAAAAAAAGACTGAAGCTTAGTTACCCAAAACGAAGGCTGTAGTCAAGACTAGATCAGGGCATTAGTCAAGAGAGGCTGGGGTAAGCCGCAGGAATAAACAGCCCCCCAAATCTTGGTGGCTTAGAACTAAAATGCTGTATTTCCATGATGCGTTGTCCAGGGGACCTGATCTGGTTGGCATTAGTGCCCTCATTTTGGGACCCAGCTAATTGAGCACCACTTTCTGTATCAGACATGGGGGAAAAAACCATAGTATAGGCACTGGCTTTTAAACCTTCTGCCCAGAAGAAACATATATCACTTCTCAAATTTCATTTGCTGAAGCATATCACATGGAAGGCCTGAGTTCAAAAGATTTAGGGAATTTTAATTATCTCCCAAAAAGGTAAATTGTAGAGATATGAAAAGTGATAGGGTCTGCTACACCTGGTCATAAGGTAGCTTGATTCTGACCCCAGAATTTGGGGCCAATGCTGGAGTCTTCATACATTCTCTGACCAAGGCAGCCTTCAGCCTAGAAAATGGGAAAGGAAATGAACTCAGCTGGATTTATGTGTGGGTATGTGTTGGTGTGTGTGTTTACGGGAATGGGATTTAAGAAGGGTGTGCAAAGGATTAAATAGAGCATGTGGATGAGACAAAAGAGTAAAATGGAACTAGATTATGAAAAGGAAGAAGAGAAATTCCAGTTTGACTAGCTGTGGCCTAGAGACCATTTTCCTTAGAAAAGGGAAAGGAAAAGGAATATATGTATATATAATTACCACCATTCTGAAAATAGAGAAACTTGGATCTCTACTTTCAGTCCAGGACCTTTACTAGCATTTACTTTTGCAACCCATTAATATAATTACTCCCTATTCCAACTGCCTAAGCAACTTACAGATATTTTACACACTGGGTGGGCTGAATATAAAGCTATTGCAGCAAAGAATTCCAAATCCCACTATAAGTTCAAGCTTGAAAGGACTGAAAACAAAAATTTCTAAAATCACTCTCTTAGCCAGGCATCAAACTTTAGATGGGCTCCTGACTTTTAGCTTTTACTTTTGCCAAACAGCATCCTGCAGGTGCAGGAAAAGTGCTTGTTAAAACAACAGTTTTCCTAGATACCGTTTCTCCTTGAATGGCCAACATAAACATATTGCGGGGGGGTGGACGGGGGTGGACGGGGACGGGTTTCTTCCTTTGGAAGAAGTGTTTAAAGGTGCCTATTATTTGGCCTCTCCAAGGTCAACTGCTCTGCAGCTGGCCATTCTGTGTAAATTCATCCCGACAACTGAGGTCAGCCTGAATCTCAGCATGAGGCCCAGAGTTGCAGCCAGCTCCCCGTCCTCACGAGTTTGTTATTCCAGAGCAGTAGCTCAAGCCCAGAACCTTGTTAGAGAAAGAGGCAAGCTGCAACAAGACCTTGGATATGAATCATGGCGTCCTCCCTCAGCTGATTACAGCCATATCTATTCCTATTTGGCCTCCGATGCTGTTTTGGTGCTATCTGTCAGGAGGATTTTTGAGTAGGGAATGAACAGTCAGATATACTGCAGTTTATCGCTCTGTATGGACATGGACCATTTGTCAGGGAGCCAACCAACATCCACCTCAAATAATGCTCCTTTTTAAAAGATTAAGCAGAATTTTTGATATGGACAATTCTGGCGGTGGGAGAAAAATAAATTTGGTTTCTGATAGAAGTTATCTGAAACACAAAAAGCTTAAACTAATGAACTCCTTAAGGGTTCAGGATCATGGGTACATATTCTTGTCAAATAATATTATACATTCCAAAATTTAATAAAGTTAATCCATCCTTCACTGAAATTGGTATGGCATCCATTACACTCAGTATGTTACTTAGATTCTTTCCATCCAATAATTTTTCTTAAATTTATACAATAGTTGAAAATATATTCTTTTATTCATAGTTAAACCTAACTACTTTACAGGTCCTAAAAAAAAGGATTCCAAAAAAATAAGTCTGTTGACAATAAAAGAATTACCAATTTAAAAATGAAATTGACCCAGGTCTTTCAATGTAAAGTATTCAGGAAAGCATTTCTCAACTCTCTTCAATGACAATGCCCATTATATTGTTCTGCGTAGGTACTTTTGCTCAGAAAAAATGTTCCTTTAGGATTAGTCATTAGTTGGGCCTAATCCCCTAAGTATATAAAAATTTTAAACTTTAGTTAACAAGTGCTGGAAAAGAGAGCAACAGCTATTGTTTTTAAGTGGTCATGGGGCTGAGCAAGCAAAGCATTTGATTTCGGTGATAGAAAATTCATGCTGTGGGAGAGCAGATATAACTCGGTGGTTGAGCACCTGCCTCGCATCTGTGAGGTCCTGGGTTCAATCCCCTGTACCTCCTAAAACAAAACAAAACAAAACAAAACAAAACAAAACAAAGCCATACTGCAAACAATACTTAATCTAGATTTCTAGGATTAGCAAAAGAGGAAATTGTATAATGTGGCTTCCATTTTCTTGAATTATTATTTTCAATTAATTTGTTAGCTGGAATAAATCATAGGAAATTATTTTATTTATCTATTTCTGTAATTTTAGATTTTTCAGTGAGTATTCATTGTTTAATATATTTAAAACATTAAGTAGCATATAATATTTTTAAAGATGAATATGAATACATATGAATAAAAACATGGAAACTCTAACATAAAATGAAGTGCTAAAATATTGTATTTATTTGCAATAGAATTATGGGTGGTTTTCCCCTTGTGCTTTTCTTTAAGCTCATTTTTTCCTACTATGCTGAGAATTTTTTTGGTAATTGAAGTATAGTGTACATACAATGAAAGTCTCCAACTTTAAGCAATTCTTTGATGAATTAGGATAATTGCATGGTCTTATATCCACCACTGCCACAAATAAGACCTAAAACATTTCCTTCATCTTAAAATGTTTCCTTATATTCCTTTCCAGCTGATCTAGTTATCTTAACTCTGGCCTCAGGCAACCACTGATTTACTGTCTTTTGTCTTTTATAAAATTTCATAAAAATGAGTCCAGTTTAAAAGTAAAATTAACTCAGGTCTTTCAATGTAGTTGTTTGACTTCATTCACTTGGTTTACTGTTTTGATCAATATTTGGGTGGTTTCCAGCTTCTGGCAATTAGGAAAAATGATGCTATGGTCATTTGCTTACAAGATTTTGCATGAACATATGTTTCCATGTTTTCCTTTCTTTTGGGTAAATAATTAGGACTGGAATTTCTAGGTCTATGGTAAGTATTTGTTGAACTTCACATGATGCTGTGAAACTGTTTCCCAAAGTGGTTCTACCATTTTACATTTTAGTCTCAAAGTATGAGAGTTAGTTGTTTCATCTCCTTACCAGCAGTTGGTTTTGTCAATCTTTTTAACTTTAGCTCTTCTGGTGGGTATATAGTGATATCTCATCATTGTTTTAATTTTTATTTCTCTGATGACTGGGGATGTTGCACATATTTCATTATTTGTAAATTTTTAGTGAAGTATATGCTCCCTTCTTTTGCCACTTTCGAAATTGGGTTGTCTATTATGATTGAGTTTTACGACTGCTTTATAACCTTTATACAAGTATATCATTTAAAAAATGGTTTGGTGTTTTGTTTTGTTTTTTTTTTTTTTGCCATTTTTGTGTCCTGTGTAAGAACCTTTCCCTAACCCAGTGTCGAAAAGCCATCTTCTTTTTTCTAGAAGTTTAAACAGTTACATTTATGTCTATGATCCATTCATTCCAAATTAATTTTTTATTTAATACGAGGGAAGGATCAAGTTTTACTTTTCCTCTACAGGTTTCTATTTGTCTCCAGTATTATTTGCTGAAACTTTCCCACCATTGAATTATCTTAACACCTTTCTAGAAAATCATTTGACCATCTAAGCACAGGTTCTATTTCTGGATTATCAATTATGTCATATTATGTATGTGTCTATTTTTACACCAATCCCATACTCTCTTGATAACTGAAGCTTCTTAGTTACTCTTAAAATCAGATAATATAAGTACTTTAAGCAATTCCTATTTTACAAAATTACATGGTTCTTCTAGGTCTTTTGCCTTTCCATATAAATTTTAGCATAGGCATGCCAATTTTGTCAAAAATTTGGCTGTGATTTTGATTTTGATTGCATTGAATATATATATAAATTTGGGGACAACAGCTCCTTTAACCATAGGGAGTCTTCCAAACTATGGTGCTTTTATATCTCTATTTTTATATCTACTTTAATTTCCTTTTCAGGATTTCTACATTTCAATTTACAGGTCTTAGACATCTTTTTGTTAAATTTATCCCCAAATTTTCTGGAAGCACTTATAAGTGTACTCTTTAAAAATTTTCTGCTTGCTAGTATAAAAAAAAAAAACAAAACAGTTGCTTTTGGGTATCGGCCGTGTGTCCTAAGGCCTTGCTTAATTCACTTATTAGTTCTAATAGCTTCTAAGTATATAGATACTTTAGGATTTTTATGTACATGATTATGTCATCAGTAAACAGTTTTATTTATTTGCTTTCTGTAAACCGTTTATTTTCCTTGATTTATTGTACAGGCTAGGCTCTGGAGTACAACGTTAATTAGCAGCAGAATATCCTAGCCTTGTTTCTTAGATTGAAAACTTGAGCATTTCACCACTGGTTATATTAGCTGTAGATTTTTCATGAATGTCATTAATTTGATTGAGGAAGTTCCCTAGTTAGCTGAGATTTTTAACATGAATGGGTGTTGAACTTTTTCACAATGTTTTTCTACTTCCATTGAAATGATTATTTGTTTTTTCTTCTTTACTCAATATGCTGAATTTGATTTTTAAATTTGAGGAAGAAAAACACTTGGATATGATGCATTATAATTTTTTAGGTTGTTGAATTCTATATGCTGAATGCTTTTGAGAAGTTTTCCTTGCATATTCATGAAGATATTGATCTGTGATTTTCTTTCTTGTGATGTCTTTGGTTTTGGATTCAGGGCAAAACTGGTGTCACAAAACTGATTGAAATTCTTTTCCTCTCCTTATTTGAATGAAGGAGTTCTGTGAGATTTGTATTATTTTATTGTTAATTGATTTATTAATTAACCAGGGAAGGCATCTGGGCCTGGATTTTTCTTTCTGGGAAGTTTTCTCATTGTGAATTATATTTCTTTAATATCAGGCTATTGAAATTTTCTGTTTTTTCTTGCATCAATTTTAGTAATTGTTGTCTTTGAATTTTCCATTGCATCTAGGGTTTAAAATATATTGGCATAAAGTTAGGCATAATATTTCCTTATTATTCATTTAATATCTGTAGCATCTCTAGTGAAGTAACTTCTCTCATGTATGATATTAGATATATGTGTCTTCTCTTTTGTCTTCTTGTTCTATTTAGCTAGAGGTTAATCGATTTTATTGAATTGTTTTTGAAGAGCTAACTTTGGGTTTCACTGATTTTTTTTCTTTATTTTTCATTTTCTATTTTTTTATTCATGATTTTAGCTTTATGATTTCCTTTGTTATACTTGCTTGGGGTTTAATTTGCTATCTTTTTAGAATTAATTAAAGGTGGCCCCTCAGATCGTTTAATTGAGGTCTTCTAATAGACACACTTAAAACTAAAACTTTCCTTTTATGCACTGCATTACCAGGACTCCACAAATTTTGTTATGTTCTTCATATTCCTTATCATTTCTTCTAAGACAATTGAAATCACTCTCTATGTTTGTTTGTTGCTTTTTTTTTTTTTTTGCTGGTGGGTTATTCAGAACAATGTTTTATAGTATCTACATATTTGGGGGTTTCTAGTTATTTTATTGATAGCTAATTGAATCCCTTTGTGTACAGAGAATATACTTTGTATGGTTTAATCATTTAAAATATAGTGTTAATTGCTTTTTGTCCCAGCATGTGGTTTATCATGGTAAACTTACCTTGTACACTTGCAGAGAATGTGTTTTCTGCTGTAGCTGGGTGAGACAGTTTGAGATTATTTTTATGAACCCCAAAAAGAAAGATTATGTTTATAATATTTGATTATATTGAATTCAGTTTATATTGAATTCAATTTATATTGAATTCAGTTGATTAAATTACCTGTTAACATGAGTGCTTTGATTTGACCATGTCAGTAAAGCATGACTCAGGCTGAGTCCCCAGCCCCTTGTTGGGCTGATATAAATGGACACTCACTCAAGAAACAAGAAGACAAACGGACAACTGGGAAGAGAGACAGCTCTGTCGTGTTTGATCTTGGGCCCCTAGGGAGAGATGAGCCATTTGCCTGATAATTTGCAGCTGACCTTGGGAAGAGATCAGAACACCTGAGACTGATATAAAAAGCCTGGAAAGAAACAAGCCCTATGGGAGGGCAGAGAGGAAGCCCTAAGAGGCCAGCCCTGTGCCAGCCTGCTGTTGAGAGAGGCGAAGCCCGGAGGGAAAGACTGAATCCTTGCAGAGATCAGTGACCATCTTGCTTTAACATGTGTCAACTGACTTTGGTGAAAAAGCAACGTTGAGGTGGACTCTTTAGGGCCTTATAACTGTAAGCTTTTACCCCAAATAAAAACCCTTTATAAAAGCCAACAGATCTCTGGTACTTTGTATCAGCACCCCTTTGGCAGATGAATACACTGGGTATAATGTTCTAAAAATTTACCATGTACACTTGCAGAGAATGTGTTTTATTCTGTAGCTGTATATACTGATCTAAAAACACCAATTTTGTCAACGTATTAGTCAGTGTCTCTGCTTTATCTTTATCTACTTGCTTTGTCAATTGCTGGGAAAATTATGTTCAAATTGCCACCATTTCTCCATTAATTTTGTCAGTTTTCCTTCATATGTTTTGAAGCTCTGTTATTAGGCACTTGTGTAGGATTTAGCCCATTAACTTTTTTTTGTATTAGAGAAGTTACGAGTTTACAAAACAATCATGGATAAAATACACGATTCCCATGCAAGATGATGATATAACTTTTTTTTATACTTGTACTATTTCTAATGGTATTTACCTTTGTTACAATTCTTGAAAGGTTATTAAAATAGTTCTATCCATTATTTACATTAGATGTATTTTTTCCCATATGTCATCCTATTATTTCTACCTTGTATTGGTATTGTCCAATTGTTATAATTCATGAAAGAACATTCTTAAGCTTTACTATTAACTATAGTTCTTCATCTACAGTAGGGTTCACTGTGTTATACAGTTCTGTGTTTTATCATTCAGTTTTTATTCTAGTAACATATATATCTTAACGATTCCCATTTTAACCACATTCCCCTGTATAGTTAAGTGCTGTTCATTACATTCACAATAATGTGCTACCATCACCACCATCCATTACCAAATCTTTACTATCAGCATTTGTAGAAAACCTGTACAAGTTAAGCATCAACTCCCCATTCTTTAACCCCAATCTGTCTCCTGGTAACCTATATTCTAGACTCTAAGTCCAAGAGTTGGCCTAGTATAATTGGTTCATAACAGTGAAATCATGTAATATATGACCTTTTGTGTCTGGCCTGTTTCACTCAACATAATGTCCTCAAGGTGCATCCATGTTGTCACATGCATCAAGATTTCATTCCCTTTTACAGCTGAGTAATATTCCATTGTATGTATATACCACATTTACTTTTTATGTAATTACTGAACTGATTGGGTGCCATCTACCATTTTTTTTCTTGACTCCTACACATTTTGTTCCTCTCTTTTCCTGTTTTTTAATTTTCAAATTATTTGAATGTATCTTAGGATTCCATTTAAAATTTTCTGTTGGCTTTTAAACTATAGTTCTTCACATTTTCTTTTAGTGTTTGCTTTAGGTATTATAATATACAACCTTAATTTTCAAGTCCACTGTGGTTAATATTGAAATACTTCATATAAAATATAAAATCCTTGAAAATGTATAGATATGTGTACATATTATCTTTTATATTAATTCTTCTATGTATAGCATCAACATATATTATAAAGTCTGTAAGACTGTTACAATTCTGTTTTAAATAGTTATATTGTATGAAAATCAAGATGAAAACAACAAAATAATCTTTTTTGCTTACTCAGATATTTACCAGTTCCAATTATCTTTATTCTTTTGTGAGGACCCAAGTTCCTATCACATAACATTTCCCTTCATCATGAAGAAGTTCCATAACATATATTGCAGAGTAGGTCTCCTGGCAATGAATTCTCTTCCTTTTTTTAACTGAAAATACCTACCAATTTGATTCTTTATGGGTATTTTTGCTGGATATCAAATTCTGGAATAATATTTTTTGGAACTCTTAAAGTTAATATTTCCATTCTATTATTTTCCACATAGTTTCTGAGTCAAAGTGGTCAGGTTGTAATTAAATCATTCTTCCCTTATATGCAGTGTATTGTTTTTCACTTAGTCCTTTTCAGATTTATTCTTTAAATTTTCAGAATTTGACTATGGTATGTCTTTAAGTTTTCAGAATTTGACTATGATGATGTGTCTGGTGTGGGCTTCTTTGTGTTTATTCTGATTGACACTCACCAAGCATCTTGAGTCTATACATCTCAGTCTTTCATCAAATTTTGAAATTTGAAGATTTTTAGCTATTATTTTTCTTCAAATATTTGCACTGTTTTCTCTCTCCATTCCTTCTAGGACTATATTTCAGACCACTTGATATAATCTAACAGGTGCATGGGGCTCCATTTACTTTTTTTTTACTTTATTTTTAAAGAAGTTTTTGATTACAGAAAAGTTACATTGAAATTATAGGGGATACCCAATACCCCACTCCCTACCCCTCTCACATTTCCCCTTATTAATAATATCTTTCATTAGTGTGTTACGTTTGTAACAATTGATGAACAAATACTGAAGCATTGCTACTAACCATTGTCTGTAGTTTACATTATGGTTTACACTTTGCACTACACAATTTTACAGGTTTTGACAAAATTATAATGGCCTATAACCGTCATTGCAATATCATGCAGAACAGTTCCAATATCCCCTAAATGCCTCATGTTCCACCTATTCTTCCATCCCCTTCCCCTCAGAACCTCTGGTGACCACTGTCTTTATATATCAATGTTACAAGTTCTTCTATTACTAGAATAATAGGTCTACTTTGGTCCATGATTGCATTCCCCCATTGTGTTTGTTCATTCCTCAATCCTGAGCATTTTGGGGTGGTGATGCCCACTCTGTTTCCGACTGAGAGGGATTTAGAGCCCATCAAGCAGATGGGTGGACCTGTCTTGCTTTCAGTTGTGGATATTTTCTGTTTTTTGTAATGGACATTGTCTATCATCATCCTTTTGTTGTCCTGGGTGAGTCCGATGAACTGGAGAGTAGGTGTTGGCTGCAACTCTGCTGAGATTCAGAGCTCAGTGGGCATATAAACAGACCAAAGATTTAAGTCTCTGGGACATATACAGGTTCAAATAAAAGGGGTAGAAGAACCAAGTGTAGGAAATTTATAAATGAGTCTAACTCTGTTACATTGGGGAAATAAGTTAACATATATTCCAAGGTAAGGCCCACCATCTGGGTGCCAATTTCCTGGGGTTGTATTCCCTGCATATAGTGTCCAGATGTCTCTACGGCCCTCAGGAACCTGGCTGATTGAGGCACTGCTTACTGTGGCAATCAGTGAGATCCTCCTGAGATGTGCTTAAGCGTAACTCTGGAATGACCTCCTGATGCATTTTGAAATCTCTTAGCCATAAAACTTCATTTGCACTTAATAGTTCCTCCTTTTGGTCAAGGTCTTTTTTCAAATGTATCACTAGTTGGCACTTGGTAATAAGCCTTCGGTGCCAGAGAAGCTTATCCCCAGAGTCATGTCCCACATGCTGAGTTTGGCTTAGAGAGAGGCCACATTTGAGTAACAAGGAGATTTTCAGGAGGTAACTCTTAGGCAATATATATTATTAGGCTAAGTTTCAATTTTACAAGGAAAAGGTTCATAAGTACAAACATTAATATCATGGGCCTGGCCTATTGGTCTGTCCTCTTTCCTTATGCACTGTCTATGTACTCTAGAGCTTTTTGCCACTGTAATAGAGAATGTAGCAGTAATCCCCAGGATGGGAATTTAATATTTTGTTGGTTATTCTGTGGTCTCTACCATTGAGATAACATATCATGACCATGTGAACACATTTATATTTCATAGCAGCATGTTCCAGGTGCATCCTTCCCCACACATACCCACACCACTGACCCTCCTCTGCTATATTTGTCAAGGAAGGTACAGGTGAACTCTGAGGAGGTGGAGGTCTGTGGTTGAAAATACAGTTGTGGGAATGTTCCATTTACTTTTTAAAATATTTTTTCCTTAGAGTTATTGAAATTACTTATTTTCAATTGATCTAGTTCAAGTTTACTTATTCTTTTCTTTGCTATTTGTAGATTCTGTATTTTTCAGTTCTAGAATGACAATTTGGTTCTTTTTTTAACTTCCCTTTCTCTGATGAGATTTCCTGTATTTTCATTCACTAAAAGCATATTTTCTTTTACTTCATTGAGGATTTTCTTTTCTCTTGCGAATGTGTTCTGAATTCCTGGTTCTTCATATGTTGGGCAATTATTGTATCATATCTTGAGCATTGAGAATCTAATTTCTATGATTTTTCTCCTCTGAGATCTGCAAATTCTGTTTCTCTGATAACAGCTTTAATCAGTTCAGACCTTTAATTTTTAGCTGAGTTGTTTTCAGTCTCTTCTAGAAGTCTGCTTCTGTTCATTATGTTCACATTTTATAATTATTTTCTGTGTGGGAATCTGACTAGTAAGATCTTACTCACAAATTACAGGAAACAGAATTACACTTTAATTTAAAAAATACTTATTCAACATTTGAATTTAAATATTGCAAGCAAGAAGGCTATGCTGAGTTTCAGTTTTGTTACTTTATTAGAAACCTGGCCTCACCTTCATTTGGGTGCATACATATTTTTCTATACCTTTTTCAAAATTATTTATTTATTTATTTTTAAAGAAGGTTTAGATTATATAAATGTTACATAAAAAATATAGAGGAGGAGCCGATGTGGCTCAAGCAGCTGAGCGCTCACTTCCCACATGGGAGGTCCAAGGTTCGGTTCCAGGTGCTTCCTAAGAGAACAAAAACAAACATCAAGCAAAGCAAACTAAAAACCAACTCAGGGAAGCTGATGTGGCTCAGTGGTTGAGCACCGGCTTTCCACATACAAGGTCCTGGGTTCAGTCCCTGGACCTCAAAAAAAAAAAAAAAAAAATGGGCAAGAAGCACATGAGAAGATGCTTTATACCTTTTTTCTTATACTAAATTATAATAATACAAGTATTATTAAATTTATATATTTTATTTTTACCAGAAGCTGTTCATTATATATTTTATTTTAACTTAGCTGTATTTTATTATGTTTTGATGATCTTTTCTTCCTATTTGCTATGGTTCCTTCCAAAGGATACCAGATAATTCATAGGTTGGATTGTTGTACTAAATTATTGACTATTTTTTCTCTTCCTATAAACTTCTGTTCTTTTTCCTTTACATTATGGGAGGATTTCTCAAGAATATCTTTCATGTCACTTTTTAAAATTTCCATGGGCCACTTTTACCATTTTATATCCTTCACTATAGATTTTACTTCAAAACCATTTGTTTCCTTGTCTTCCTTCATAATTCATTTATCTTTTATTTAATGTTTTAAATTCTTCCATAAAATGTTTTGAAATGTTATTAAAATATACAACAGTTTTCTAAATTTTACTTTGAATTCCTGAGGTGGAATATTTGGAGTAGTAGTGTATTAATATTGAGGCTTAATATATGCTATTCTGTTGTATTTTCATTGTTTCATGCTGTTTTACATACTTATATTTGTGTATATAATATACCTGTGTATATATGTCTTTTCTTGCTTGAATCGGAAAGGCTATGTATGGATGATTAAAGATTTCCTTAAAAGTACTTAGAGACCCTGATTATTAAGAAAAGTCAAATTAGAGAACAGACTTGGCACCAGAGTAGCAAGGAAAGTGAAATCCTGTAATTCCCCAGATCCACCGCTTAGGTCACACGTGGGCTGTATTCTGTGCAGCCACGCTAGTGAAGGATTGACCGTATGGCATGCTTGCATTTAGGAGAATAGACAAGTGGGTGAAATTAATGTAGATGATGCACATGATTCTAACCGCACACCAAATACCCAGACCCACCATTTGTGAGTTCTAATGTGGAATAGAAACTTTTTACTCCATCCAACCAACCAAAGCAAAATGAAACAAAAACGATACACTCTGAGATTAGAAAATTGGTAAGGTCTGTACTGTACTACCACTTGTAAAAGATTAATTTCCTGTTCTTAATTATCATGCATTCATTGAATTAGAGAAAAATTCTAAGCAAAAGAGAATATCCATGTAATGCTTTCAATATACTACTTCAAAAATAGATAAACTATGGAGTCAAAAGATATTTATGTGATTAGATTATACAATGAGCAAATTTACTTTTCCTGTTTCTAAAAGTTTAGTTTGTTTTGGAGAAAACATTTACCTTTGGTGAACTTTAACTAAGTAAATGGTCTACAAAGGAAAAATCTGGGGGTATATATTATAGCATTTCAGAAGATCTCTGGGATTGTCTTCAGTAGGTTTGGGAACTGCATGAAACATCCCTTTGCCTTCAGAGGAGGAAGGGAGCAGAAAGCTCCCAAAGTAGCTTGCCATGCATCCATATTCTCAGGTGATCCATAACCTTGGTTCTAGATATCCATTAAAATGAAAGGTACAAATATTTTGGCTAAGCCACAATGAAGTTGATAGAAACTAGCAAGCTCTTGTCTTTCCACACTAATAATAATGTATCTTTGTCTCCTGTATTTGTTAAAGTAACATTAGCTACTATAACAAAATTTAAAATTAGCCACTTGTGAAAGGTTTTTTTTTTTTTTTTTTGTACATAATAGTCAAATACTCAGCTTGTATTGTTTGAAGTGAAAATATAGATCAAATATAAGGCATATTTGCTCTTGTGACTTGACCTTAAAGTGACACACACAATACCATTGACTGTATTGGCTTGAACTAGTTATAAGAATATACTCAGGAAGTTGGGAAATATAGTTTCTGCCTAGGAAGCTGCCTCCAGAACTAACACCACAATGTGTGTTTTAATATTTTATATTTTTAGTATTTTTGGTAGAGACTCTGTCTATGTACATCCTTTGCCCATTTTTAATTTGGTGGTTTATAATTTTATTTATCATTATTATTAATTTTAAATTACTTAATTTTATTATTATGTTATAAGGGTTTTATTATATATTCTGGAACCAAGGTTTCTATCAGATATAACACTTGCCCCAAAGCAAAGGAAACACATTGTCATGATTATCAGGCCCTCTGGCTCCTGCCACTTTTTCAGACCTATTCTTGTGCCCTGTTGCTTCTTGTGCTTTAGCCACCTTGCTCTTTTGACTATCTCTTTAACTCATCAAGCTCCTTGCCATCTCATAGGTTTTGAAGTTGCTATTCTCTATGCCTGGCACCCTCATAGAATATTTCCATGGCCACACAAAGAGCCAGAGCCAAATGGGAAGCCAGAATACCAGTTCATTTAAAGAGGAGCCAGAACCAAATAACAACGACGATATTAATGCCAGATTGTCAGGTGGATTGACTCATATGGCTTAGGATTCAGACCTAAGATTTCTGCTCCCTTGCTCTTGAAAGTGGTTGTGTCTGTGGAAAAGGCCCACATTTGTCTTGGCCATGTAGTACAGCAGAGGGTAATGGAAAAGAATAAGTATGTCTGGGTGTGAATTATTTTTCCAAGCAGAGGCTTCACCTCTATTGAAAAACATGGTGCAATAAATGTCTGAGACAATAACTAAATAGGTTAAGAACTCTTTCTTTCTCAAGGGAGCTAAGGAAGGGGTTATACAACCTATACTTCCTATTGCATCAGGAAAAGAGATTACCACCTTCAAAGTCTGTAGAATTAAAAAAAATCAAGGTGTTATAGGCTTTATGGTATACCCGAAAAGGTATGCTGACGCCCTGATCCCCAGTGCCTCAGAATGGGACCTAATTTGGAAATAGGGCCATTACAGATGGAGTTGATGTAATCAGGCTGGTTACAATGAGGTTTACTGCAGTAGAGTGGGCTGGTGATCCAGCATGCCCGTGTCCTTATAAGAAGAGAAAGTGTGGATAGAGAGAGCAGACAGACATGGGGAGAGGGCCACATGGTTCTCTGCAGCAGAGGCTGCCTGGATTGCCAGCGGAACAGCAGAAGCTGGAAAGGAAAGAAACAAATTCTTCCCTGCAGCTTCAGAGGAAGCACGGCCCTGCCAGCACATTGCTTTTGGAGTTTTGTCCTTCAGAGCTGAGAGAGTACATCTCTGCTGGTTTAAGCCACTCAGGGTGTGGTACTTTGTCACAGCAGTCCTAGGAAAGTAGGCAAGAAGGAAGGTGTGTTCGGGGAGGGAGAATGCAAGGAATTTTTAGTTCTTTTGGTTGTTTGGTTTTACTTGACTATTTATTAAGCCCTTGAAAGCACCATCCTGGGAAGCAACATATTAGAAAGTCTTGGAGTTTTATTAATTCTAGAAAAATTGAAAAAAATATATCTCAATCATGTTTTAGAAGGTAAAAGGTCATCAACTTAATATGGAGCACCATTTTATAAATATGAGACCCCCAGATAACATGAAAGAATGGGAGTCCTCTCAATGGGGAAGATCAACTTTAAATTTAGCATTGAGGAACAAAGAATTCATGAATTATAGAAGTACATGGAGGGGAAATTAAGATATTTTTAGTGTGAGAAATGTACACTAAAAGAAGGATTTTTTGCTCCAGAAATTTCTTTGTGACTGGTTCCCAACAATATGTCCTCTAGGAGAGACTGGTAAAACATTGCATAACATATTTTAAAAATTTATTTTGTAATTTATGTAGGAGTAAAATTCTTGCTTATTGGTATAGTATTTTATAAATATTGGCAAATGCATAGATTTGTGTGGCCACCAGCACAGTGAGGCGTGCAAACATTCCATCATTCTGTACTCTCCTGACCCAGACCCCAGAACAGCACTGTTCTCCATCCTTCTCGTTTTATCTCCCTAAATGCCAAATAAATGGAAAAATACAGTGTGGAGCCTTTTGAGTCCAACTCTTTATTTACCGTGATAAAGATTCATCTAATTGGTGTTTTAACCAATAGAGTGTTCCTTTTTATTGCTGATTGGTATTCCACCCTATAAATGTGCCACAGATTGTTGATTCGCTCACCAATTAAAGGACATTTAGGTTGTTTTCAGGTTTTGGTGATAATGCCTCTATGTGTACAGGGTTTTGTGGAAACATATATTTTTATTTCTTTTTACTAAATACCTAGAACTGGGATTTCTGGGTATATGTTTAAAAGAAATTGCCAAACTGTTTTCTAAAATGGCTGTACTATTTTGGATTATCTATTTCTTTTTATTGAAAGTTGGTAATTTGTGTCCTACAAAGAATTTGTCCCATTTCATCTAATTTTTCAAATGTATTGGTATAAAGTTGCTTACATTTTCCCTTTCTGTCTTTTTAATACTTGTAGACGCTATAGTAAGGTCACCCCTTGCATTCATGTTATTGGTAATTTATGTCTTATCTCTTCTTTTCCTGATCTGTCTGAATAAAGGTTCATCATTTTATTGATCCTCTCAAAGACTAGCTTTGGGTTTTCTTGTGTTTTATTATTTTTCTCTTTTCAATTTTATTGATCTCCTCTCTTCTCATTGTTTCCAGCCTTCTGCTTACTTTGAGTTTTATTTGCTTTTCTCTTTCTAGTTCCTTAAGTTAGATGCGGAGGTCATTAATTAGAGACCATTCTTCTTTTGTAAACCAGGTGTTAGTGCTATAGTACCACCCCCCAAGCTGACCAACTACTGCCTAAAGGAAAGAATGCAGGAATTACATTTCACTTGATGGAACGAGTCTATAATTTCATTTTCTTGGTCTTTTTAACTGAGGTATAACTTACATACAGTAAAATGCACACATCTTAAATGTGTTCTTCAGTGAATTTTTGCATATGTAATCATTCATGTAATCACCAGATTCAAGGGATAGAACATTTTCATTACATCAGGAAGATTCCTCATTCTGTCTTCCCAGTCTCTGCTCATCCCACTAACAGAGGTAACTTGTGTTGGTCATTTAGATCAGCTTGACCAAGGATTTTCAGCTTGCCCTTCTCATTCTCCTGCCTATGAATTTCAAACTCACCTAGCCAGTCCTCACAGTTATATAAGCCAATTGCTTGCAAAAGGCCTGTCTACTACCTCTCTCCCTCTCTCTCCCTCTCTTCCTCCTCCCCTGCCCCTTCCCCCACCTCCAGCCAATCTGCATCTTCCTACAGGTTCTGTTTCTCTTGTATAACCCTGACTGATAAACTATTCTATTTTCAGTCACCACAGATGAAGTTTATCTGTTCTTGAAGTTAATATAAATGAAATCAAATCATGCAATATTTACTCTTTTGTGTTTAGAATTTTTCTCAACATAGTACTTTGAGATTCATGTATTTACTGCATATGTCACTAGTTTGGTTTTTTAGCTGCTGAATGGTACAGTACCTTTTTGATACCACATACATGAGTCATTTTTTGTATTTGTTTTATCCCTTGGAAATCCTTGTATCTGTTGCAATAGGAGTAGCTGCTAATCAGTCATCACTCACCTCCCCTCCCCACCCCTTTACATAGGAAACACACCAGGAGACCAAGCAGAGTAAAGGAATACTGGGGTAAGTCCTTACACGTATTTATAACCCATCTTTAGGCTGCTGGGGAGGAACTGTGTGCTTCATAGTTCACAGGAGTTACAATCTGCTGCAGTCGGGAGACTGAAATGCCCACAGTCCCTGGACATTTACTTCCTGAAAGGATTACTGTCTACACACCTCGGGACGCCTTAGTGGGGAGTGGCTCCATTGTGACTGCAGGTTAACATGTGAGGAAGCAGACTTGTGCGTGTTTGGATTCCTATGAGAAGCAAGAATAATCACAATAATGATATTTTGAATTTTTGTAGTAGGAATAGTAGTATATATTTTACTTTTATGTGAATTATTGCTTCCACTTGCAACAAGAGAGCCTGTACAATAGAAACTATTTTTTCTGTTTTATGGATAAGGAAGCTAATACTGGACTATTTATCAAAGATACATAAGAAAATAATATCTTTACTATCCTTGGGGTAAACATGGTAGCATTTCAGAGAATGCATAGGATAACAACAACAAAAAAAAGTGTTAGCCAATGTAGTAAGTGACTTATTAGCAAAGCTTAGAGGTATCAAGAATGAATGTGGAAAGCAGATGTGGCTCAAGCAGTTGGGCTCCTGCCTGCCACACGGGAGGTCCCAAGTTCGATTCCCAGTGCCTCCTAAAGAAGAGGAGCCAGACAGTGAGCTGATGTGATGGGCTGGCGTGGTAAGCTTATGCAACAAGATGACGCAACAAGAGACACAAGGAGGAAAACATAATAAGAGACACAGCAAAGCAGGGAGCAGAGGTGGCTCAAGCCACATGGGAGGCCCCGGGTTTGGTTCCTGGTGCCTCCTAAAAGGAAGACGAGCACACAATGAACAGACAGCTAGCGCAAACAACAAGGGGGTAGGAAGAAATAAAATCTTTTAAAAAGAAAAAAAGAATGAATGTTACCTAAGAATCAGCTGAATAACACAAATCAATATGTTTTTTGATGCGAGGAATTTAGGAAATTCTAAGGTAGAGTAATGGGTAATCAACGTTACTGCTATTTACATTGATTTTTTTTATTTTTTATTTTTTAAAAGATACTTAGATTACAATATATTCTATAGGTTTTTGCTCAATATATTCTATAGGTTTTAATGCAACTATATGTTACTGACTTAATACAGTAGGGGTTAGGAGAACTTCCTTTAAAGAGGGTAAAGGAGATTTAAAAGAAATGCAGAAAAGACAGAGATATTATTAAAAGACATATTATTTGATGTCATGCAATTGGATTACTTCTCCCTGGCCTCTGAAAGTTGGATTTTTGAACTGGGCTATGAATCTTTGAAAACTTCTGTATATTCATTTGCCAATATATTTGAAATGAAAATAAGCTTAATTCTTGGGTGAACATAAATCCTTTCTAAAATTTATTTCTTCACTTACCTAGTTTGCATGTGTGTTTGTATATCTGTGAAAGTATGGGCGTGTAAAATTGTATTGCCAAAAAGGACTGAATATTTCTTCCATTGGAAACAATACAGCTATTTTAAAAAGCACTTCAAATATGTGTTTGTTTCACAATATGCTTTCATGCTCAATATCAGTATCGTCATGAGAATACTTATCAGTATATAAAATAAGTATTCAGATTTTCCCCAAAAAAATAAATCAGCTGAAAGAGGAAACTATTAAGGAACTCAAAACATTCGGTTGATATAAACAATAAGTGGC
Source organism: Tolypeutes matacus (assembly GCA_026826555.1). Lineage (NCBI taxonomy): Eukaryota > Metazoa > Chordata > Mammalia > Cingulata > Chlamyphoridae > Tolypeutes > Tolypeutes matacus. The sequence continues at coordinate 2,028,295 of JAKSZT010054382.1, read as the reverse complement.
TGAAAATGGGTATCAGTGTATAGGGAAGCATAATTAGAGCTAATAGGATACAATTAGGGATTTATGGAATTATGGTGTTTTAGTCTGCCAAAGGGCTGCCAATGCAAAGTACCAGAAATGTGTTGGCTTTTATAAAGGGTATTTGGGGTAAAAGTTTGTAGTTCCAAGTCTGTAAAAGTTCAACTCAAGGCACCATAAGAGGTGCTTTTTTGTCCAGGTCAGCTCCCATGTGTTGAAGCAAGATGGCGGCCTATCTCTGCCTGGTCTCTGCCTTCCCCTCTGGGCTGTACCGTGTCCTGGAGCTCAGCTGAAGGCAACCAGGCACAGGGCTTGTCTCTTACCAGGCCTCTTCTCTCAGGCTCTGCTGCTCCGCTTTCTTCCTGATTCAGCTGCAAGCTCTCAGGCAAAGGGCTCATCTTGCCTTAGCTGCTTGAGCCTCTCCTTTCTGTCAAATGATGGGATCAAAAACAGCAGAGCTCTCTCTTCCCATGTGTCCCCCTTTTTAAAATCAGACCCAGCAAGAGGGCAGAGACTCAACCTGAGTCATGCCTCACTGACGTAGTCCAATTGAAAAAAGGCCTCACACCCGCACTAGACCAGCCCACAAACATCATCTTCCTCTTTTTGGGATTCCTAAAATAATTTCCCACTGTCATGTATGGAGAAGGCCAAAGTCATCTGAATTGTGAGCAGAATGAAGGTTAAGGGCAATTAACAATAGAGTCATCTTTTCCACTGAGTTTTAAGAAAAGCACTTTTTTGCGTGTGATAATAGTTTATGAGGCTAATTTCCGATGCTGCTTGAGATGCTGTTCCAGAATAATATTAAGTTTCATAGGAAGGGCAGCCTAGCAAACCAGCACACACACGAGTGCACATGCACGGCTTAGTTTAGCTGAGTTTTCCCCACAGGATATAAGCCCCTCTCAATTGGAGGTGGAGTGGTCATCACCATCCCAGACTCCTCGGGACTGAGGGAAGAGCTATGGACCAGAGTGGACTTACTGGTATTCTGTTTTAGACATATTGTGATTCTAGCAATGGAAGAAATTACAACATTGATGTGGATCCAGTGACCACTGAGGCTCTGGGGGCAGGGAGAGGGAAAAACAGGTGTAATATGGGGGCTTTTTCAGGACTTGGAAATTGTCCTGAATGACAATGCAATGACAGATATAAGGCCATTTTATATCATCATATAACATGCAGAACTGTGTGGAAAGAGTGTAGACCACAGTGTGAACTATGGTCCATGCTCAGTAGCAAAGCCCTAGGATGCGTTTATCAATTGCAGTCAATGTGCCACACTAATGAAGGATGTTGTTTATGTGGGGAAAAGTGGGAGGTGTGGGGAGTGGGGCATATGGGAATCCCTATGTTTTTGGTGTAACATTTATGTAATCTAAGTATCTTTTAAAAAGGGGGGGGGGAGAGATATTAAAAAATAAGATAAAATACTATTGTGAGGCTCTTGTGAGTTGAAAAAAACAAAAAACAAAAGTCTTTGAGGCTCTCTCTGCCTAGAGGGGCCCACACCAAGTCTTGGTGTGTATTTCTGTCTTGCTCTCCCATTTCTCAGCATGCTCTGTTCTTTCCCCCATTTCCCAAATATATTCTTTTTATTGACCTAAGGAAAAAAAGAAAAGTCTTTGAGCTTTCATACCTGCTGTGTACCCAATACCTCAGCCATTAAGTTGAAAGATAAGGATGTTTCATTTTACTCTACATTTAATCCTTTTAAATACAGTAATAACAGCTAAACTTTGCATTATATACAAAATTACCATTTTACTTCTCTGTACTATGCTTATTTATAAAATGTCATTTCGATGAATTAAAATACTTTCTTAAAATAATCTATCAACCATTAAAAAGGGTAGCAGAAGAAATTATGTGAACTTGTCAAGTTTGTTCTTCAGTATTACTCTGCTAATTAACAATTGATTTTAATTTCTGAGTTTGAAATTCAGTTTGTTTCCAGCATCATGACTCCACTTCATGTATATTTTAAATTACAAATAATTGCATTTTGTTTGATTATGAAAAAAATTTCTCCAAGAATAATACAAGGAAAATACAGTAGATTTTTTATCCATTGTAAACATTAAATTTGTATTCCCATAAGTAGCCTGCAGGATGAAGCCTCAATCAAAGGCAACATGATATACCAGATTGATCTTCGATAGGAATGGACAGGGCATATTAGAAACCTGGGGCAGCTTTTTCAAGGTATATTCCTCCCTCACTCAATGTTCAGAGTCTTGCCAAACGTTGCAATAGGAGTGAGAGCAGAAAAACCAAGTGTAGTAAACGGATTGTGTGTGTATAGACAGAGAGATTTTATTATTGCTTTATTTCCATTGCCATTTCCCATGCATAGGTTCTTGCTAACAAGGGAAAAGATTGAGAATGCTGATGATTTCATGACAGGCTTAAAGAAACAAAACAAACAAACAAACAAAAAATTCCTATTTGAAGCATAAAGAATACTCTGAAGCAATTGGGAAATTGGTGACCATCTTGGAAAGTGATAGGAAGCACTTTGGTGCCCTTTACCGCCCTGCAGTTTAGGCAGGAGTCCACAGTTCTCTCTGTGAGCGCAGTTGCCAGCAGCATTCAGCGCAGCTGGCATAAAACGGGCACGGTAGAGAGGGACATAAATGACTTGTCATTCCCATGCTAGTCATTTAACAGGAGACTTTGTGTGCATGAGGTTTTATTGCCCTTTGTCTCAATAATAGTCCTCCCTCTTTTTCTTTGGGGAGTGGGGAGGCAGGGCGATGGAGGGACGGGCGAGGATGCCACTCCCTGGGTCAGTGGGATTGCTGGACAGAGTGCCAGCCATCTGGCTTCCTTGTTTTTGTCCATCTGGGATAGAGTCTGGAGGCGCTCCTCATGCTTGAGTCAGCAGGGATGCGTGGTAGATGTTTGGAGATCTACTGAAAAGCTCTCAGTGGCTCTTTTTGTTACCAGAAACCAAACCAGAGAACAGCTACTGTCACCAAAATAACAAACAGAAAGGACTTGTGATTCCCTCTGACAGCTGCTTATTGGTTACCTCCGGCTGTTGGCTGTGACTTTGTTTGGCTTGGCTGCATTTCCAAATTCTGACTGCACAGTCTTCTGATTTGGGGTAACTAGGGAGAGGTAGATTCCCTTGTGAAGTGCTGGCACAGTAAAGTTTCAACATAGCAACTACCCAGACTTACTGGTGAAAATATCCATTTTGATTGCCACTACATGTAAAGATATCTGGGTATCCTAATGGGAAAAGTTCAATTCAGGAAAGTGCCTGGGGGTAGGGCACGTGTTCAAACAGAAAAAGAGGGGGTGGTGGGTTGATAAACTGAGTCAGGGGAACCGTATTTACTGCTTATTCATTCCTTTCAGGGAACTGGTTAGTTATCTGCTCTGCAAATCAGTTGGCATCTTGAGTTGGCTCAAGATCAGAAATGGAAAAATATCCAATAGCCAAATTATGGCACTGACTTTGAAACAGAAAGATGTAGGAGTCAGCTTTAGGGCAGAGAAATGAGAAAGCTGTTAAAGGATGTCAAAATTACTCAATCTGAAAAGCCAAGAGCTGAATTTATTCCAACCTGTACCTTCAGGAAGGGAGAAACCAAGCACAAAATGAAGTACTCCTTAAACAAAAGAAAGGCTATTTAGGATGGGTGAAGAGTGGCATTTAGATTCAATATCATCAAAGCAGGATTCTGATGATATTTTTATCAGAAGAGCTGATTGGGTGAATTTTGACAGTCTGTCCAATGTGTCTTGTGATGGTAGAGATTCAGTTTGCAGTTTCATAGCTTCAATTATACTGGTTGATCACATCCTTTAAGAGATGGTGGAATTTAAGTCTTCCTCCCATGTGCAGGTTGCATGATTAAAAAAAAAAATAGTTTTTAAATTCTCAGAGCTAATTAAATATCAACAACAGTTCCTGTATTTTCATGTGCCTTCTAATTAACTAGGACCAAATATTGTTTACAATAATAGGTAGAAAAGATGAGGTTTATCTTATGTAAACTTTAAGTTGGACCTGGCCTGTAAAACTAGCTAATAAATATGATTCAGTCAGCTGTGTGAGATCATGGAAATACTGGAAACAGATTTGTAGTATTTGAAGGGTTCAGTATTGCTTTTTTGTTTGTTTGTTTTTTAATAGAACCTGAAGGCTTCTGAAAATGTCATAGGGTTTTTGTTGATTTGCTTGTATTTGGCTGTTATGATGGCTGATTTGCTGTTGGCATTTCATGGGCAGCATCCACGGAAGCAAGTAGTGTGTAAGTCAGGAACAGCTCTACAGTTTTCCCACCTTCATTGCCAAAAGTGCCCCACGGAGAAATAGAGAGAGGCTAAAGAAAACTTTAGAAAAGCGCCGGAAATATCTCATTTGACCAGATTGTAACATAAAGATTATGATCCAAAGACTAGGAGAGGTAATGTATGGTCTTAGAAAGTAAAATGCTCATCAAGGTTTAAGTTGCCCAGACTTGAGGAAAGGAATGTAACATCTATTGAACATCCAGTAGCATACACCAGGACATACACTGGGTGATTTTCCACATGACACGGTTCCTTCCTTTCAGCAGCCTTTCGAGAAAAGGGCAATTACCCTGTTTTAGGGACAAGAAAATTGAAGCTCAGAAAAGAAAAAAAACTTGCCCAAAGGCACAGAGCTAATAAGTGGCATTTCTCAAGGGGTAAGACAGTAAGGCCTTAGGTACAGAATTCTGGACACCTCTCCATAACCTATAACATTTCTAAGTGGGTTTTATTTGAAAACATCATGTTGAGTAAAACAAATCAGACACCAAAGGACAAATATTGTATGATCTCACTGATCTGAAATAATTGGAATAAGCAAACTCATAGAGTCAGAATCTAGAATTTAGGTTACCAGAGGCTGGTGTGGGGATAGGGAATGGGAAGCTAAGGCTTAAAATGTACAGGGTACTTATTTGAAATGAGGGAAATGTTTTGGTAATGGATGTTGGTGATGGTAGCACAACATTATGAAGGAATTAGCGGCACCGAAATACATATCTGTATATGATTAAAAGGGGGAAGTGTTGCAGTGTATATATGGTCACAGAATAAGTAGTTTTAAAAAAATGTGTGGAACTACATACTCTACACAAACAGTGAACCCAAAGCTAAGCCATGGACTTTAATTAATAATTCAGTTATAAAAACGTGCTGTTATCAATTGTAACAGATGTTCCATGCCAAGGCAAGGTGTCGGTGGTGGGGAGGTACATGAGAATCCTGTATTTTACACATGATTGTTCTGTAAACCCACAACTTCTCTAATAAAGAAAAAAAAGAATACAGAGGGAAGACCCAGAGCTAAGAACTTTTCACATGATTATGTTTCTTCTTGACTATGTGAGCTTTCTTTAAAGCACAGTTATTCTTCTTCTATTGGGAATGTTATAAAAGCATTCAAACAATTTATATCCCCTTCAGAGGACCTCGTTACCATGAAATCATTCTTTGTTATTCTGAATTCATGATAAACCAGTCTTTTTATTCTCCTTTTTTTGTTAGTTTATTCATTTGGTTTACACTGAATACTAAGAGAATAGAGTAGTTTTTATGTCTATCCTATACACATAGTTACTGAAGAATTAGAAATGATTAGCCTCACAGCCATCTGAAAATGTACTGTTAAATAGTAAGAACTAATTCTGAAAGCTGGAAACTGTTATGAACAGCCCATTACTGTAATTGGCTTTTGTGCAACAAATGGAGTATGTTCCTTAGGGCTTTGTAGAGAAATGAAATAAATTGAATATAAACTAGATTACCATTTCTTAAAGTACTTTTAAGTACTTTGTGTAGTCTAGTACTTCAGAGACATTTGCCAACATTATGGGCTCCCCCACATGCCTCATTCATTTGTTTTTCTTATTGGAATCTAGTAAACAGATCATTGAAGAACATCAGAGAGCCCTAACTTAGGTTAAGTATCCACATTATTACAGATTCAATTTTACACTAAATATAGCATTACACTTGCTTCTTTAGCAGGATGAATGTAGGTCATTAATTTGTATTAACTTTTTGAATCACTCTCTGAAATTACAGTTTTAATGCATTCTAATCTGTCTATCTTCAACATATACATCTTCAATATATTCATTTTCACATTTATTAACCTTCAATGGACAAATTCCATTTCATATTTCTATAATTTGATGATTGCTTAAAGCCGTTATTAACCATCAGGCATTAAAATATTTTGGTCATGGTTAATACATTTCTACCTTTAAGTTGTTTGAAAATGCAGGGAGAATGTTGTGTTTTTGTGGCTGGTGGTAATACCCTAGAAGGCAGTCACATCTCTTATGGGGCTAGTGTAAACAGTCCTCAAGCTCCCCTTTGGTCTTGAGGGACTAACAGTCTCAGATTCTATAAATGGTCATGCTTGAGGATAAGATACTGTTTATTCCTGTTTACTTCTTACTCTTCATGATTTTCCAGAATATTCAACTTGAAATTTTATTTACTGAAACACATTTTTCAGTAGAGTTAATGAAGTCTGGGTGGAATAAATATTTATACAATGTTAGTTCGCTATAGGGCCATTTTAAAATTCTGGGCCCAGCTTTACTATATCACACATCTTTACCTCAAAGCAAGAGTTATTACTAAAGATATATTTACACAATATATAAATTCACATCTTATAAATTAACATAATTTATGATATATTGTAAACTAACATAGCATGAATTAATACACACATACAAAAAAAAAAAATCAACAGGGAAATGGAAGATATAAGCTCTAGGAGAGAGTGATTTTGTAATTATCTATATTTTTCCAGTTGCCTGGGTTCCTCATTGTGCCAGCCCTTCTTTCTCCTGACTTGAAGCTCAGTGGCAGTGGTCAGAAAAACTCATGTCAGTGCTCACCACCTTCTTTGCTCAACATCCATACAGGGTCAGTTTCCATCCTGACACGTGCACCTTGGCATTCACCCTGTGACCAGGAAAATAGATGAGTGCACACACTCTACTGCAGCATGCTTGCTTCTCTTAATTACTGTCTCTTTTCCTATCAGTCCAGGTAGATTGGTCTCATCCTTTTATACTACTGGATGACATCCCAGAAGAGCAGATATCCCTTAGTTTATAGAGCCATTCCCTTTGTCATTAAGTATTTGTGAGCATTCTTGTTTTCCCACAATTAAGAATAATCCCACCATAGATATCCTGGTAAAAATACCTTTGCATGCAAAAAAGCTAACACTCCAGGATATATTCTTAGACGTGTGACACAGTTTTACAACTCACATTGTGTTCTGTGGACTAGAAGCTTATAGGCTTTGCCTGGGAGCTTTTGCACAACAAATGTCCCATGTTCATGTTTCAGCATCTTCAATTTTAACGAGAAGCCCCTGGTGACTCATATGCATTGTTATGGGTTGAATTGTGCCCCCAAAAGACATGTTCAAGCCCTAATCCAGTCCTGTGACTATGGCCTTATTTGAAAATAGGGTCTTTGAAGATGTGATTAGTTGAGATGAGGCCAAACTGGACTAGGGTGGGCCTTAATCCAGTAGAACTGGAACGCTTACAAGAAGGAGCGACCTGGACATGGGCCAAAGGGAGAACGCCCTGTGCCTACTGAGACAGGTCAAAGCTCAAGGACTGCCCGCAAACCATCAGAGGCTAGCAAGAGGCAGGGAGTGATTCTCCCCAGAGATTTCAGACTTCTAACCTCTGGAACGGGGAGATGATACATTACATTTCTCTTGTTTTAAGCCACTACTTTGTTATAGTTGCCCTGGAAAACTGAGATGCCAACTAAAACCAAATTTCTGGGTAGGACCAAAGTATTTGTAATTTATTTTGTTTTAATATTTCACAAAATATATTTAGCTCATAATAGGGCAATCATACAGATTTTGTCCTTTTGTGTCTGGCTTGCTTCACTCAACATAATATCCTCCAGGTACATCCATGTTGTCATATGTTTCATGCCATCATTTCTTCTTACCGCTGCATAATATTCCATGTGTATACTCCACATTTTGTTTATCCATTCATCAATTGGTGGACACCTGGGTTGTTTCCAACTTTTGGCAATCATGAATAATGCTGCTATGAACATCAGTGTGTAGATGTCCGTTCATGTCACTGCTCTCAGCTCTTCTGGGTATATACCTAGCAATGGTATTGCCGGGTCTCATGGCAAGTCTATATTCAACTTCCTTAGCAACTGCCAAACAGTCCTCCACAGTGGCTGTACCATTCCACATTCCCAGCAACAGTGAATAAGCATTCCTATCTCTCTACATCCTCTCCAACATTTACAGTTTTCTGACTTTTTAATAGTGGCCAGTCTAATAGGTATGAAATGATACCTCATTGTACTTTTGATTTGCATTTCCCTAATTGCTAGTGATGTTGGAAATTTTTTAATGTGTTTCTTTGCCATTTGTATTTCTACTTTGGACAGTTGTGTTTTTAAGTCTTTTGCCCATTTTTTAATCAGATAGTTTATCTTTTTGTTGTTGAGTTGTATATATATCATGGATACTAAACTCTTGTCAGATATGTGATTGCCAAATATTTTCTCCCATTGAATTGGGTGCCTTTTCACCCTTTTGACAAAGTCCTTTGAGGTGCAAAAGTGATGAATTTTGAGGAGGCCCCATTTATCTGTTTTTTCTTTAGTTGCTCGTGCTTTGAGTGCAAAAGTTTAAGAAACTATCACCTACCACAAGATCTTGAAGGTGTTTTCCTACATTTTCTTCTAGGAGTTTTATGGTTGTTGCTTTTATATTTAGGTCCTTGACCCATTTTAAGTAATTTTTATATAAAGTGTGAGATGGGGTTCTTCTTTCTTTCTTTTGGATATGACTATCCAGTTCTCCCAGCACCATTTGTTGAATAGGCTGTTCTGGCCCAGCTGGGAGGGCTTGACAGCCTTGTAAAAAATCACTTGACTATAGGTGTGAGGGTCGATTTCTGAGTACTTGATTCAGTTTCATTGGTCAATCTGAATGTTCTTATGCCAGTACCATGCTGTTTTTACCACTGTAGCTAAGTAATATGCTTTAAAGTCAGGAAGTGAGAGTCCTCCAACATTGTTCTTTTTAAAGACATTTTTGGCTATTTGGGGCCCCTTACACTTCGAAATAAATTTGGTCATTGGCGTTTCAATTTCTGTAAAAAAGGCTGTTGGGATTTTTATTGGGATTGCATTAAATCTGTAAATCACTTTGCATAGAATTGACATCTTAACCATATTTAGTCTTCCAATCCATGAACACAGAATGTCCTTCCATTTAATTAGGTCTTCTTCAGTTTCTTTTATCAATGGTTTGTAATTCTCTGAATACGGGTCCTTTATGTCCTTGGTTAAGTTTATTCCTAAATATTTGATTGTTTTAGTCACTATTATAAATGGAATTTTTTTTCTGATTTCCTCCTCGGATTGCACAATAGTAGTGTATAGAAACACTATTGATTTTTGTGTATTAATCTTGTATTGTATCACTTTGCTGAACTTGGCTTTTAATTCTAGTAGCTTTTTTGTGGATTTTTCAGCATTTCCTAGATATAGGATCATGTCATCAGCAAATAGGGAAAGTTTTACTTCCACCTTTCCTATTTGGGTGCCTTTTATTTCTGTGTGTAGTCTAATTGTTCTAGCTAGAACTTTTAGTACAATATTGAATAATAATGGTGACAGTGGGCATCCTTGTCTTGTTCCTGATTTCAGCGGGAAAGCTTTCAGGCTTTCACCGTTGAGAACAATGCTAGCTGTAAGTCTTTCCTATATACACTTCATCATATTGAGAAAGCTTCCTTCTATTCCTGTCTTTGGAGTATTTTATCAAGAAAAGGGTCCTGTATTTTGTCAAATGCCTTTCTGCATCAGTTGAGAGGATCATGTGATTTTTCTTTTTCAATTTATCAGTGTGGTTTATTACACTAATTGATTTTCTTTTGTTGAACCACCCTTGAATAACTGGGGAAAAGCCCACTTGGTTGTGGTGTATAATACTTTTAATGTGCTTTTGGATTCGGTTTGCAAGTATTTTGTTAAGGATTTCTGCATCTGTGTTCATTAGGGATAGTGGTCTGTAATTTTCTTTCTTTTTTTTTTTTTTTGTAGTATCTTTATTGGGTTTTGGTATTAGGGTGATGTTGGCTTCATAAAATGAGTTTGGTAGCATTCTACCAAACTGAAGAGCTTAAGCAAGATCAATATTAGGTCATCTTTGAATGATTGGTAGAATTCACCTGTGCAGCCATCTGGTCCTGGGCTTTTCATCTTTGGGAGGTTTTTGATGACTGTTTCAATCTCTTCACATGTGATTGGTTGTTGAGGTCTTCTCTTTCTTCTAGTTACAGTGTAGGTATTTTGTGTGTTTCTAGGAATTTGTCTATCTCATCTACATTTTCTAGTTTTTTGGCATATACTTGTTCATAGTATCCTCTTATGATCTCTCTTATTTCTAGGGGGTCAGTGGTAATGGGCCCCTTCTCATTTCCGATTTTAGTTATTTGTGTCTTCTCTCCTTTTTTCTTTGTCAGTCTAGCTAAGGGTTTGTCAACTTTGTTGATCTTCTCAAAGAACCAACTTTTGCTTTTGTTGATTCTCTCTGTTGTTTGTTTTTTTTTGTTCCCGATTTCATTTATTTCTGTTCTGATCATTACTATTTCTTTCCTTAGACTTGGTTTGTGATTAGTTTGCTGTTCTTTTTCTAGTTCTTCCTGGTGTGTAGTTAGATCATCAATTTTAGCTCTTTCTTCTTTTTTAATGTAAGCATTGAAGGCTGTAAATTTCCCTCTCAGCACTACCTTTGCAGTGTCCCATAGGTTTTAATATGTTGTGTTCTCATTTTCATTCATCTCAAGATATTTGCTGAATTCTCTTGTAAATTCTTCTTTGACCCAATGATTATTTAAGAGTGTGTTGTTTAATCTTTCTATATTTAAGAATTTTCCCTTTTTCCATCCATATCGATTTCTAGCTTCATTCCATTATGATCAAAGACAATGTTTTGTATAATTCCAGTCTTTTAAAATTTATTGAGACTTGTCTTGTCACCCAACATATGGTCTACCTTGGAGAAGCATCCATGAGCACTTGTAAAGAATGTATATCCTGCTGTTTGGGGATATTGTTGCTCTATAAATGTCTGTTTGGTCTAGTTCATTTATCATATTATTCAAGCTCTCTCTTTCTTTATTTATCCTCTGTCCAGATGTTCTATTCAATACTGAGAGTGTTGTATTGAAATCTCCAACTCTTATTGTAGAGACATTTATTTCTCCCTTCAGTTTTGCCAGTGTGTGCCTCATGTATCTTGGGACACTGAGGTTAGGTGCATAAATATTTAGAATAGTTATTTCTTCTTGCTGTATTGCCCCTTTTATTAATATATAATGACCTTCTTCATCCCTTAAAACAGTTTTGCATTTAAAATCTATTTTGTCCGATATTAGTATCACTGCTCTGGCTCTTTTTTGGTTACTATTTGCACAGAATATGTTTTTCCAACCTCCCACTTTTAACCTGGTTGTGTCCTTATGTCTGAGGTGAGTCTTTTGTAGACTTGTAGACAGCATATAGATGTCTCATATTTTTTTTAACCATTCTATTAGTCTGTGTCTTTTGATTGGGGAATTCAAGCCCATTAACATTGAATGTTATTACTGTAAAGACATTATTACTTCATCCATTTTGACCTTTGGTTAACTGTTTCCACATTGTACTATTGTCTATCTTTTTACTCTTTAATTTACCCTTTCTAATAATCTTCATTTCTACACTCTTCTCTAAGTCTGTCACCCTTAATTTTTCCTTTCAGGCTGAGTCACTCCCTTTAGTATCTCTTGTAATTCTGTCTTTTGGTAACATATTCTATCAGGTTTTTTTGTCTGTGAAGACATTGAACTCCCCTTCATTTTTGAAGGACATTTTTTCCAGTTACAGAATTCTTGGTTAGCAGTTTATCTCTTTCAATACCTTAAATGCATTGTACCACTTCCTTCTCCTCCATGGTTTCTGATGAGAGGTCAGCACTTAATCTTATTGCGTTTCCCTTGTATGTGATGCTTTGTTTTTCTCTTGCTGCTTTCTGAATCTTCTCTTTATCTGATATTTGTCATTCTGATTAGTAGGTGTCTCTGGATAGGTTTATATGGATTAATTCTGTTTGAAGTGCATTGTCTTTCTTGGATATTGATATTTATGTCTTTTATAAGAGTAGGGAAGTTTTCAGTTATTATTTCTTCAAATATTTTTTCTGCCCCTTTCCTATTTTCTTCTCTTTCTTGGACAACAATAATGTATATGTTTTTGCATTTTGTGTTGTCATTAAATTTCCTAAGACCCTGTTCCATTTTTTCTATTCTCCTCACTTTCTGTTCTGTTTTTTCCAGATCAGATGTTCTGTCTTCAAAATCACTAATTCTGTCTTTGAGCAATTCATATCTGTTCTTATGTGCCTTAATGTATTTTTAATCTTATCCATCATGTCATTCATTTCCATAAGATCTGTTACTTTTCTTTGCAGACTTTCAAATTGTTCATGTTCACCTAGTATCTTCTTAATATCCTTTATCTCTCTAGTCATATTTTCTTTCAATTCTTTACAAGTTGATTTAGGAGAGCTGTGTGATTATCATTGATTGATTGTCTCAAATCCTGTATCTTTTCAGGATATTTGGTTTGTTCCTTTGACTGGTCCATCTCTTCCTGTTTCCTCATATGTCTTGTAATTTTTTGCTGATGTCTACACATCTGATATGTTGGTGAATTTACTCTCTTGGCCAATTTCCCTCTTGCCTATTGTTATTATTTTTTTACAACTCTTCTTTGATATTTGATTCAGATTATCCTAAATCTTTAAAATTGCCCACCTTAAGTTATCAGAATCATGCCAGGGACTCACTAAAGGGGTGCAGATTTTCTCCCAGGGATAGAGTAAAGAGAGCTGAAAAAGCAGTTTTTGTCCATGCTATTTCCAGACTGGCCAGCAGATGGCGATACTTGGCACACCATTCCACAGAAGTGTATCTCTGTTTTACTTTGTTTTGGTTTTGCCAGAGGCAAGATTCAAAGCAGGCTTCTCTGGCGGAATTCACTGTAGAATAGTCCCCAGACTCCCCCTCCCTGTTCCCTTGTAACAGCTAACAGGGAGGAAGACGTCTGCTCCCCTCTCAGCTGCAATGAGCCAGGGGTTTTACCCCCACTGAATTTCTTGGGGGAGGGGGGGGGAGCCTTTCCCAGAATCCAGGAGGTTTAGTAACTCACAGTTAGTTGTTTTGGATTCTTTTTCTCTCTGTCCCTCATCCTCCTGGGAGTTGTGAAGCACTGTCCTGGTCTGCTGACCCCCAAAGCAGATCCCTCAGGCAGCTTTTGGCTCTTTCTTCATTGTTTTTGTGAGAGAACTTTTCCTTGTCTGCCTAATCCAATGCCATGTTCCCACAATCCCCTCTATTTGTCATTTTTAAGAGCTTGCCTGAAGCTCTAGATACAAAGTTAATGTAGCAAGCCATACCACTTTGAGATTCTGAAGTCTGGTGACAGTGCTTGTTTGACAGTTTGACATATTCCTCATGGCCCTAGGAAATTAAGACATGCATATTATAGATATTACAGTTTGAGTAGCTTTTGCCCTATAAAATCATATGTACATCTTAAATAGTGATAGCTATTCCCAACATGAATATTGTCAATTTTAATTTTAGCCAGATCTATATTGTAGTTTAATTAGAATTTATTTGATTGCTAGTGAGGTTGAACATCTATTCTTATGTTTATTAACTATTTGTTTTACTTCTTGAATTAAACATTCATATAATTTTCACTTTTTTCACTATTGTTTTTTTTTTTGTGTGTCTTTTCCTTTGTGATTTATAAATTCTGGACCTTTGTCTTTTCCCATGTTGCTCTTATGTTCCAAGGTGGCTTCTTAATTTTCATTTTCATGAAGATATTTTCGCCATGGAAAATTAAACAATGTTACCACAATCAATTTATCAGCCTTTAATTTTCCTAGAATTTTAGTTTTAGTACTCGTTTCAGATTACCCTAATAATTGCTTGTTTTTTAAATAATATATAGACTTAATATTTCTAAAATTTAGTTTTTTATTTTGAGAATTAAATATTTCACTATTTTTTTCTAAATTCTTATACAATTTTTCTCAACTATTTATTGAAAACTCTGTCCGCTCCTTCATTGAAAAGTCTCTTGTGTCCTATACTCTATCCCCATACATAAAGGTCTGTTTCTCTGCTGTGCATTCTGTTCTTTTGATCTATTGCTAGATTTGTTTTTATGTCCATAACTATATAGTAAGTTTTGATAGTAAGGAAAACCCTCTTTTATCGTACATGCTTCTGATTATTTTTTTCTTGGCCAAACTGAAACATTATTTCTTTCAAACAAGTTTTATAATTATTTGTCTAGTTTCCTAAAATTGTCCTCTTGGGAGTTTGGCATCACAATTTATGTATCAATAAATTTGTAGAGGATGGATTACACTCTTTCTTCCTTTATGTAAATATAATGGCATTGCTTTTTCATTATGAAATATTATTTTATCATAATTTTGGAAATCTACATATGTATCCATTTTATTTACTATAAAATGAAAAATGATGACTATGAGTATCAGTAAGTAAAAATCACCATATTCTCCTTTAGGTATAAACATTAATATGTGTTTTATTCTCCTAAAGTCTCATTTGATTTTTCAAAATGTTTACATTTTTATTATAAATTCATTTTAGAAGGAGCTGGAATGTAGATAAGCAAAAAGAATTGTATTTGCTGCCCATTTTTTAATCAGGTTGTATTTTTATATTATTTTATTATTGAGTTGTAAATGTTCTTTATATATTCTGGAATGTAGACCTTTATTAGATATGTGATTTGAAATACTTTTTATATTTTCTCCCATTCTATGGGCTTTTTCAATTTGTTGATAGTGTCTTTTGACACACAAATGTTCTTAAATTTGATGAGATCCATTTTATCTATTTTTTTTCTTTGGTTATTTATGTCTTAGGTGTCACATATAAGAAACGGTTGTCTAATACAAGTTCACAAAGACTTATACCTATGATTTCTTCTAAGAATTTTATAGTTTTAGCTCTTATATTAAGATCTTTGATCCATTTTGAGCTAACTTTTATGCATTGTGTGACATAGAGGTCCAAATTATTTCTTTTTTATATGTATATATCCAGTTGTCCAAGCACTATTTATTGAAGATTAATTTTTTATCCTTGAATAGCCTTGGTACCATGTTGAAAATAAATTGCACATAGTGTATGGGTTTATTTCTGGACTCTCAATTTCTATTTCATTGATCTATATGTCTATCCTTTTTTCTGGTTCCAAATTGCCTTGATAACTGTAGCTTTGTAGTTGGTTTCATAATTGGGAAATGTGCTTCCTTTTTGTTCTTTTTTGTTGGGGTTGTTTTGGCTGTTCAGGGTCCCTTCTTTTTCCACATGGATTTTAGGATCGGCTTGTCAGTGCCTATAAAAAAGCAGTTGGGATTTTGATAGACTTCACATTGAATCTGAAGATCAATTTGGGGAATGTTGACATCTTGATAATATTAAAACTTCCAATCTGTGAACAGAGGATATCTTTTAATTTCTTATGGTCTTTAATTTCTTTCAGCCACGTTGTGTAGTTTTCAGGTCTACAGATCTTACTGTTTTTGTTAAGTGTATTCTTAAGTATTTTCTTCTTTTTGATGTTATTGTAAAGGGAATTGTTTTCTTAATTTCTTTTTTAGAGGTGTTCAATGCTAGTGTATAAAAATATAATTGACTTTTGTATAATTATCTTATACCTTGTAACATTGCTGAATTCATTTATTAGGTCTAATACTTTTTTATAGATTTAAGATTTTCTACATATAAGATGATGACATCTCCAAATTAAGACAGTTTTCCTTCTTCCTTTCTAAACTGGATGAATTTTATTTTGTTTTCTTACCTACTTGCCCTGACTAGTGAAACCTCCATGAAAGAGGAGGTCTTGTTCCTATCTTAGGGACAAGCTTTTAGGCTTTTACCATTGTCACCTATAGCTTTTTTGTAGCTGCTCTTTCTTAGATTGAGGAATTTGCTTTTTGTTCCTAATTTTTGTAGTATTTCTATCATTAAAGTGTTCTGTGTTTTGTCAAATGCTTTTTCAGTGTCTATTGAGATGATTGTGTGGGTTTTCCCCCATTATTCTATTAGTAAAATGTATTATAATGATCAATGTATTATATTGATTGTTGAACCAACGTTGCATTTTTGTGATAATTGCCATTTATTAATTTTGTAAAATATTTTTATATGCTGCTAGAGTCGATGTACTAATATTTTGTGAAAGATTTGTATATATTAGTAATATTGTTCTGTAGTTTTCTTGTTATGTCGTCCACTTTTGATATCAGGGTAATACTGGATTCATAAAATGGGTTGGAAAGTATTCTTTCCTCTTCTGTTTCTTGAAAGAGTTTGTGAAAGATTAGTGTTTTCTCCTTTAATGTTTGGGAGAATTCACCATTAAAGCCCTCTGCTTTGGGGCTTTTCATGATGGGGAGGATTTTTGATTATTAAATCAATCTTCTTGTTACTGATGATTCACAATTTCTATTTCTTCTTGCTGTAGTTTTTGTAGATTTATTTATTTTTAGAAATGTATCCATTACATCTAACTTATCTAATTTGTTGACTTACAATTTTCATAGTATTCCCCCAAAATCATAATTTATTTCTAAAGTCAGTAGTAATGCCCTTCGTTCATTTCTGATGTTAGCAATTTGAGTCTTATCTTTGTTTGTCTTGGTTAGTCTAGATAGATTTGTCAAGTTTGATGATCATTTCAAAGAGCCAACATTTATTTGATTTCCTCTTTTGCTTTTTCTATTCTCTGTTACATTAATTTCTGATCTAATCCTTTCCTTCCTTCCTCTTGTTTTGAGCTTAGTTTGCCTTTTTTCTAGTTTCTGAAGGCAGTATGTTACATTATTGATTTGAGATCTTAATTTTTAATACAAACACTTAAAGCTATGAATTTCCCTTTAAACACAGCATTTGATACACCTCATAAGTTACAACCAATATATTGTGTTTTCGTTTTCATCATCTTAAAATATTTTCTAATTGCACCTGTGCATTCTTCTTGAACCAATTCACTATTTAGGAATGTACTCGTTCTTTCCCACATATCTGTAACTTTCCCAAATTTACTTCTGTTACTAATCAATAATTTCCATTGTGGTTAGAGTACATACTTTGTATAGTTTCAATGTCTTTAAATTTAGTGAGGCATATTTTATATCCCAGCATTTATGTTCTGTCCTGGAGAATGTTCCATGTGCATGTGAAAAAAATGTACACTCTGCTGTTTTGGGAGAAGAGAGTATTCTAGTCAATATATAGTGTTGTACTAGTCTTCTATTTCCTTGACTATTTTCTTTATTTTTTTATTCATGTTTTTTTTTCTTTGATCTTTCTATCTTTCCTTTTTTTAAACAAATTGATTCTAAAATCTCTAGCTTTTAATTTGAGAGTTTAATTCATGTACATTTAACTTAATTACTGATAAAGTAAGATTTATATGGTTCTTTCCACACACATTATTTCACTTTTGACCCTGTATTCTTCTGTAGAGGCCTTGTTTTGCATTAAATGGACATTTTCTAGTGTACCATTTTACTTCCTTTGTTATTTCATTTCTGTATATTTTTAGTTATTTTCTTTGTTGCTGCTCTGAGAACTACAAACAGTATCTTAATTTTTAAAATCTAGTTTTGATTATTATCAAATTAATTTCAATTGCATAGAAAATATTTGCTGCTATATAACTTTCTCTCTCTTTATGATGTAAATGTATCTTTATGTGTCCATTATACAGATTTATAATTATTTCTTTATGTTCTTGTACTTTCTGCTCTTGTCTAGAAAATAAAAAAGTTATAAACAAAAAATACATGTAGGCTATACTTTTATATTTACCTGTGTAATTTCTATTACCATTGCTCTTAATTTAATTATATGGATTTGAGTTACTGCTAGGTAACTTTTCAATTCAGACTAAAGATTCCATTTAATAGTTCTTATATGGTTAGTGATGAGTTCTCTCAGTTTTGGTTTGTCTAGGAATGTCTTAATTACTCCATTTTTTAAAGGATAGTTTTGCTAGATTTAGAATTTTTCTTTTTTTTTTTTTTTTTTAGGAACCAGGGCCTGGGGATTGACCTCGGGACCCCATATTTGGGAAGCCAGTGCTCAAACACTGAGCCACATCGGCTCCCCTGTGTTGGTATTTTTGTTTGTTTTGCTTGTTTGTTTCTTTTGTTTTTTCAGGAGGCATCGGAAACCGAACCCAGGACCTCTCATGTGGGAAGTGGGCACTTAACTGCTTGAGCCACATCCACTCCCAATATAGAATTTTTGATGAACAAATTTTATTTTCCTTTCTTTCAGCACTGTGAAAATATTATGCCTTGGCATTCTGCTTCCATGGTTTCTGATGGGAAATCAGCTGTTTGTCTTATTGAGGATTCTTGTAAATGATGAGTCTCTTCTCTGTTGAAAATGCTGCTTTTGATATCCTCTCCATCTTTGATTTTTGACAGTTTATGATGTATCTCTTTGTGGATCTCTTTGAGATTGTCCTGCTTGGAATTAGTTGAGATTCTTTGATTTGTATATTGCAGTTATCCATCAAATTTGGGGAGATTTTTGACCATTATTTCTTCAAATATTCTTCCTATTCCTTTATCTATCCACCTTTTCGACTCCCGTTAGGCCCATGTTGGTACATTTGATGGAGTCCCGCAGGTCTATTAGGCTTTCCACATTTTTCTTTAATTTTTTTTTCTCTTTGTTCCTCAGAATGGATAATTTCAATTGACCTATTTTCAAATTCACTGGTTTTCCTGGATGCTCAAATCTTTCATTGAATACAGTGAATTATTTTTCATCTTAATTATTATGATTTTCCCCTACAGAAATCTATTTGGTCTCCTTTCTTTCCCTTCCTTCCTTCTTCCCTTTCTCCTTCCCTCCCTCCTTCCCTTCCTTCCTTCCCTTTCTTTTCTTTCTTCCGCTCTGTCTCGCTCTCTCTCACTCTCTTAATTTCTATCATTTCACTGATATTCTTTATTGGTGAGACATCATTACTAGGCTTTCCTTTAGGTGTTTAGACATTGTATTAGTCTGCCCAAGGGGTGCTGATGCTAAGTACCAGAAATCTGTTGGCTTTTATAAAGGGTACTTATTTGGGTAAAATCTTACTGTCCCAAGGCTGTGGAAAGTCAAAATCAAGCTAACATAAGAGGTACTTTCTCACCAGCGTCTGCTGCCATGTGTTGATGCAAGATGGCAGGCAAATTCTGCCTGTTCTCTTTCCTGGGCTTCCCCCTCCTCTTAAGGCTCTGTGGTGTTCAGCTGTAAGCTATCAGGTGAATGGCTCATCTCTTTTCCCAGGGCTTTAGCTGTTTGAGCTTTCATGTCACATGGCAGGCAGGATCAAAATGACAAAGTTCTCTCCTCTTCTGTGTGTCTTCTTGAGTGAATGACCTTTTATATAGGCCCGACAAAGGGGTGGAAACTCAACCTGAGTCATATCTTATTTATGTGGTCTAATCAAAGCTCTAATCTTAACAGGTAATTTAATCAAGGGCCCCACAACTGAATCCAATATAATCAAAGAGTATCAAACCCAGAATAGATTCGTTTACGAACTTAATTTTTTTTTCTTATTGGGATTCATAAATAATCTCAAATTAACACACTCTACTCTCAATCTCAAAAGGACATTGCAATATTCAAAAAACTTTAAATCCTATCAGTAGCAATGCTAAGTACAAAATTGTGTCACAATTGGTTATAGAAATACAGTTTGTCTTGGGCAAAGTCCCCATATGGCTGTAGAACTGTGAAACCTACAAAAAAACTAACCTGTTTCCAGTATACAGAGGGACAGACATAGGATGACCATTTCCATTACCACAAGGAGAATTTGGGAGGGAAACATGCATCACTGGTCCCTAACAGTTTCAAAAACCTGCATTGCATGCACCATTAGATTTGAAAGTTAGAGAGTCATTCTTAAGATGATGGTTTCTTCTCATCCTTGGGGCCTCATAGGGGCCCACCTTTTCCACAGGCTTTCTCAACAGCCATTTACTTGGTTCCACCCTCATCAAGCATCTAGGTGGCAACCAAGCTCCACACCTGACCCTCCAAGAACATTCGGGTGATGGCCACACTTTCCCCAATCTATAGGGCACAATCTCGACCCCCTTAATACAGTGAGGTGGCAACCTTCTCCCTAATCTCTGGCTTACAGGCCCAACCTCCTCAGAACAGTGAGGTGGTATCCTGGCCTTCCCCAATCTATGGGAAATGGACCCACCCCTCTCAGAGCAGTGGGATAGTGACCTCACTCTACCCAAACTAAGGGGAACAGGCCCGCACCCCTCAGAGCAGTGGGGTGGTGACTTCACACTCTCCAACCTATGGGGAATGCACTCCACCCTCTCTGTAGCCTGGGGTGGCAAAATTCTCCCTGACAAATGGCTGGAGCATGCACCTTCTTCAAATGTTGGGGAAAACTTACCTCTTCCATACACATGGGTGGGGTCCCTCTCTTGGCCCAAGGAGATGTCTTAATTCCAGACCTCAGCTTCCATGGTTTTCCTCTTAAAGCCTTTTTCCCTTCCATTTCTCCCTCACTGTCTCTTCTAGTCCAGGTGGGTGGTGGTTTTGTTCATACAGATCTTACCAAAAGCTTGTTGGTTTAGCATGCAGGAAGCAGGGGTCTAAGCCATCAGACAGTAACATTTTTCACAAGCCTTCCTTGGATAATTACGTTTTTATTCCTGGCTTACAAGTTCCAAGTTTAGTTAATTCCTCAAATGGGCACTATCATCTGGGGGCTTGATTTCCAGAGGCTTGGAATTTCCAGAATCACTCTCTGGTTTCTTTGTGCCCAACAATTCAGTTCTCAGCTTATCTCTTTCCTGTTGTATTTTTCTGTTAGCTGCAGGGAGAAGCCAGGCCACGTGCTCCAAGTTTACTTGGGAAAGCTCTTTAGCTAAATGTCCAGGCTCACCATTTTCAAATTCTGCCTTCCATATAACATCAGGAGTCAATCCTGCTAAGTTCTCTGCAACTTTAAAACACACATCACCTTTTCTCCCGTTTCCAATAATAGTTTCATCATTTCCTTCTAAGGCCTTATCGAAAATAACCTCAGGATCCGTATTCTTACCAACAGTCACTTCAAAGCAATCTAGGCCTTTTCCATCAAGCATCTCACAATTCGTCCAAAAAATACGCCTTACCCATTTATAAAACAATTCCAGCATTTTTGGTAATTGCATCAGATGGTACCCCACTTCTGTTAACTAAATCCTGTATTGGTCAGTCAAAGGACTGCTGATGCAAAGTACCAGAAATCTGTTGGCTTTATAAAGGGTATTGGGATAAAATCTTACAGCCCCAAGGCCATGGAAAATCCAACTCAAGTTACCGTAAGAGGTACTTTCTCACCAAAGTCAGCTGCCATGTGTTGATACAAGATGGTGGGCAGTCTCTGCCTGGTCTCTCCTTCCTGGGCTTCCCCTTCCTCTTAAGGCTTTGTGGCAGTCAGCTGTGAGCTATCAGGTGAATGGCTCCTCTGTCTTCCAGGGGCTTTAGCTTTTTGAGCCTTCTCCTTTCTGTCACATGGCAGGCAGGATCAAAATAACAAAGTTCTCTCCTCTTCCGTGTGTCTTTTTGAGTGAATGTCCATTTATATAGGCCCACCAAGGCAGTGGGGACTTACCGTCTTACTTACATGGTCAAATCAAAGCCCTAATCTTAACAGGTAATTCATCAATGACCCCTTACCTGATTCCAGTATAATCAAAGGGCATCACATCCAGAATAAATAAGTTTACAAACAATCTTTTTCTTTTTTGGATTCATAAATCTCAAACTGCCACAGATATGGTTTCCTTTAATTCTCTGACCATATTAAAATAACCGATTTATAGTGCTTGTCATGTAAATCCAGTACCTGGGTTTCTCAGGACAGTTTCTATTTTTTGCTTTTTTTCCCTGTTGTGTTAGTCAGCCAAAGGAGTGCTGATGCAAAGTACCATAAATCTGTTGACTTTTGTAAAGGGTATTTATTTGTGGTAAAAGCTTACAGTTACAAGGCCCTAAAGAATCCAACTCAGGGATGCTTTCTCACCAAAGTCAGTTGCCACATGTTGAGGCAAGATAGTTGCTGATCTCTGTGAGGGTTCTGCCTTCTCTCTCAGCTCCAGGCTGGCATAGGGCCCATTTCTTTCTGGGCTTTCTCAGCACTGCAGACTATCAGGTAAATGGCTCATCTCTTTTTTTAGGGGCTGCAGAATCAAAGTTCTCTCCTCTACCATGTCTAAGGAGCCCTCTTGCTCTTCCTGTGTATCTTCTTCTGTGGCTTCTTGAGTGAGTGCCCATTTATATCAGCCCACCAAGGGGTCTTAACCTTGGTTAAAACTTTCAGTTTTTTGCTCCTGAATTTGAAAGCCTTTCAGTTTTCCATTGCCTCTCCCTCTCGCCACTCTGTGCTGACACAGCTGTGGCATTCATTCGGTTTCCTTTCCTACACACATGAGCACATACACTACTCACACCAGCAGTTCCAGGTTTGGCTTCCCAGGAAGAAGATTCTGAGATAGAGATTAATGCACATAGTATTTATTAAGCAGTGTGTCTGTGCTCAGCTCCTGTGGAAGGGAGAGAATGGAAGCAGGCTCGGGCAAAGGGAGAAGTTGAGCTGGAATGGAATCTCAGCAGAGGCCTCCACCCACCCCACACGCTGAGGCTGAGCTGGCCCTTCAGAGTTCCCTGCTGCGCTGGGATCTTGGACCTGTGTATTGGATATTAATAGATGCAAATTGCACATGACCTTGGACAAGGTAGTTTTCTTTAGCTGAAGCAGTTCTGCAGAGGGATTTTCAGCTGAGTGCACTCTTCTGCCAGCTTTCTCAGTATGTGCAGGTAATAAATCTTTCATCCTAGAGGGAAAATTACATGGTGCCTCATACCATTATTTATTTCTGTATTTAAGATAATTTGGTGAAAATTTAGGAAGACAAAAGGGATTAATGTTACTTTAATAAAAACTTAAATTTGAGTTTAGATAGCACCATTCCTAAAAGTCATTTGACCAAGAAGCCATGTTGCTAAACCATCTCTCCTCCTACTATACCTGTCAATCACTCACTCAAAAAGAAATTCCTTTCTATTACACAAAATGTTTTTGCACTTTCCAGCTCTCAGTCCCCATATTTGCTTGTTCAAAGGTTCTTTGATATACTTTCTATACAATGCACTCTCATCTAGGTTGACCCTTTCTACTTCCCACGTCAAACTCTGCTGTGATAGAAACAGTAGAGATGCTTGTGTCCTTATTGAAATAAATTTTGCAATGTCCCTTAAAACACATTTAGCTTTTTTTAATGCTCTATTTTACACCAAGCACAACAAAAACAACAAAATTGTGAATAAAATGAGTGGCTTTGAGATGCTTGAAGCCTGAGTTAGAGAATTAATGAGCAAACTGGCAATGAACAAGGATGCAAATTAGAACTCTATAGAGAAATGCACATGCAGCCACCTTGTGCTCCACCCACTCTATTTCTAGAAGGGGTAGCTATCTCACTGACAAGACCCACAGGGGAGACAATATTTATAACTTATCTGCTTTCAATTTTCAGAATGAGGGAGGATAAGGCACGCTGGGGAGAAGTTCTGAAGGCCAGTCTCCTGGAATTTAGAGGACCTTGGTTTATTTTTCTTGAAAGCTCTATAAAAAGTGGACTGTGGTTTGCTGTGCCCATAACCCATATGAGAAGGTGACTGATTTATAAAGATAATCTCTTACTTCAACAGTCTCATATAACCCAGGTTTTCCCAGGATAAGCACAAAATGGAGAAAGAATGTCTTTGTCAGTCTCTACCCATAGAAAAATGGAAGAATACCAGTTTCCCCCCATCCACTTTCCAAACTCTTTAAACTTTGTCAACATGTGTCCGGCTGGACCTGGATAGTGTCTCATGTACTCAAGATTGTACTTTCGATTGTGCCACCTCATGGCTGGTGTTTTCTCTTACCCCATGCCATAGGAAGTAATTGGGGACCCAGGCGAGGCTTGACGCTCCCTGCTGCTCCTTGGGAATGTTATGGGTGCTATGCATTTGGAGGGCTTGTGCTCCTTCTCTGTCACAGCTAGTGACTACATGGTCTCTCTCATTCTAGCAGCCACCACGCTTCTCTGTGTCCCAAGACCATCCTGCCAAAGCCACACTCACCATGTTGTCTTGTTTATTGTATTTTGAAATTCAGGAGCAATTTTGTTTTAAGTTTTTTAACACAGCACCTTGTGGACTTTTCTTCCTAGGACACAGACATAAGCTCACAGAACTGGCAGGGAGACATTGTAAGGAGTATTCATGGAGCTGTAGTCAACTGATAGGAGTCCACTGCCCTAGGCCTGGATGGTGCATCTTCCCGCCTGGCTTCCATGGCATGAATTCCTTCCCTCGCATTGTTGTATTGCCGCAGTCACGCACGCACTAACCCTAACCCAACCCAGAGTTTCTGAACCTTCATGCTGCATGAAGCCTGGGTCCTCCTCACTGGCCCTGCTTGTGCAAGGCAGTGTTTGCTAAGGTCACATCAATGTCTAGACTCAGTAGGCTGTGTGACATGAAGACCTGACTTCCATTTCAACCAGGTACATGTACTCCCTGTTCAAAAAGGAATTACAAAATCAGCACACACCACTCAGAACTGAGTGGAAGAGAGTGTGGTCTACAGTGTGAACTGTGGTCTATGGTTGGTGGCAAGGCTCCAGGATGTGTAAGTTCATTGAGGGTGGTGGGCCACACTTGTGGGAGATGTTTGTGTGGGATGTGGTGGGAGGTGTGGGAGGTGGGCAACATGGGAATCCCAGTGGGTTCCGTGTAATTTTTTGGGTAATCTAAGCACCTCTTAAAATATATGTATATATATATATATATATAACATTTTTGTAAGCAAATACACATATATGCATATATATTTATATATCATTTTGCAAATGTTTGTATGTATTGTGAGAATTTTGATTTTTACCCACAATAAAAATAAATTAAAAAAAAAAAAAAAAGAATTACAGAGGAGCTCTAGCAAAAACCAGCATGCTGGCACCAAGGCTCTAGCATGTGAGTCTGACTCAAGTTTGACATATGAGTGTGACACCGATTTATTCTTATTGGTGAAAGAAGACAGGTTTTGTTTTGTTTTATCATTTGAGGTGTCTTTTCATCTTGAACTGGGGTATTTTTTCTTTGTAAGGATGTTCTAATATAAACTGAACATTTTTGACTTTCTGTGCCTCTATATCCTCATTACATAGTGTGTTAAAAAAAGATATTGGCATGTTTTGTGGTGACATAAAAAACTATTGATACTAACACAAGTGTGGTGCATTTGGTTTTTATGGACTACAAAAGAGTACAAGTTAGGGTAAAGTTAGTCTGAATGGTTCATCTGGATATTACAGGCACAATTCAGAGTCGTGAGCTCATTAAATAGATACTAATTGGAATTCTATTTTATTCCCTCTATTTTTGTTACAAATTTTATAAATTCTAATATTTCAAGCAGTTTCTACAAACTTACATCCAGTCTTCTTTCAAAGTTCCTTCTTTGTGTTATATAAGTCATACAGGATACATTCTCTAAAAAATAAATTTAAGTAGTACATATATGTATAAAAAATGTGTTAGTTCATAATTACCTATTCCACTTCTATCAATGTTGAGTTTGGCTCTTGGCTTTAAACTCTTCCTATGTATTTTCATGCATATATTTTCATAAGCACATATTTTTATCTAAATGTTACTATCCCATATATATTTTCTTAGAATCACTGTTCACATTATAAATATATAAATATAAATATACATATATATCTTAAGGTTAATTTAATAGGAATATATAGTAATACCTTACTCTTTATAGTTGTTGCATAGCTGTTATGTAGTATAATAATTACTTTTTTGTCTATAAATGCTCATTTTCAAAGATTCAATTCATTCATTTTTAAAAAAATGTAGTAATGAGCATCTTGTGCATGCATTTTTGAGCCCCTCTATGAATATTACTTCAGCGTAGATTCCTAGAAGTGGAATTACTTGGTCAGACAGTATCTTAATTTTACCAACTTGCCTTCTAAAATTATTTAAACAGTTGACACTTCCACCAACAGTATTTGAGAGAACCCATTTTATAGCCTCTTTGACAATAATGGCTATAGTCGATTCTTTAATATTTTGCCCATGTGCTAATCAGTACTGTTTCCCTTTTTGTATTTGCCTTTCTGTAGTTTTTGATGAGCTTGACCATCTTTACTCATATCCACCACCAGCATTAGCTTCCTATTGCTGATGTAACAAAGTATCGCACATTTCAGGGCTTAACCAGCACACACTCATCATCACACAGGTCTGGTGGCCACAGGTCTGAAATGGGTCTGTGGGGCGAAGGTCAAGGTTGCCTTCTTTCTGGAGCTCTAGAGAGAATCTTACCTCCTCGCTCTCTCCAGCTTCTACGTTGAAATCAATTTTGCAATGCCCCCTAAAACACATTTAGCTTTTTTAATGCTCTATTTTACACCAAGCACAACAAAACAACAAAAATTGTGAATAAAATGAGTGGCTTTGAGATGCTTTACTCCACGTCCACGTTGCTTTACTCTTGGTGTCCTTCATCCCCCTTGAAAGCTGGTAGCTACAGGTCCAGCACTTCTCTCACTAAAGGAGAAAAAGAACAATGCATTTAGCAGAGGAAGTATGGCTTTATTATTATTTTTTCCTTTTTGGAACTTTTTATTTTAGCTTCTCTGTGCATACACAACTTATAAGTTTGTATCTTAATGTTTGGCAAAAAAAAGGAACAGAGTTCAACATACAGAGCATTAACACACCCCAGAAGTCCTTGTCAGACGCTTGCCAATTACTAGACCTTCTTTTATGTGTATTCCAGCCATATATTGCTGATAACAAATCACCTTAAAACTCACTGGCTTAAAATAAGTCCAGACCAATCATTTTATGATCTCTCCTGCTTTCTGTGGATCAGGAATTGGGGTCTCCATGAAGGTGCAGGTCACATGGTAATTGGAGCTCCAGCAGGAGGCTGGGATGGGGCCAGAGCATTGGGGAGATCTTTCTCTATATACGCTCTCTTAGAGCCTCTCCATGTGGCCTCTCCATGGGGGCTAGTTCGGGCTTTTTACAGCATGTGTAGCTTATGTGGCACCTCAGAGCCTCCAGTTGCCAGTGTTCTGCTTGCAGAGCCAGAGCTGAACCACCTTAGAGGACATGCAGTGTCATTCTCAACACTTTCTATTAGTTACAAGAAAGTCAAGCCTGCTCATGTGTAAGGAGAGGGAAATGAGACTTTTGAGCTAGAGAACTGCAAGATAATGAATATGTGTTGTTTTAAATCCCTAAGTGTGTGGTAATTTGTTATAGTGGCAAGAGGAAACAAATACATGTCTTAAGTCATTTCAACTTTTCTCAGAGCATAAAAATGTGCATTTACCTAGAAGAAATGGAAAAATGATTTTGGATTTTGACAGACCAAATATTAAATACATTGTTTACTAAATGTATCTTTGGGAACATTATTAATCTCATGAGTTTCAGTTCTGTATTCTGAAAAGATAGAAATGATAATTCCCAATAATATTGTAGTTTTGAGGATTAAATTTAAATAATATATGCAAAATACCTATTATGCTGCCTGTCCCAATTTGGGTTTTCAAAAAATGACTATTACCTTTGCCCAACCCTTCCCCCATTTCATTTACTATTTCTAAAGATAATTGAACATTTATCAAACACCTGCAATATGGAATTTTATAAAATCATAGATAATTGGATATGTAAGAGACCCCACAGGTAACATATTCTAAACCTTTCATTTTACAGATAATGAAACTGGTCCAAGGATGAGATGCAAATGGAACAAATCTCATGGCTTTTTAAGGAGCAGATTCAAAATTAGAACCTCTTTCTCCTGTGGGTGTAGTCATCTGGTCTGTGCAGAACCTCGTTCTTTCTATGGCTTCCATTTATGGAGATGAGTGGGGAAAATGGCATCTGCTTCATATGTACTATTGGCACAATAATTATAGCTAACATTTATTGCTTATTTATGTTTTAGGAAGTGTTTTTTACGTTTCATTTTTCAAATAAACAATCCCCATAATAGTCTGATGGGATAAAAACTAATACCATTATCCCCATTTTAGAAATGAGCAGAGGCATATAAAGGTTAATTTGCATATTGTTACAGAGACACCGAGTTGTGAAGCTGGCATTTGTACCTGGAAGGGTGACTACAGAGCCTGTGCTCTTAACCATCCTCCTCTAATGCTTCTGATAGCTAATCCATACCACACATTCTCATAAGTAATAGTAACACACACCACCCCTCTCCTCTGCACCAGGCACTGTTGTACGCAGCTTGCATTACAACTTCATCAACTGCAGAACCTATGGGGTTTGTGCAATTGTTATCAGTTGGCAGACGAGGACACTGAGACTCAGAAAGGCTAAATAAGGTCTCCAAAGCCACACGTAGCTTGTCGTTGTCCAGCTTGGTTCAGTCTGACTCCAAAGTCCAAAATCTTTGATCTCTGGTACTTCTCAATAAGTAAAAGAAGTAAAAGGTATTTGGATTGGCATTAGTGATCCATCCTAATTATATAAGCTACATGTTTTCTATCATCTATCAATCAATCTATTTAAAATTAGAAACCCACTTCTTAAAGTAAATTTTAGGTTTTCAAATTTTCCATTTCAACAATGTTTTTAATCTTCTTTTTTCCTTTTATTTTATTATTATTATTTGATGTAACATTTGTGTTTTTATCTTCTTAAAATATAATATGTTCATCATTAAATGTTAGAATCCAGAACATGGTTTTTAATGTTCAGTAGATATTTCAGAATCTGATCTGTGGGTATATGGTCACCAGAAGCTGACCCCTTGTCTCTTGTCCTGTCCTAGTAATTCCCATCCTCTGTAGTGTCCATTCAACATTCAGATTCACTTGCACAGAGAAAATCAAACCAGAGTGTCACTGGGTAGTCAGAGACCCTGATTATTCCTCTGAATAAGAAAGAAATGAAATTTATCTTAGTAGCTTGAGGTGGCAGAACAAGGAGTATTGACTGGAAGGTATAGCAGGCAGTGTAAAGAGAAGTTAAAGTCTTAGAATGGTGCTCTTAATATGGCTTAGACATACTTCTGACATCTTTCTAGAATGAAATTATGGGATGTAGGTGGAAAGGTGCAATTTATGTGTTAGATCCCATAGCATTCAAGATGCTTCCACATGTTTGATATCATCTGTTGGAAAAAAATCAATCAGTATACCTCAATATTGAAAATACTTGAAAGCACATTCAATTTTTAAAAAATAAACATAAATTTCAAACAGCACCTGACTTTCTCCTTTTTTTCTCAAAATACTTCACACCATTGACATCCATACATTTAAGCATGTGAATCCCATTTTAAATCAAGAAGCCTGTCCCATTTTATTGGTTATTCTATTTTCCACCCTGCCTCCAACATTAGGAGGAGGGACAGTAAAGGCAGTTATGTTGAAGATTTTGGCTGTAGTGGACAGTGGTTGCTAAGGAAAATGGTGGAGCTGTGGCTGGCAGGGTGGTATCAGCCACACACTTACACGGGAAGTTGGGGACCTGGAAAAGCTGGCACTCCTTCCAGACCACACAGTGATTTCTTCTTCTTTTTCTTATCCTCTGCCATTGAAAATGCTATACCACATCTGGATTTTGACATCATTTCTTCAGTGATATCATCAGTCCATTTTGATAACTACCCATTCCAATATCAAATTATGGTAGAGTGTGATCCCAATCAATATCCAAATTAATTCATATGGCAACCTAAAAAAGTTGAAAACTTTATTTGGAGAAAAAAACTAAATCAGAGAAGTGGATTCTGGTTTAAAATGACATTTAGGAAGCCAACCATTATGTACTTTCTAATCCAGTGTTTATGGAATTTTAGAGAAAGAAAAAAAACAGCTCCCAAGAGTAAGACAGACTCCACTTGTGTACGTTTGGAAAGAGCATTGACTACGGGTTCTGAAACTGAATTGAGGATTGCAGTCAGTGCCTCACGCAAGCCTTGTCTGGCAACCCTGTCAGCCTGAAATATGCAACAAAATGTTTTTATCCCTATCTGCCTCCATGGGTTGTTTCATCCCCAGAAATGGAAAGTTTTATCAACTAGGAAATGGAATAGCTATTCCCTATTCCATGAGTGATGGTTTTTTTGAGGTTGTTAAGACCTCACCTCTAATTTAATAGTTTTTATATGAAAAACTGAATATGCAGTAGTGATAACTGAGATATTGGAGTATTGGAGAACCAAAACTGTAGGGGAGGAAAGGAGAAAGGGAGGTACAGTGCGTTCACTTTGGGATATATTGACTTTTAAGGTGCTTATATGAAATTCAAAGGGGCTACACAATAAAATTTGTGTAGTTGTTTCTGGATTTTAGGAGGGAACAAGTATGAAGGCCACAATTTCTGTAACATTATATTCCTAATCACACGTCTCAGTCCAGTATATTCTCAATTCTCTCCATCAGTCCTGAAATTCATCTTGTCAAAGTTATCAGTTAGTCCCTATTGATTAAATCCAGTGACTGCTTCTCAATCTTTATCTTAATCTCTCTTTTGCATTTGAAAACTTCCTGGTCATCCTTTCTTTTGGCTTTAATGATATGAAATTTAATGATATGAAATTTCCTGTTTAATATTAAGGTGTATTTGTGTGTAGTGTGTATGTATGTGTGTGTGTGTGTATATGCATGTATATTTGTGTGTATATTATAATTCTTATGCAATTTCTGTAGTAGCTGTACTCTTGCCTAAATTTGGAATCTTCCAAAGTTTTGCTCATATTATCTTCTTTTCTCACCGTAGATGATTTTTCCAGGCTAATTTTACTCATCCCCATCACCTTATCCATTTTTAAAGTTTTTTATATTTCCAAATCTTTATCTCAAGGCTTCCTTGAATTAATAGATATTTTCTGAATGCCGGGGACATTTTCCTCAATGTACTTATTCTTTGGGAAGCAGAAGGTCTTTTGTTTATCCTGTTTGGGGATTTAATATGACTTTAGCTAAATATGTAATGAATCCCTGATTTTAGCTTTCAGGTACTGGCAATGAGATATGACAAGATTCCTGCCATTTAATGCTTAATAGGTGGACAGTGTGGCAGATAAGATATTTTGAAAGTGCTTCCCCTACAAATATGTTGAGAAGCTGCAGAAATTATAGCATAACTATTTTTAAACACATATAGTTGACTTCTCCATAAAGCAAGGGAAAATCCCAGGGGTCAAAAGCAAAGAGGACGTTGGAAAGCCAAGTGGTACCGGAATAGGCAGTGCCGCCGGCAGTGTGCCCTCGGCGCCTGCGACCCTCTCAGCACCGGCGGGTGCTTGGTTCTGACAGCCTCTTGCGCCCAGGGGAGAAGCTTTACCAGAAGAGGTCAGTACGGAATTTCATGAATGTACAAGGTGTGTGGCGAATGTCAGAATGGCTTGGGATTTAGGGCAGGCAGGGTAGAGAGAAAGGGGAAGACATGGAGTGCCCACTTCTCCATTCTAGGTGGGAGCATCCTGCGGCTTTGCTCCAGCCAAGTGTTGTGAGAACTGACATCTGTCGAGCCCCCGCTCTGTGCCAGGCACTGTTCTAAGGACCGCATGGGTATTATTTCATCGACATTTACAGTTAGCCTCCGAGGAGGCACGTTTTATTATTTACACTTTGCAGAGGAGGAATCAGAGGTATGAAATATTGAAGTCTCTTGCCCAAGGCCATGCACACAGGAAGTTGTGAAGCCGGTATTCAGACTGGAGCAAGATAACGCCGATATTTTTCCAATCTGTTATTACAAGAAATTTCAAACATTTAGAAGGATTCAGACTGGTCCAATGAACACCCATATACCTGCCACTTACAGTCAATGGCTGTTCGCATTTTCTGTACTTTTTTTCCGTACAAATTTGGGTCCAGTCCTTCTGTTTGCTTGATTGTTTTGTATTTGGGGGGATTATTTTGTATATTTATGATGAATAATTTGAAAATAATTTTCAGGCATAATGATATTTCCCCTCTAATACTAGAACATTCTACATACACTGATGATACAAGTATCATGCCTAAGAAAAGTAAGACTTACTATATAATGATCAGCTAATATGCATTCTATATCCAAATTTTCCCAATTTCCTTCAAAAATGTTTTTAATAGTTTTTTTTTGTTTGTTTGTTTGAATCAAGATTCAACCAAGGATCAAACATTGCGTTCTATCCTTGTCTCTTTGGGCTCTTATGAAATAGTACAGTTTCCCCACTTTTTCCCTTTTCTCAAATTACTGACTTTTTGAAGCATTCAGGACAGTTGCTTTGTTGAATTTCCCACGTTCCAGATTTGTTTCATTTTCTCATGGTGTTGTGTAAATGCCTCTTCTGTCAAGCCTGCATTTTATCTACAATGCTCTTTTTCCTATTCTTTAGTAATTTGCCAAAGAAATATTCATTTTCTAAAATGTTGTTGCCTCTTCATTCTTAAATGGAATGGACACAATCTTACGATATAAGATTTGCTAACTGTCACAGTGTCTGGCTCCAGGGCCTGATTTTATTGAATGTGTTGTGACCTCATAGAGGACAAGTCAACCCATTGGCCTGGCCTCTTCTTCCCCGTTGACCTTATTGGCAAATAGATAGTTCTGCTAAAATATGTATATATAATTAAAATGAATTTCTGAGTGCTTAATATTGCTTTTGGTTGAATGTGTGTGTCTGTTTATGTGTGGGTGTGTGGGCGCATGTGAGCTCATCAGCTCCTCATAAAAACCTATTTTGCAGGAACTAATCTTGAAAACCAGAATAGTAGCTGTTCAAAGTCATTATTTACAATGAGATTTGCCTGATTCTAAAGCCTGTGAGATTTCTACAACCCAATATCGTAAATAGGTTTCAACTCTTGTGTCAACTCTGGTGGGCTGTTCCTGGCTGAGTAGAGCAGAGTCTTGAGAACAATTGTTAGGAGATGTGAGGAGATGCTCCATCCTGGGGAGAAGATGCCATGGAGAATCCACAACATCTGCCCTGAGCCACAGGCCAATGGCTACTCGTCCATATGCCAAGTATCTGAGAAATCTCCCTGACCCTCAACAAGCAAGCAAAGCCTAGCAGGGTTCTCCTCTGGGATCACCATTTCTTTCCTCCCAAACCAGTTTTGATCCATCAAGTATTAACATGATGTGTCCAGGTGTCATCAAGGAACCGGCTCTTCCGGGTGGCATGCATGTTGAAGGGTGGCGAGTGGGTGGGGAATAAAATGAACTGTGTAACGGTGGGCAAGAGACCACTGCTTACACCTGACTAGGAATAAGTGTGTGTAAATGGCCCCATAATGTGTCCTCTAACAAAGATTCCACACAGAAGAGCATTCGTGTGAAACAGCTTCATGGGCCATTTAGATGAAATCCACTTTTTTGTGACTGAGAAGTGCTGAATGGATGCGTTTTGTTAAATTCTTCTTGGAAAGCTCTAGACCCACAGACAGTATAGATAGAAAAACCAACGTGGATGGTGCCTTTTCCAGGCTTCATTTACCCCCACCCACTGAAGATGCTGTGACACGTTCAAGTCGTTGCCTTGGAAACAAATTGTAATTAGGAATGGAGGCAGATGATTTGATTGCATTATTAAGTCTGAGGTAATTAGAGACATAATTTGATTCCCTGTAATAGGGCTATTAGGTAAGAAGTCATCAGAAAAGCCAAAGATGTTAGGGTGGAAGTATGGAGGGAAGGTTGAACTTCTGCTCTCCTCCGCTTTCAAATCCTGTTGCGGTTGTCATTTCCCAACCCAAGGCATCATTCCAGCATGGAAATTAGCTGGATAGCTTATGTTCACGTGTCACTGCACACTCCTTAAAATGGCGTCCCTCCAGTTACCTCACCGTGACAAAGTAACCTGGTGAGGCAGGGAGCTCACGGCATACCCATTCAGCAAAGTCGAATGAATGGGCCATCGCCTGAACTGGGAAAGGTAGAGCAGGATTCAAAACACAGCTCCTTCCAGTTTTTATTTCCCCTATACATTATGATGCCAGAGGTCAATGTGAGAAATAACATTTTATAAAGAATTGTCATCTCCATAACCCAATGGAATGCCTATCACATAGCTTCAAGAACTTTTGGATCCATTGTATGTCCTTGATTCATCCATTCATGCTCAACGTATCCTCACAAGCACACAGAGGAATACTCTCTTTCAGGATGGCAGGTCCTAGGGCCCAGGCCGTTTCCTTCCATTTAGGCTGCCATCATCTATTTATACCCCCTGGTGTCCTGGTTACGCCCCATCACCAGCATGACTTTGAAGTAGGACAGAGTAAGTATAGCTCCCATCCTCCACTATTAATTATTGGCTTCAAAAACAAATAAATGTACATTTTTACTTTAAAGCTTTATTTTTCCTCCAGTGAAAGGAGAAAGTTTTAAATTTGTGTGTGAGAACCAGCTGTGGAACTTGTTAGACTACAGATTCCTAGACTCTGCCTCCAGAGAATGAGGGTCAGTTGGTCTTCATTGGGGCCCAGGAATGTGTAATTTTAACATGTACTATAGAAGAATATAATTCAAGTTATTTCAGAATTGAGAAACACTGCAATTAGAGGGATAACAGAAATAGCATAAGGGGAAATGTGATAATCTTTCAAAACTTTGTAGCTTGTGTCTCTCCTTCATTTATCTTCCTATTTTTCTTCTGCTAAGTTTCTTCATGCTGACTGTGTGCCTGAGAGAGCTCTCCACCTCTACATCCTCACACCAACTGAGGGCAGACCCTAGTGCAATGAAGGTGCAGAGGGGCTAAATGCCTAAAGGTATAAATCCAACTAACAAATTGTGAAAGCAAATATGTTCTGCCCTCATGTCATGACAAACACCTTCATAATGACCTGGAAGGCCAAGTTTCACCTTTGTCTCCTTAGACTCTTCAAAATTTTGTAGGCACTTAAAAGTGGATAAATAAAACAGTCCATGGCCTGCCCCCTTCTGTTCCCAAACCCTACTTCTTCCCTGAGAGTCCTGAGCATGTGGACAACCCAGCCATAGCATCCAACTGCTCTCAGCAGCTGCCCCTTGGTCTCTCGGGGCCTGACGGTGTGCGCAGTCAGAGCTTGGTCTGATCTCAGGGGACAGATATGAAAGACTCAGAAGACAAGCTGGGGCCATTTGGTGGGGTATTGGGACCTCCTGATGCCACTACCAAAGCCTCACCTTGAGTCAGGGTGGGCTTTGGGTGGGCACAGCCCCACGGCCCCATGGCTAAGGAGTGTGGCTGTCTAGCAGAGGGCAAGAGAGGGGTCCCACACAGCACAGGTTGAGGTTAAGGGCCCATCTTCTCAGGATGTAAACTGACTGGAGGATCCTAAGAAGAGAGTTCATCAAAAAAGCCCAATGGGCTGAACTGCGAAGCCTCTGGCATTGAAAGATGACTCATTCTAAAAACAGTGTGAAGTCTGATACGCATCTAGTCCAGAGAAGGGAGAGGGTTTTAAGCTTAAACTGAGATCCTTAGGAACCTCTATAAAAAATAGGGCCTAAAAAGCCACGCTTTGGGATGGCACCTGACCTTTCCAGCCTCTTCTACCACAGAGCACCTTGCAGCTTTGGTAAGGAAGGGCTCCACTGCACCTGTGGAAATAGAGGACCGCGGCAGTGGGTTTCACTAAGAGGCCACAGTGAGCCAGGGAGCAGTGCTGGTCCCCAGAGAGTAGAGGTGGCAACTCCAGTAGGAGAAACTTAGAGCAGTTGGGAGACATTCTCCAGGTGCTTCCAGAAGAATTTGGGGGCAGTGCTAATTCTTTCAGAGAGTTGGACTCCTGGGAAGCAGATTATGCAAGAGATTGGAAGCCAGGGTATATTTACAGTCATGTCTTACTCCTCAGTGGAGTAACAGTCTCACCCCAAAGGTACTAATGCTGGCACACATTTGGGAAGGGAGAGGGAAAAGATAGCCATGTGGCTAGAGGAATCCCTGCACATAGCAGTGCCAGCTAAGTCTGCTCCAGGAAAAGGAGCCTTGGAACAGTGTCTTGTGCTATCTCCCAGGTGCTTGACCCTTCACATATGTAATTCAGTTCTCAAGAGTACAGTGAGATAGGTGCCAGCCCATTTTAGATCCCAAGGCTCACACAGGCCAAGAGTCTTGCCCAGTGATACGTGGTAGACATAGATATGGGTCCAGAGCAATGTTAGTCTCCTCTGCCTTGCTTCTGTCTGTAATTACAGAAGTCACTTTCCTAGGAGCGTCTCCTGGACCCTGGCAGTGGAGGCTATCTCGCAAAGAAATTCTTGTCCTCGGTGCAAATAGCATCACTTTTTTTACCTTGGCAGTCTCATCTGTTCCATAGATCTAAATATTAACTTGCATTCCGTTATATGTGTGTCTGAAATATTAATCTTTTGGGGGGTAGATATTAGAATTTGCCCCAAAAGAGACTTGCATATTAAATTGGTTTGTCAAATCTTTTAAAAATTATCATTGTTGTGTAGGTGCTCAATAAATAGAATTTGAGGGTACAGTAGAGTCCACAGTAAACCCCAAAGGACACCATTTACATCCCCTTTAGATATTTTCTGCACTTCTCTGTCGAGCAGCTTCTGTGTTAGGCCACACTTTCTCTGAATCTCGTACCCAGGCTCCCTCCCTCCCGCTATGTGGAGCTCCATAAAAGAAACCCAAACATGCTCTCTTGCCAGTGGACAAAAATCTGGGTAATGATGCAAAGAATTATTTCAGTTGCTTCAAAAAATTCACATGCTTGCACAGAACACTGTGGGTGCTGACTGAATTGGGGGTTTCCGATACCCATCTTATGTGACTCGGTAAACCCAGTGCAGGCATGCTACGGTGGTCATAGCACTGCGACCCTCGTGTGCCACTGGGTGACGAGACACGTGCATATTATACAGAGTAAGCTGGTCGTGAAATCCCTCGTTTCTGGTCACATCCAGAAAGCCGTGAGCCTTTCCCACCAGCTATCATGCTTTAATCCACCACCACACTTGTGAGCACCCCTATAAATCTGCGTGCGTCTTTGAAAGATAAATCTCATACCCAATCCAGAGCAAACGAGTGCAGCCTGTTTTATAGAATCTATGTGATCTGACTACAAAGAGCATTTTTGATTAATCAGAACTAAGATTTTAATAAAGAAACAGCAGGTGGGCTAACCACAAAATTAAAACCTCCAAGGGCCTCAGAGTAATAAAGTCATAAATATAAAAGTACTCAAAATACCTCATTTGCATCTTGAATGACGTCCTGTTGAACCGGGGCAGCGCGGGAGGCTGACCAGCAGAGGGCAGGCCCCTGCGCAGCTGAGGCTTGTCGTAGCGTCTTCTGGGCCTTCCAAGGCCGGCCTGACGGAGAAGGGCCTGGACGGTAATTAATCGCCATCTGCAGCATGTTTCTACCAGTGATTTTCACAACCAGTTGCTCGATTGCAATGTCCTCTCAGCTGCATTTCAACACGTTCTGGAGAACAAAAATTTACCTTTGATTTCCTAACCAAATTTAGCCAGGTAAAGGGATTCTCTTTTTGCAGAAACTATGTCGATTTATCTCTGTGACTGTGGTATCCTTCTTTGCTGTTAGTCAAATTTTATGGCCTTTGAATAAGGAAGCTCAAGGTCTGAAGACAGACTCTGCCGCCTAGTGGCTATGCAACCTTATATATATATATGTGTGTGTGTGTGTATATATATATATATATACACATATATTTATATATATTCTTTGCTGCTCTGGTTACTTTGCCTGAATCTATTTTGTATAGCAAAATGTAAATAACAATACCATATTCCAAGGTTGTATTGAAGTTTACACATGTTAAGAACTCATGAAATATGCATGCGAAGCTTGTGAGCTTAACCTCTGTAAGCTACACATACTCAGGTAGAGCCTCCAGTAAATTTACATTAGGAACATTCGAGGTACTTCACATGAGCTGCAGAGCTACCTCCACGCCTATAATTGAATCAATATCCCCATTTGTTGTTTCTGTGCTTGTAAACATGGCAAAGAGGTGGTAGCAAATACACTTTGTAGTTCATGAAGGGCTTTCGTGGCCATGATTTCACTTATTCTTCACAGCAACTCTTTAGCTAGGTAGGGCAGATATTGCAATCCTCCTTTTACCACGAGGAAACCTAGCCTCAGGGAGGTCAAGCAATGAGCCCAGTGTCACCTGTTTTGTAAATGATCCTGAGCCCAGGGCTCTTCACCACCTGTTCAGTACCTCCGAGGAGCCATATCACCTCCAACTCTCAATCTCAGCCTCCACTTGCAGTCAAGAGAATTAGGCCACATGGCCTCCAAGTTCCCTTCCTGCTCTGACATTCCAAGGCCCTAGGACAATTGCGTGAACAGGAGATCAAACGTCAGTGGAGAATCACCATCATATTTGTACCATTGCTAGAGAAGGAGGCTTCATGGGGTAAAAAAATGAAGGAGCTTCTAAGGAGGGAAGAGTAGAAAGGAAAAAGATGAGGTCCAATTGGCTCCTGGGACAGTTAATCATTAGATTAAAATACAACAACTAGGAGATAGGATGAGGGCTGAGAAGGGGTACTGATGCTTAATGTGTATAGAATGTTTAATTAGCTTGACTGTAAAAATTTGGAAATGGATAGAGATGATGGCAACATTATAATGAGCATAACTAACACAGCTGGTTTATAAATGGGATAGTGCCTGAGAGAGGTAGTTTAGGGAAGTAAATGTCAATTGAAAGAAAGCTAGAGAATAATCTAGGGACTGAATAACACAGTGAACCCAGAGATGGATAAGGATTGTGGTTAATAGTACAAATACAAGTACATGTTTCGATGAGCTAGAATGAACGTATGTCACTATTAAAAGGTGGTAATGCATGGGAAAATACAATTAATTGTATTTAACCTATGGACTATAGTTAACAGCAATGTTGTAATATTCTTGTGTCAATATCAAAGAAGGTATTGTGTTAATTATAGGGGGGTGGGAGCAGATGTAGCTCAAGCAAGTTGAGTGCCTGCCTCCCACATAGGAGATCCTGGGTTTGGTTCCTGGTGCCTCCTGAAAAAAAAAGAAACAAACAAGAAGCAAAACAAACAATAAAACCAACTCAGGGATACTGATGTGGCTCAGTGGTTGAGCTCTGGCTTCCCACATACAAGGTCTTGGGTTCAATCCTCGGGCCCCAATAGCTCAAAAATAATAACAATAGGGGGATATGGAAAAAAATACCAAATGTACTCTATAGACCATAGTTAGTGGTAATAGTCTGATGATAATTTCTCTCATAATCTGTAACAAATATTCCACAACAATGTAAAGTGTTGGTGGAGGGATGTTGTATGGGAATTCTGCACATTGTGCATGATTGTTTTGTAAGTTCACAACTTCTCTAATAAAAAAGTATTTTTAAAAAGAGAAAACAAACAACCAAAAACACTTGCTCCAGTGTCCTCTTTCCACACTCATTAAACCTACCATCATTCTAAATATCATGCCCTAAGACATTTACATTATTTTACAAATGTCTCCATCTGACTTTTTTCAAAACCAATAAATTACAACACAAACTCTAACCTACTCTCCCTCACTGCCATCCAAACACTACCCCTAAAAAGCCAAGCCAGATCATTCCAAACAACAGTCGTAGTCAGACCAGTAGGAGTAGAAATAATAAACATTGATATGCTTGTATGTGCCAGAACTGTCCTTTGAGCTTCCCACTCTGCATAGCTTCATAGAACGCTTTTGGCCTTAAGAGGTAGGATTTTTCTCATTCATGCTGTGTGGCTGAGTAATTTGCCGAAAGCTCCATCTTCACCTGTCCTGGGCTGTTGTAACTCTGCTCCCATCATCTGTGTTTTTTCTTTTTCTCTCCTTCCCTACAACAGTCAGTTCTCCACAGTGTCTGGACTGATCCTTACACATAAGCCTAATCATGCCGCCGTCATGTTTGACCCCTTCGTGAGATTCCCACTGCACTTGTAATGAAAAACTCCTTTCCTTGTGTAGAGGACACTTGTGGCCATGGCCTGCCTTTGTGATCTCACATCCTCTCATGCCCCCTCCTTCTTCTGTCATGAAGCTTCAACCACATTGAAATTCTCTTTGCAACTCGGCTGGGCCAGGCATTTCCTAGTCCAGGGTCTAGAGTGCCTTCCCTCCTTCCCTTCATTATTCCAATGACAGCTCAGAATTAATGTCGTTTCTTTAGAGAGGCTCTCCCAGACTACCTAGTCTCAAGTAGGTTACCCTACTCAAGTAGGTTACCCTCTGCTTCCATTTTTCATTATACTCATTATACTCAATATAGTATAACTATATAGTTAGTGTATAACTATAATTAGTTATACACTAATGGGCATGCTTATTATTGCATTATCATGTGGAGAAGGTCCATGTCTGTTTACCACTATAGAACTAGAATTTGCATAGTCCTTTGCGGAGAGTAGAAAGAAATTAAATGGCAAAGGCAAGCTTCATTTTTTCATCCTTTTTAAATCCTCATTCCTTTCTCCTCTTCTTCTTCCCAAAATGGGAAGACACTTAAATAATATATTCCTTAGATGAAAATGAAATCAATAGAAAATTATGAAGCCATAATTTAAACAAAACCAGACAACAACAAAAAACCTACTCAAGGGTAATGAAATAATAAGCAGAAACTAAATGGGTAATCTCCATCTTTAACATGAAGATTTTCACTCTTATTTTGCTGTTTTAAATAATAATAGTTCACCAATTGTTAGCATTCTGGATATTCTGTATCAAATTAATAGTGAAATTATTTTAAATATTACCCAGGAATTACAAAGTACTGGGTGAAAAGCTACTGGGCCCACCATTTAAATGGAAGTTCATATGATGTGGGTCATGAAATCATATGTTATGATGATGTAAGCAGGGAACTAGTTTATCCAGCCCTAGGATAATAAAACTAAAGGCACCCTCCTTCACCCTCATTTAGAAGTTTTGTATGAATTCATGGTGTATTAGTCAGCCAAAGGACCAGTTTAAAAACATAATCAATCTTTTTTGGAATTCATAAATAATGTCAAACTGCTACATATGGGTATTGGTATAATGGTCTGTTAAGGGGAACTAGGCCATTAGGGCTCTCTCCTTGAGCTTTGTAATCAGATGCCACCTTCATTTAAGTAGGACTGTCTTCCCATTTATTCAATGAGCAACTCTATGGAGTGTTTTGCTTCCCATCTAACTGCCCCTCTGTCTACCCACTGTCATCTCAGGAAGAAGGTTCACTACTCTCTGCCCCAGAAAGACCCAGCAGACCTGGTCATCCAAGGGTTTTGTTCTGGCTTTACATTATTTATTCATAATATTTACTGAATTCCTCCTACAAATATAAGTGCTGGAAAATGTGGAAAATAAAGGGGCATATGTTTCAGATCTACTAATGTATGCAAGAGAAAGAAATATTAATGAGTGATCATGACATGTGTAGTGCTACAAGAGAGATGTGCAAGAAACAGGAAAACCCAAGTGGGAAGATCTCACAGAGAAAATGACGTTTACGTTAAACCTTACAAGATAGGTTTACAGACAAATACTTGGGAGGTGGAAAGAAAACATTTGTGGAGGAGAGAGATGTGTTCTAGAGCACAGTGTGCTTAAGGAAATTGTTTATGTGGAAATGCCTGAAGAGAGAGGTAGGCTTTAAGTTAAGGAGGAGTCCTATTTGGAAACAGAAACTTTATTTGGAGGAATAAGAAACAAAACCTTTAAGCATGTCAGTAACTTGATGAGATTTCCTTATTGGTTAGAGTTTGTAAAATGCACTCCTTTTGTTTTTTGGGGAGTGGGGAACAGGCACCACTGATGGAAGGGTCAAGTTACAAATTCAGGAGAATATTTGCAAAAGATGTTGAGAGATTGACTTAATGCTGGGGCTACTGAGAGAGTGTCATCGGAATTTGAGGGAGAGAAGCAGCTTTCGGGCTTCTAACCTGGTCAGGTCGGTGGTTATGGTGACGTATGCTAATACAGGAAGCCCTGGGAGTGGACCCGGTGAGTGTGTGCTGCTGTGTGTGTGTGCATGTGCATGGGAGTGTCTGTGTCCATGGGAGTGTGGGTGTGTGCTGGGAAGGGAGGCAGGGAGGTGATGTAAGGTGAAGGGTCCACATTTGGACACTGTATCCTTGAGGTGCCTTGAGGTCCTCTAGGCAGAGAGTGCAGCAGCACCTTGGCACACAGTCATGGGAGGCATACGAAGGTGCTGGCTGGAGAGGATGATGGACTAGGCATGCGAGTGGGCGTGGGAGAAGACTGAGGGAGAACTTCTAGAGTGGCGGGAGGAGTGATGGCCTTCAAGCAGAAGTTACAAATCTATGTAATTTGCTTAAAAAGTTACTGATTTCTGCGGCAGAGACCTTAACTTTCCCCGGCAAATGGGAAATGGTGAGCAAATACC
Organism: Tolypeutes matacus; assembly: GCA_026826555.1. Lineage (NCBI taxonomy): Eukaryota > Metazoa > Chordata > Mammalia > Cingulata > Chlamyphoridae > Tolypeutes > Tolypeutes matacus. The sequence continues at coordinate 1,985,637 of JAKSZT010054382.1, read as the reverse complement.
AGAACTTCATTCAGCAAATGAGCATTTGCCACTTGCCAGGCACCAAAAAAAGGCACAGGGCATATTTAGACAAAGCTTATATGCTATTTTTAAAGCAAAATTAAGCCTTCCTGCACTCCAAAGTTCACGCATCAAGGTTCGCCTCAGCTACCCAGCTTGCCTTGAGAAAGCCCTTGAACCAGGAGCTGCGCAACGACCTGAAACTGGCTGCGATATTGCATTCACACCAAGCACAGGCGCTGGCATTTGAGAATATCCTCTGTTGGGAACATGGAGAGACATATGACAACAGGACTTTGGACTTTGCTTCCTTCTCTCTCTACAGTTTCTTATTAGTTAGAAAAATGAATAGCTAAGTAAATAAATTGATGATAGGTAGACAGCTGAATAAGCAGACAGACAGACACACAGACATGCTGAATGTGGAGAATTAAGAGCCAGAAGGAGTTAGACTAAGCTGCTGCCACTTATCCCCCTCACAGTGCCCCCAATCCTCTACCCAACCCTCAGGCCATCCACCGACTTTGGTACCTCAAGCTCCCCATACATAGCATATTCAAGGCTATCAGATTTTTCTTTGTCCATTCTAAAAAATTATTTGAGAAGAGATAAGTTTGAGCAAGTCATATACATCTTGGTGAATGTAAAGGGAAGGATTTCAGAGTTCTCTGGTCAAATAATCATTAAAAACAATTGTCTTTTCATCAAGAGACCAATAAGAGTCCCTTGGTTTTTGAAACTTTGAATATAGAATGGAAGTAGCAGATTAGGGATTGAACCAAAAACTTTGAGTTACAAGTACTTGAAAATAATTAAATTTGATTTCTTATAAAATATTCCATTGCACTGAGACCTTAGTAATATTTCTGGCCACCTTTTAACCATTTTCTGAATTAAGGTGTGTCTGTGCAAAGAGTCTCATGCTTATCTCCCCAATAAATACCAAAGCTCCCTCATGGCCTTTATTTCTTCACTATTAAAGTTAAGCTACAGAGAATATGGTACCAGCTGGCCATGAAGATATTTAAATTTTAAAGTTCAGGGAAATTTTCTAAAATGACAATATGCCTTTGTACACTCACAGCTTAGTACATTAGGGAAAATAGGCAGTTCCACAAACATTTCAATGGCAGGAAAGTCAATAACGCTGTCGTGGCCTTCTGCATGGATTGGATATCACAGAAGGAATTCCCCTGGGGCATCAGGAGACCTGTGTTCTCACTGGGGCCTCTTCGATCGTTATTTCTGTGATCTTAATAAGCTTCCCACTCTTTGGTCTCGGCCTCCCCATTTCTGAAATGCGAGGATTAGATCCGTCCCTCCATCTCTGAAGTGTGTGTGCCTGTGCCATAGCATGGAGGTAGAGACCTGAGCAAACCTGGCGGGAGAGTGCTCTCCCTTTTGACTCAGGCAGATCCCTTCCTGGTCTCCACAAAGGCTGGGGGGAGCTCCAGGTCCAGCTGCTTTTCTGGGCCTGGAGGCAACGAAGTCCCTGACCTAGTATGAGTCACAGAAGCGAGGAGCCGGCAGCTTTTCCTGATTTAAAGTAGCCTTCCAGGTGAGCAGATGCGCTGTCACCAGCCACCCTCCCTGGTCTGCACCATGGAAAGGGCAGGGGTGAAGACATCAGTCAAATCTACAAGAGTGCTTGGTGCCCCTAGGCGTGATGCAATCCTGTCTCTAGAGGACATTCCAGCCAGAATGTCCTCAGAGAGCCTGGACTGCAGTGGCCGGGGCACCCCTGGCTTTCGGGCGCTGAGTGGGCAGTGCCCTTCCTGTGACCACCGCTAGCCTGGGGCTCGCAACCAGGAGCTAAGTCCGGGAGACCGGCCAAGCTCTGCTGCGCCCCATTCCACATGCTTGTTTTGTCTCCATAAATTTGCAGTCACTTTCCCTGCAGGCTCTTTCCCTGCAGTTGTAGCCCCTGCAGCTCTGGTGTGAACATGTGCAGATGCCAGAATGGGCCGATCCTTGGTTGTCAGTCTCCCCAGCGGGCCCAGCTTGCATTAGGAGAAGCCTTTAAGCCTTGCTGTGTAAAGGCGCATCTTCCTCTTGTCAGGAAACCAGGAGAGTTAGAAATGATTACACTAGAGAACTGATGCGGCTGCCCTAACTCAGGGCTGGGGGGAGGAGCTTGAGGGCTCAAGCTTTGCCCTGATGGGCCCTGGAGACACCCAGCGCTGTAAGGCATCCGAGAGCTCGCTGCCTCAGCATTTCATTTCACCCACACGGCATGGCAGGGAGAGAATTACCATTTTACAGGTGACTCTGAGATGTGAAGCAGTCTGCCCCGGGCTCTGTATGCACAGATGGAGGAGCACATCTGCCCGGAGGCCTGAGCTCTCCCTCTGTTTCCAAACCACTGGTGTGAAGAGCCCAGGCCTGAAGAGCACAAAGCCGCGTGAGGCACGGCTTTGCGGGTCAGTGTCCTCTGGGAGCGAGGAGCTGACTGCAGCCTGTGTCACCGGGCGGAGGCAGGGCCCAGGCAGGGAGCAGTGAGGGCCTCCCCCTCCCCGAGAGGAAGACAGCCAGTGCTCAGGCTTTGGCAGACGGATTGGTTGGAGCCTCGATGGCCCTAGAGCGAAGCCTGAGCCCCCCAAAGCCCCTGGTGTCCCATCCTCACAGTGGCGGCTGCCCCTCACTTGCCCTGGTGTAGCCAAGTAGAACAGGAGTCAGGCCTCTTCCCGAGCCCCCCATGTGCAGGTCCTTCCCGGCTGCCCTGCTCCCGGTCTCCCACTGCCTGGCTCCTCCCCCAGGCCCAGCCCCTCTGCAATCCTCTGGGAGGCCCCAAGCCAGAAGCAGCATCTGCTCCCACTGAGCTCGGCACAGCGTCAATGGCTCCTAACCATGTGTGCCTCTGGACAAGTCTTACCTTCCCTGCTCGATTCCCAGGTCCTTGAAAGCTGGGGCTAGAGACAAAGCAGAGAAAGCACATGTCTGGAATCTGAGAATCTTCTTCTTCTCCCTCTCCAACTCGTGCATAGAGGGGTGCTAAGAAAGTATGTAGGAATTAAGATTGACTCCACCACCGTGCTGACCTTCTCTTTTGTTTTCTTTGTAGAAACCACTGCTCGTCCACTGAGTCAGACTTGACTAAGTACCAGCGCTGTGGACAGTGTTCACGTGAGGCCTTTTCTATCACGCTAAGAGCATGGGCTGCTTCCGGTGAGACATGGCTGTTATTAAGCAGAGAAGTGACATGATCCAATTCGTTTTTCAGAAAGATGCTTCTAGATCCGTGTGGTGGATAGAACGGGAGGAGGGAGATAGGTGTTAGGGAGAGAAAGCGGATGTCGGCAATATCCCAGGCAGGAGATGGTAATGGAGAGGAGAGGGACTCATGAAACATTACAACTGTGGGTCTCTGCTCAGTCTTGCTACTGTGCAGACGTCACTGTGATCACTTCAAGCCGACTCTTAGCATGTGGCCACTGCCTCATTTCCAAGCCATGTGGCTTGACTTTTCATCTTGGTGGGTTTGCCAAACGATGGCTGGAAATAAAAGCATGTTACTACACGGGGGGAAAGATGTATTATTTTTAATGAATACATAATTCATAGCATGAAGCAGAAATGAGTTCCAGAGTGGTTCGGCCTCAGGACTGTGGTGGAATTGTCAAGAGCCACACCCAGCATGTGACTGCTGCCCGAAAGCAGTGTCTGCCCGTCGGATGCAGCCAGCCCCTGGGGAGGCTTTGAGCCACCATTCCTGATGCTGGCTTCTCCAGGAATAATTTTGTTTGGGGTAGGGCTGCAGTTCCTACAGCACTGGAAGGCATTGACGGAGATGGCCCTGGCTGCGCACTCGTGGCCGCTCTAAGCATGATCATCAGGGTGGCTTTTTCTTGCTTGCTTGGTGGACTGGAGATGGGCTCTCTCTGCACGAGCCTACCCGGGCCCAGGGAGCTCGCCTTCCGTCACTACTTCTGGGCAGATGATGCCCTGGATTGTTGAGGCAGGGTTTGCCTGTGGAGTGCGGGTCAGATGGCAGGGGGCAGTGATGAAACGCTCTTCAGCTGTCCTCCTCCTGGATGGCCTAAAGGCCATGCAGTCGCTGGCCGATGGCAGGGACTCCTCCTGTACCAGCACCAGCAGGACCGCGGCCCCACACGCCAGGCAGGCGCCCTCGCCCTCAAAGGGCTGATGAGGGGCAGACTCAGAGACAGACAGCCACGCCATTTCCAAGGGTGCTGGGCTTGTAAGGGCAAAAGCACCTTTTCCCCTCCAAGTTCTAACACACAAAGCTCCGCACTGTTTTTTTTACTAACTTAACTATATCTTGTGGAGTGTTTCATATCAACATACAAAGAACTTCCTCATTCTTGGGTTTAGAGCTGCATAGTATTTCACAGTGCGCCCTTTAGCAAGGAACCTAATGTTATATTTTTAGACTTTAGATCTTAGCCGACTATCGCTGAAAGACCGTCCTATTGCTACCACTTTTCACGTTTGTGATCATGCCCACTTCCAATAAACTCCCTTAAGAGTGGGCTGGCGGATGCTTTCTTCTCTGACAATCTGAAAATTGAGAAGCAGTCCCTTAGGCAATCTTTAAATTTTGGATATCTCTTATTAGTAATGGGACTGAACAATATTTTACATGTTAAGAACCATTGACATTTCCTTCCTTATTCATATCCTTTGCTCAGGCGGCCTTTATAAATAGAAGTAATTATAAGTTTGTGACCTCTATTGCAAATATTTTGCACAGTTTTTTCATTTGCCTTTGGTCTTTGCATATTGTGCTTTATCTGCTGCAAATGTTTTTAATCTTCTTGTTTTGAGATTATTGTAATCTTATGGCTTCTATAATTTGTATTAAACTTGCAACATCTTAAAGTCCTCCACGGTTTCTTTTTTTCACCCACTACTTTTATGATTTTCTTGTTTCCCTTTAAATATTTCATCTAACTGAAATTTATTTTATTGCAAATAAAAAACTATCTGCAAAAATGAGATATGGGTCCAGTCTGCATTTTTGCAGATAGTTACCTAGTTTTACCAACACAGTTTATTGAATATATTTTCCTCACTGATTTGAAATGCAGCCTGTGCTAGATACCAAATGCCCCAATGTATTTCTACTCATTTGTCTATTCATGTGCCAGTGCTACATTGTTTTGTTATTAAGCTTTACAATATGGTTGGGTCCATTCCTACTAATTTAATTATTTTTCGTAACTTTCAGGTTTATTCTTGAATGTTGATTTTTCCATGTACACTTTCAAATTAGCTTTTCTTGTTCCAAAAAGTAAACATAATGCATATATATGTATGTTTGTGTGTATAGTATTATCCTGAATATTATATTATGTTATATTATATTATATATTTACTATACTTTGGAATCTATTATATATATAATAATTTAGAGATCTGCCTTCATGACGCTGAGTCCATTCAAGGTTATGATATGGTTTTCTATTTATTAAAGTCACTTTCATCATGAACAGACATCTGCATACCAATGTTCATTGCGGCATTATTAACCATTGCCAAAAGTTGGAAACAACCCAGGTGTCCATCAACTGATAAATGGATAAACAAATTGTGGTATATACACAAAATAGAATATTATGCAATGGTAAGAAGAAATGAAGTCTTGAAGCATTTGACAATGTGGGTGAACCTAGAGGACATTATGTTGAGTGAAGCCAGCCAGACACAAAACGACAAGTACTGTAGGATTGTGCTATTATGAACTAAATATATTGTTTAAACTCATGGAGTTAATAATTAGACTACAGGTCACCAGAAAATAGAATGAGGTTAGAGACTGGAAAGCTGAAGGTTAATCTGTGCAGAATTGGTAAAAAGAGTGTTTGTAAATCTTTGGAAATGAATAGAAATGGTGAAAGCACATTATAGTGTTTGTAACTAGCAGTGCTATCATATGGATATGACAGTGGTTGAAAGGGAAAGTCTAAGGTCATGTATAAACTAGAAGGAAAGCTAAAAAATGTAACTTGGGACTGTATAACATAGCGAAATCTCATGGAAAATACAAATATAGGTGATATTGCATATATAAGACTGTTTTTACAAAATATAAGTACAAATAAACTAGAGAGACAGAAACAGAATAGCAGCTATGTATGGTAGGGGAAGCACAGAGAGATTGAAAGGTGATTTGTTTGTTTATTACTATTGGAATAATGAAAATGCTCTAAAAGTGATTGAAGTGATGAATGCACAACTATGTGATTATAACGAATACCATTGATTGTATACTTTGGACAGATTTATGCTTTATTAATATGTATCAATAAAATTGATTTGTTTTAAAAAAGTCACTTTCATGCTTCTCTCCCTCCATCATTTGTTTTTATGTATAAGATATTTTTCTTATATACAGCATATAGATTGTAGTGTTTTGTTTTGTTTTGTTTACCAATTTCACAATCTCATTTTAGTTTATGTGTTTCATCCAGTAACATTTAAAATAGCTACAGAACTGATTGGATTTTACTCTTTGTTTTCTCTTTGTCCCTTCAGAATTTTCTTTCTCTGATATCCTTGCCTAACTTCTTTTGGATAATATGAATCTTTTTTAGAATTTCATTTTAAACTGTTGGTATTTTAGCAGTAACTTTTGAGTTAGTTTCTTAGTAGTTGATATAAGAGTCAATATGCATAAAATTTTCACACTTTATTTCAATCTATTATTGAAACACTTCAAATAAACTAGAGAAACCATGCTTGGCTATTTATCCCTCTTCCAATCCTTTGTGCTGGATTTGTCATATATTTTATTTAAATAGGTAAGATACACATATTACAATATTTTTATTTTAACAGAGGAAGCATAACATTTTATATTTACTCAGCCCTACTCTTCTAAAGATCTGAGTTTCCATCAGGTGTTACTTCCCTCATCCACAAGAACTTCCTTAAGCATTTCTTGTGGTGCAAGTTTGTTGATGACAGACTTTCTCAGGCTTCTTTCATCTGAGAATTTATTTACTTTACCTTTATTCTTGAGGGATATTTTCACTGGGTATAGAATTCTGGATGGCCGTTTTGCTTTTTTCCTTCTTTCTTCAACCTGAAGATGCTATACCACTCATTCCATGACTCCAAGGTTTCTAATTACTACTCCTCTATATACCATAGAATTCTGGATTGGCCGTTTTGCTTTTTTCCTTCTTTCTTCACCCTGAAGATGCTATACCACTCATTACAGGCATCCAAGCTTTCTAATTACTACTCCTCTATATACCACATGGCCTTCTCACTGGATCCCTCCAAAATTTCTGTATTTTGTGTTCATCAGTTTGACTCTAAATAATGTACATGAGTGTGTTTTATTTTTATTAACCCTGCTTTGTGTTTGGTGAACTTTTCAAATTTGTAAATTCATCCCTTTTTTCACATTTGTAAACTTTCTGACAATATTTTTCTGCCCCATTTTCTCTCCTCTTTTCCCAAGACTCTAATTGCAAGTGTGTTGAGCTTTATATATCATCTCACATTTCTATAAAGCTCGGTTATTTGTACCCAGTATTTTGCCTTTTTTTCTTTTTGTTCTTCAAAGTGTTTGATTTCTATTAATCAATCATTAAATTCTCTGACCATTTCCTCTGTCATTACCATTCTGATGTTAACCCTATCCAGTGTTTCTTTTTTTAAATTTTAGATATTGGATTTTTCATTTCCAACATTTTGCTTTGATTCTTCTATATCATATCTATTTTTATGTTGATACTTCCTATCTAATCATTTATTATGAGAATACTTTCCTTTTCAGCTTTAAAGAGAGTTGTAATAGTTGCTTTAAAATACTTCTTAGAGGGAGCAGAAGTGGCTCACGTGGTTGAGTGCCCGCCTCCCACATAGGAGGTCCTGGGTTTGGTTTCCGGTGCCTAAAGAAAAAGAAAAAAACAAACAACAAGCAAAACAAATGAAAAATCCAACTCAGGGAAGCTGATATGGCTCAGTGGTTGGGAGCTGGCTTCTCACATACGAGGTCCCGGGTTCAATCCCCAGCTCCCGGTACCTCAAAAAAAAAAAAACTTATTAGGTTACTACAATACCTGGTTTGTCTCCAGTGGTTACCATTTTTCATGAAGAAGAGGCCAGATTTTCTTGGATTTTTGTGGGGAGTATTTTGGGATTGTTTCTTGATGATTGTTACAATTAGAAGAAACTCTGGATTCTGTCATGCTCTTTCAAAGAGGTTTTTTTTTTTTTATGCTTAGTTTTTTAGTACATAGTTAGCTAGGCTGAAATTAAACTGAAAAATGTGTACACCCTGTGGTAGGTAGAAGGTAAAATGATCAATTCAATTCTTTTCATTTTACCTGGCCTGATTGAGATGTAGCCCCCCATGTGTATTTCATGGGACAACCAGAGATTTATATAGAATTCATAATAGAATTTAGGACTCCTCAACCCTTACTCTTTTTTTCTGAGAATTACTCTTCATTTCCAGCATCTGTGTTATTCGAGTCAATAAGATGTCACATTTTCTATCATAATTTTAATCTCTGCACAGCACTGACTGTGGCCCACCCTTCAAGCTAAATGCCATAAAAATGTCATAAAACCTTATCCTACGTCATTTCCTTTTCCCAAGTGCAATTCCCCTCTAATATCTGTTGGATTTTTGTTCATTCTTGAGCTAGAGATCCATGTAAGGTAAACTGAAAGTTGGCAATATATGACTTCTGAGTATTAATTTGCCACCTTAGGGTTCTGTAACTCACAGGCTCAGTGCCTATTCCAAAAAGTGAAAATTTATTTTGAGATTAAATTGTGCACTCTAAGAATATGGCTTGGGTATCAGTAATGTGCTTAAATGATTTAGAATACATTATTTTTAATTTTATGAAAATAATTAATCAATGATCAGTTTACATTTAGGTTTGATGTTGGTATATTTATGTTAATCCAAAATAAGTAACTATTCTGGCATTTTTAAAAATCTGTTATTCTTCATGGTTTTTCTAGAAAACTATATTCTATAAATCATATTGATTACTTATGAACTTTTGTATAGCTTAGAGATATAAATAAATGTAATTTAAATAGGGGAAGAAACATTACCTGACATGAAAAGAAGCAGGAAAATGTGATTCATAATGAGCAGAAAAACCAATCAATTAAAACCAAGCCAGAACTCACCTTAATGTTAGAAGAAAAAAAAAGCATTTTGAAACAATTACTTTAGCTGTATATGATGTGTTCAAAGAATTAAGTAAAGACTTGGGAGAGATAATATAGACTCAAATTGAAGTTCTAGAGGTGAGAACTACAATGTTCAGATGAAAAGTACAAGGGATGAGATAAAAATCAGAAGCAATAGTCATAGAATAAATGGCAATAGAAACTAAAATGAAACACAAGGAGAAAAATGATTTTGAGAAATGAACAGAGCATCAGTTAGTTATGGGGCAACTTTAAGTGACCTAATATATTGTATAACAAGAGTTTCTAAAGAAAAAGGGGAGAGGGGCAGAAAAATAAATGAAGAAATAGTGACTGAGAAATTATCAAACTAATGTTAGTTTAATTATATTGTGTTGACACTATTTATAGCATTCCATTCTGTTCTGTAAACATTATCGCCACATTTTTAAAATATTAATTCCATAGTTAAATATATTTAATTCTCTCCATTTGTATTTTTGCCATTTTTCCCATTATTCTCTTGGTTGGCAGGAATGCATCTTCTAATAATTGATTAAATGAGGGATTAAAATAACAATATTTCATGAGTTTTGTAAATTCTAAAAATGTTTATTTGTTGGAGGGGGCAAGATGGCGTTGGTGTAGGAGGGCGCACACTGCAAGCTCCCAGAGCAAGGTGGATTGTGGACGGGGTCCTGCCCGGGGGTCTGTGCTGTGCACGCGTGGAGTGAGAAGCTTGGGACATCTATCTGCGCGGACCGGCGGCGTGGACCGAACGGTGGAGATTCGTGAGTTTTGAGGCTGCCGGTGGGGGTTGGCACAGGCGGCTGAGCCCCGCGGTTACGGAAATAAATAATAAAACGGCCATTTGGAGCCGCGGGCGGGGGCGAAAAAGTTTTATTTTCTGGGGAGCTGGCTGCCTGGCGCCCCTTGGACCTTGTGTGAGCAGAGCAAAAAGCTAGTCAGCACCCGGTGAACCGGAGAGGGGATTTTGGTCGGGGAACGGAGCTGATCTCCCTAGCCACCCAGGGATAGGACCCGGGCCGCTGCAGAGCCAGGAGGAAGGGACACTTCCCAAAGAAGGGAGGGTTCGGTTGGAAGACAGGGAAGGGTATTTTATATTTTTAGACATCGATCTGGCTGCCTGCACCGCCCCATAGCTTTGGGGAGCAGATAAGCCGACCTGAAGCAGCACCAGGCTGAGAGCAGACGCGAATCTGCACTCAAACTGATTTACTGAGCAGCCCGGGGACGCTGGAGCTCGGCGCCAGAAGGGGCGGAATCCGCCGTCTTTAGCACTCCTCACTGACTAACATCAGAG